>JAWLRI010000936.1:702313-740423 GCA_034781795.1 Crypturellus tataupa | reverse complement strand
GTGCAGGGGGGTTGGACTAGATGACCTCTAGAGGTCCCTTCCAACCTTAGGCATTCTGTGATTCTGTGATTCTATGTTGTAGGTAGTACCAAAATCTCCCTTGTCTAGATTGCACAGAAGGGAGGGAGAAGGAAACACTTGGGTTGGTTTTGTTCCGTCGATACTTTTTTACCCTACATAAACCCTGCGGAGCTGAGACAGATGTTGCTGGGAGGGCTGTGACTCTCCATCCATGCAGCTGTGTTGACAGTGTCTCTACACAAGCAGTACCTTGGCATTATCTCACTAGCTGCTCCAGTCAGGAGTGGTCCCACCTCCCATCTGTCATGAATGAAACAAGAATGAAACAAGAAATCGGATCAGTGAAACTGTCTTAGAATGCTTCAACAGCCCTTCTTGGACCACCATGCCACGCACAGCCTTGAGCAGACTCTTCCATAGCTCTCCTTCTGGGAACTAACAAAACAGGTTACTCAGTCAATCACATGAACCCATTGCCTTGCTCTCAGAAACAAGACTATCACCTTGGGCTGTTGGTAGAGAGTACATTATAGGTAACTGGTAGGCAACAGAAGAAGATGAGGAAATGAAGCAGTTCAGCTGCTTCTCGATCTTGTGACCGCCCGTATTGTGTGACTGTCACACTGGTGACAGTAATAGGCAGAGAGAGAGGAAAAAAAAGAGAGATTACAGCCCCACTGAATCCATGGTAATCACCACTTTGGACATATTTTCACTGGACTGTTGCTTCTTGCCCATTATCTAGTGCTCCAAAGTCTGTGCTCTGTGTAATACACAGTTAAAGTTATGCTTTTATATCTGGTCAATAAAGTATTGTAAAAAATGAATATTATCAACAATTTAGTTACAACCCTTGTTCAAGCAGCTCTTACAAGGAGAGAAGCAAATTCAAGGTAAATTGTCAAGTCAATTATTTTTTCCACATAGGAGTTACTAAGTAAGTGATTTTCTCATTGTCTCTGAATATAAATTCCAATAAAGGTAGATAGAGCCTGTTTTTGAATACTCAATTCTCTAAGCTGTGGATTAACTGACTCGTCAGCTACTGTTACATCTGTGTTAATGTGTGTTATTGGATTCTGGATTACAAAGTTTTGCTTGCTGAAAAATTAAAGCATCACAGTTTGAACTTAGCAAAGAATTTATGGAATATTAACTTGAAGAGCAATTCCATTGACTTTCATTGGAATTTGTGGTCTTCCTTAAAGCACCTATTGACATATAGCAAGAAACTACACAGTCATAAAATGTCTGATACCTACAACCCACTGAAGTCAATGGAAAAGCTCCCATAGATGTAAGAAGGACTTGGATACAGGCCAAAGGCCTCCAGCTTGCTTTGATGACATGGGTGTTCACCCACTGAAAGAAGGAAGAGTGGTCTTTATCTTGGAGGTACAAGGACTTTGTCTTCGTGCTTCAGTTCCCCAGTGATGAATATTTAGTTTGTTATATTTTATATGCTCTGTGGCCTTAAGAAAGATTCCCATCTTCCCCTGACAGTGTTGGCACCTAGATTACACTGACTTGGGGTGCGGACACCTCACATTTCAAATTTCTTTTGACATCCTAGACTGAGTGCTTTAATATACTGAAATATATTTGGCAGAATTTGAGTCATTTCTGTTTTGTATCTGTTTACAAAGTTATCTTTTCAGATTGTACTTCTTTTAAAAGTGCTAGTGGCCAGAGCTACAGATCAGACTTCACATTGAACAGCAGGGTGAGACCGAGGGAAACTTCTAAGTTGCGCCGTAGAGGTGTGCTGTGGAGTCAGGGACTACGTTGCTACAGACCATCTAACAGATATCTCAGTTCTTTCCTCAGTCTGTGATTTTTCCTCTTTGTAAGGGGCCAGGGGTGGTGGTGAGGAAGGGGGATAAAAGGAAGGTGGTTTATGCCCACTGTGCAGTTGGGAAGGACACAGATGTGGACCCAGAAATTACAAGCACTCTTGCACCACCCAGTTTACTCCAATCAAAGCATCTCTGAACCCCTGTTTTTAGTGAAGATTAAAGAAGCAAATTTGCAGAGGCAACTCCAAATTCATGGTCACCATTTTGCGTATTCAAGCTTTGAAAGTCAGAGTTCCAATGTAAATAAGCCAATGCAAACATGTACTAAGGAGCAGGCATCTCTCTGGAGTGACTAGAAAAGCATTTGCCTTCAATAGGACTTTGCTGAGCTAATAGATTCCAGATAGAAGGCAAGGCAGCACATACTCTAAAAATGCCCTCCTTTCCCGTTACAAACTAGGCTTCTTCTTCACAACAGGGTTCTCTCTCTAAAGTGCTGTGTCAGTGGTGCTTAAGCATGAATTCATGAAGGGCCCTTCCCCATAGTTCTCAGACGAGGCACACTCTTCATATGTTCAACCATCACAGCTCTAAATGTCCTGATGATGCTCAGATTCTCTCTGCATTGTAAAACATCACCTAGGAAAAGGGACTACTACAATGTTATACATGGAGCTCAGATCAGAAACACTAGAAGAACCATAAGAGAGGAATAGAAAGTAAACTCCAGTCCTGGCACCCACCTCTTTCCCTTCCTTACACTGATCGTCAATGTGTTTTGGCAGCATGGCATATAGTAAATTCTCTATTGTCTTCTTTTCTACTTGAAAACTCTTGCAAAAAGTCCTGAGCTCTTCCTTCTTCTCTCCAGCTATTCTCTGCCAGATGCTGCTAGTTATGAGGTACCTCATAAAGATGTATCTCATATCATGAGGTGCTATGTCAGAGGGGTGCATCTTCAGTTCCTCTAGTTCCTCCAAACTGTGGATCACAAGTAAATAATGGCTGGGCCAATGACTTTACCAACACATACGTTTTCTCTTTTACATCTTCCTGATCTGTGGGTTAGCCTGTGATTGATACAAACAATGCACACAATCTAGCAAAGTCTAATATTTTTCAAACACGCCTCATATTTCTTCCCTCAACCTACTGAGGCAACTGGAAAGCAGAGCTGCAGCAACAGGCTAGTATAAATAATCCAATCAAGCCTCCTGCACAGGCTGATGCACAGCCTTGGCCTCCTGGCATCACACTCCCCCACAGATGGGGGACAGGGGTACCTCATCCACTGGCAACACAAGATTCCCATTTCCCATGCCAAGGATGCAGTTGATAAGCTCCCTTCTGTGCTTGGCTGCTTCATCTGGCCATGGACTAGGAGAAAACCAGGACCAGCCATTTCGGAGGTGCTCCACACACACAAAAAGCCTTGCTAGGAAACCTGTCTTCCCTTGGTGCAACGTATTACTTTCAGTCCCTGCACTATCACCTAACTAATGTAGGATCTGCTTTGTGGAGCAGAGAGAAAAGACACTTGGAAGGTTTTCCAGATATTTTAACAAGCATCTATTATCTTCATGGAAAGAAGGACCAGGTGTCATTTAAAAGAAACTGTTAGGAACAAGATGAGAGCTAAAACCGCCGTAGCATGCATTAATAAAAAGCTTTTCCAGCATGCTCATGGGTGAGTTACCTTTATTCCCTCTGAAGTCAGCACTAAACTGCTCATTAGGAGAGCTATGCCAACACAAAGAGAATGCGAACACCCCAGAAAATTTTATTTGGGATTTTGAGTGCTTGGGAATGTAGGCGGCTAACAAGAATAGCATCTCCAGAAAATTTGATAGGCTGTGTCAGGCTTCTTTTTCCATAAGACATTTAATCACAAAAGCTCAGTTTGCTCCATGTTTTTGGTTTTGATTTTGACTTTTTTCCTCTCCCTGTCTTCAGTCCACCAAGGGGTCAGTACAAAAGGTACCTGTGAGTTTCAGCATATACTGGGTTCTCCACAATGTAGATGAATCACTGAGTTCCATAGTCCTGATATGGAGTGCTTGCACACATGCTTGATTGATCTATAGCTAAGCTAAAGAAAGAAAAATAGGAACGGAGTTAAAAATATTCTCTTTCAGAAGAATCATAAGATAATATGACACAATGTGTGTCTGCAGATGTGTATAGAAAGGAGGGAAAAGAAAAGTATAAGACCATGGTGAGAGGGGAAAAAAAGAAAGATGCTGGATGGTGTGCAACTCTCTTCCTCATCCCCACTTGGGAAGAAGGGTCTGTTGTTATTATTGCCTCAAGGAAGATCTCAAGGGCCATATATATATATAGTTCCCTCTACAATCAAGAGATAAAGACAGACAATTTATGAGAATGCTTCAACTGGTCTGTTCTCTGAACCTCTGAGCAGGGTATTCTGGAGATCTCTTTCTCCTTTGACTATAGCAAAGCTGATGAAACTCTTAACTTTTGCCCTTCAACTTTTGTCATTACACAGAGGCCATAGCCCCGCTTGGGCCTCAGCTGCTTTATTAGGGAGTTAGAACAGCACCATTTAACAGTGAAGATCACAAAGCACCAGTCGAGAAGCAGATCTCAATCTGGGACACACCACTCCAGCTGGTTTTCATTATCCAGTTTAATTATACAAATGCAAACATCAAGTCAATAGTGTGACATTACTTGATTTCCAGCATAAGGTAAGAAAGAGTCTGCAAAGAATCAGTCTCTCATCTACATTATTTTCAGGGCAGCCTGGGGCAATTTATGCTGGCAAAGAAGTCAGTCTGTAGGCTCATTTTTCCACAGTAAAGTTCTAGTTGTATGTTCAGACCAAGAAAGCTACTTTAATGATTCATCAGACACAAGAAGGAAAGGGAAAGCCCAGCAGAATGTTCTTTCTTCAACCCAAAGCCTCTCTGGATAAACAGGATAAAAGCTAAGTAACAAGTTCTCTGTTAAGGAACAAAACAAGACAAAATTGTCACTGGTTGGACAAGAGGATTTTAAAGGGCATAAATGGTGCCAAGGTATGGATGAATTTGAATAGATATATTTGAAGAGACACTTTTGCCTTCAGAAAACTCTTTTTTATCTATAATAAACTAGTCACTAGACAGAGAATAAGCTAGAGAATCAGACAATTAATCAAAAAGTATTATTTTCCCAAAAGAACAAAATATCTTAGCTACAAATTTTTCATGGGTGATTTTTATGGGACAATAAAAATATTTTTGATTTCAGATACTCCAGATTTTAGCGTATCTTCATTTTACTTTGCCTGCAGAAATAATTTTGTTATACCTTTCATTACAGGAAAACATGGCTAGCTGCTTTATTCTGATAAGGAGAGAAATATAAGCTAATGCAGTAGTTTAAAATATTTGCATTTGGGAGGCTGAATGTGTGCTTTGTTGTCATTGTTGTTTTTTCAAATTCTTGTGACAGAGGGCAAGCACATGCATTTTTGATGAATGCAGGCTTAAAATGTCAGGTTCATATTGGTGCTCCAAGGAAGAGCCATAAAAACATCATGGGTAAGATGAAGCCTGTGCCTGCCTGAAGCCAGGCACAGTCACACGCAAATTAGCAACGTCCAAATTAACTAATTTCTCAAAGTAAACATAAAAACAAAACACCAGAGAGTCTTAGTTAGCATGTTGAAACTGCTCCTCTGATGCCAAGTTTCCACTGACCTCATGGTTTTATGGAAAATGTACTAAGTTCAGAACATAAGTTTTCTGAAAATGTCAGAAAAAGATCCTGTCCATAATAATAGAAATAAGGTTGTTATTTCTAGACAGAACTGCTTTGTGTAACACTGGAGGCTACCTCAGTGACTTCTGTGGTGATGTTTTGATCATCACAAATGTTCTGCAGAACACAGAAAAGCATAAATAACCGTTCCTGTGGCTAGGTAGGAATATCAGCATCTTGGCACCCTGTTGAAATCCTCGTCTCCTATTAAAATCCTGTGGCTGACCAAGAGTGGGGTTGTTTTCTAATTGCCAGTGGATGAGTTCAAAGAGAAGTCAAGGACAGTCCCAGGAAAACATGGAAGTGCAGCACATCTGGGATGAAGTGTTCGGGGAGTGAATTAGTCCATTAGCTTTTCACCTCCTGACATCCTGTCCTCCACCGCTAAGGAGAGCAATGTGACTGTTTCCTCCTGGTTAGGGCTCACATACCTGCAGAACAGAGCACTGCCTTCGTTATGAATGTTCTTTGACTCGGATTTATTCCCATGTAAGAGGTGAATAGGGAGATGCCTGCAGAAAGCAGACATGAAGACTGATCAACTATACCGTGCCTTCACGGTACTACAGCATCAATGGTAGCAACTGCACATATACATTTTGTATTTATTGTACATGAAATCAGCCATGCTGATTTAGAAAATCCAGGCTCCATAAAGCCGAGATCTCATCTTTAGCCAGCGTACACCTACTCACACATACTGACAGTGATAGCAGACAGTGCATCAATAGCTCAAATCCACTATCTATCTGAGGGGTTATCAGAATTCGTTCTTCATCAACTTTCCACACATCAGCCTCTCATCTGAGACCACTATCAAAGATACTGTGTTCCATTTCCTTTTTTTTTTTTTCTCATTTCAGACACTTCTCTAGAAAGCTGAATGAGAACAGTTCTTGTGTGCCCGGGTTGTATAAGCAACGAGAGCTATTATATAACTGCTGATAAAACAACCCCCCACTTTCAAGACAAAATGTACATAAGTGAAAGAAACTAAAGGAGATCTAGAAAAGATATATATTTTTTTCCCAGTGACTAACTCAATGCATCCAGCTATAGAATTAAAAACGAAGCAAAAGATCTACTACAAGCAGGAGAAAATAAACTCGCTGCATATCATGGTCTAGCTGTGTTCAGACAAGAAAACCTCTCCCACCAAATCCAAACTGCAGTCCCTGCATAAATCAATGACATCATCTTCGGTGACTCACCGCCTGCAATATTTATATTCAGCAGGCTGGTTCCCTCATGGGAAAGTGTCTGCACAGCTGAGACCCATATCTCATTCTGATCCCTTTAGAAGAGGTAATGAGGATGTACTCTCACCTTGTCTTAATTTCCCAACACTTTGCACAATATCCCAGTAGGATTTCTTCTCTCCATTTCCTTACATTGTTGAACAGCTCTTTGTCTGCTGAGAAGCTTCATCTTGTGCTGTTTAAGCACTAGCGTAGAGAAGGACATATGGGAGTGTGCTCATGTTCTTGTGCATGACATGAATCATCTTGGTAAACCTTTCTAACATAATACACTAAGATAACACAAAGGCTGAAAGATAAGCACTTACTAAGCATGATATGGCAGCAGCGCATGCCTCGGTCTGAAAGAGTGATGATGCACTCTTTCATTACAGGCTCATTCACTCTTCCTCAAATATTTTCTCACTTTTTTTGTTATACTTTCCTATTATGTTAGCTGGTCACCCCAGGCACTCTTTGCAGTCCATAAGTAGAAACAGGCACTTTCACAGTGCAATTCGTCTTATCTGAAAACAGACATCTAAAATATGACAGCTGACTCTCACTGGAGAAGTACTCTTCAGTCACTTACACCTGCATCAAATACTACCATTTGGTCTCATTTAGCTCATAGGCAATTGTCCTGTGTGAATAGCAAGATAAAGGACAATCCAAATCGTCCATCTCCTTCCCTCTTGAAACTTCAAGTCTGTAACATATGTACTCTCTCTAAAATATTTCTGGTAGATGAAAAGAAAGCCAAACAGGGACAGAAAATTGTAAGTAATTTTCCTCATTTCTGTAAATCATTGAATGCACCTCATTATCTTTATGAAAGGCTCCATTTTCTGTATTTGTATCCCTTCTTGTTTTGCTGCCTGGACTATTAAACTTCTGCAGCACAAGGGATATCACATGCTCCTTTTTTCCTTTATGAGCCTTTTCTTCTCCTTGATTAAGAATTCCCATTGTCATTCGCTGTTGAAGAACTCTCTGGCAACAGACTAGGATACCTGATTGAAAAGGAAACACAGCTTTGTATTGTGGCCTAATAATTCAAGCAACACTATTCTACATGAAATCCTTCATTTTTTTAAAATATTTATTTATGAAAGATTTTTCTCTCTTCTCTCTCTGACTTAACCTTCATTTCTCAGTAATCTCTGCTGTTATCCAACTCAGTAACAGCAGTACTTGGTATAAAATATGCCATATAAAGGAAAATTATAACCAGATTCAATAATGATTTACATTCCTGCAACTTTGTAAATCTCAAAGAATTTTAGCCAAGGCAGAGCGATTCCAGATTTACACCAGAAGAACTGAGGTCAACATCTGGCTCAGGATTTCATGCAGGGTAGGAATGGTTCAAACTGTGAAGCTTCTGTGTGCATGTGTTGATGGGGGTTGGAAAGAGCAAGGAAACGGGTGTCTTTTTGAAAAGGAATCACCAGGCAATTTTATAATTATGCTATTAAAGGCTGGGAGAGCCTGTTGTCTCTCTCACACCAAACATAAAATTACAACCCCCAAACACAATGTTCTCCTGACCCTTTAAATGCTATTTCAATTGCATTCTATCTAACTATGATATTTGCTGAGTATCTGTCACTGCAAACAGGCAGCCACTGCATAACCACAGCATTTTGGATATGACCAAGTTAAAAGCCATAGCACTAAGAGCAGCAGTCATTAGTTTCTCTAATAATTACCACTGACCACAGCAATGGGTTGCTCACAGTAACACATATACATGCACAGAAACTAAATCCTGACCTTCAGATGAACAACCATATTGCATGACAGTCCTATCTTCTTGCAGGTGGATAGCTCTTAAACACCAAAGAGGATCTAGGATCTAGATCTAGGCACATTCTGAGGAACAGAAGCATATGTTGAATCCAATGCTGAACATTTCTAGACACAAAAGAGCGTAGGGATGGATCATATAGTCCCTTCCAGTTGCAACTGTACTCATAAAGGGATTGGCATCCCCAGTCTGCCCCAGAAGTGTGTCACCATCCCACCTGTTGGTTAGGTCTGCTGCCTGTGCTGCTTGGGTGATTGCTCTCTATTTCATCCACAGCCAGGCCTGTAGAAACAGCTTGCCAAATGAGAAGGGGAAAAAAACAGACGGAACAGTAGTAGTAGTCTGAGTGGTTAAAGAAATAAGTATTTTCGCATTATGGATCTCTGCATGTAACTGCACCAGCTCTCCAAAAACATCCTGTATTCACAAATTTCCTTGAAGTCAGGGCACGCCTGGTGAGGTGCAGTGCCAGTGAGATGGCCCTTCTGTCTGTCCTACCTGGCATGATAGGACAGAGGCTTCCTCTGTTAGAATAGTTGTGAAGCCTTGCTCCGTCTGTGCCTTTTCCACATGAAATGGTGGTGCAGTCATCTCCTAGTCAAGAAAGGTAAGAAGACCTAGATTTTTTTTCACAGCAAAACTTATTAGTCTTTCCAAGACTTAGCCACATGATCTGATGGTGAATCAGATATTTAACCTACAAAGACATGATGCCTTGACCAAGGGTCATGAAAATCACCTAACCCAGTGCAAGAAGGATACTCTTTTGTGTAATTTATGGACTTTATCTGCATTTTGAGATACTACTAATGAAGTTCTGGGCCATTTCAGGGTGGATCATGCAGAACTGCTGCTGATCTGTTACAAGCTTCAACTGTTGCCAGGGTGACACCGAGAAGACCATTGAACCAGTGAAGGTGCGAACTCAGAGTGAGGCACTGCCTCTTCCTGCGGAGGAGGAGCTGCCCTGCCCGCTGGCCTGGATGGGCCGGGTTGTCCTTTTTTCAATCATGCATTGGGGTGGTCTCCAGAATGGGCTCCGAAGGAGATTCGCTGCTCTCCCTTGAGTGAGGGAGCTGTGAAGGACACCTCGGTTCTCAGTGAATTCTTCCAGGTTCTCTCCCAGGGTCTGCAGCATTCAGTCATCTTCTGAGGTCCTACAGAAGCATTCTCAAAAAAGTTTCAGAATCTCTCCTTTGGATGTACCTGTGTAAAGCAGTTTCGAAGACTGACAGCTCTGCCTCAACTAGCCAAATCTTGTTTCATTGAAATACTTTTGGGGACTAAATGCAATATGGACAAACAGAGTAGGTGCCAAATGTGATCTGCAATCTTTCCAGGAACAGCTTTCCCTACTCTTAATGTAGGTGACTTTTCTGAAGGTGGTCAGGAAGCGCTGTGAGCAATGGAAAATACTGAGATCTATTTTACACCTGCAGGAATACCATGGTGTTTGGTGAAGTCAAATCTTGTTTACATCCATGTAAATTCAATCAGAATTAGACCTAAGAAATATTTATCTTCATTTTTTTCCCAGACTGATCTACAGGTAGGATTAATTCCAGTTTGGAAATACCTACATTCTGTTCTTCACACGCATGCTTGTGACTGAAATGTATAAGCTAAACTCCCATGAGAGTCAACAGAGAGCTTAGACACATGGGAAACCATGGCCTAAGCGTAGGTGTCCAGCACTATTTAAGATCTCCTAGGGTCCCATCAGGCCTGCCACTGCTGCTCCTGAGTGTGACTATCCCATAGGTTGTGTGCTGTAGTCACCAGTGTGTGTGCATGCCTTGAATACCGGGAAATTTTCAAATGAAAGAAGTGACTAATTGAACCGAGTCAATGAGTAAACAGAGGAGTTTAATAGCAGTAGTCTAGAGAGCTATTCAGTTAATGCAGAGGCAGACGTGTATCTCCACTCTGCTGAGTAAGTGCAGACTCCATTAGCTCAATTGACTAAATCTCTCTTCTCTTTCATGGAAGCTTTGGCATCTAAGTTATGCATGGACGGCCTCATACAGAGACATAGACACAAAAACTTCAGTGGTTACAATCTGGAGATCAGTCCCACACTTTGGATTCAGTTCAGAATCCCAAGTGTGGGATTTAGCGTCTCAAGCCATTTTAGCTGCTGCGCAGCCACATATTGTGGGCAGTTATGCCCAGGCTGTGGAAGCTGACCTTTCAGAACAGCAGCTGGAGGCCAGGCAGTCCCCAGGGGGACCTGAAATGTCCACCTTGAGGTAGACAACTATAAAGAGTCCTTTGGATCCATAACGATCTTTATGCCCTTGTTTAGAACCTGGTAGAGCAGCTCTCTGAAATGAGCTTGTTTGAAATGAGGTCCACACAAGATGCTTCAAAGGAAGCAGATACAGACCAGGTAACCCGTAACTGAACAACAGTTAGTGTAATAACTCATCTTTTTTATAATTTATAGTCCATTATGTGTTATCTATAAATCTCCCCACAAGGAGTGAGAAGAATAGCTACCGTTATAGGAATCCTTAAGCAGAAGGCAATGAGTTCGGAAAAGCTGACAAAGATGTCTTTGGAACATTAAAGAAGGGAATGTTATTGTTGAAGTAGAGAAAGCACCTGATGAGGTAATCAGAGAAAATACAAACCTCAGACAGAGAACTAGAACGACAGGTATGTCAGAAATAAAGAATCTATGAATATCAAAAGTAGGAAAGATCTTATGAATGGGGTCGTAATGAAAGATCCTATTTCACTGCCTAGTTTTACACAGTAGTGATGATGTCCTGCAGCTTATCTGTAAGAGGACCAACTACTCAGCTGCTGGCCATCTAGCTGCATCACTTTGGAAGTACAGAGAAAGTCCCGGGACACAGCCTAATGCAAAGACTCCCTTGCAAAGGAGCAAAAGGAGAGTATATATCCTACCGTTACAGGCCATGTCCTTTGCATATCCTTTCACAGTAATGAAGCAAAAGACCCTGTCTTTCTGGAGTATAAATCTCCACAGGGCTTGCCCTGGACTGAAAGGTGATTGCTCTTGCCCTCAGAGAGAGGCTGTGAAGGATATGCCACAATCTTGGCATGACACTAGGGCTTAGCAGGAGGCACTGTGCTGGGTGCCAGTGTTCTTTAAGCTGTGGAGAAGCAGGGAATAGTCTTTAGTTAGCAACCGATGGGCTTCTTGAATCTGTGAAAATGCTACATAGCCTCATTACACACACTATGAGTCATGAAGGTATTTTGATTTCTGCCAGAGTGCTAAAAAATTCAGAAAGTGATGGCTTCAGGTAGCACAGAGGACAAATCACACAGCCTAGTTTCCCCCTGAAAATCATCCAGTCATGCTAGGGCTGAACAGAGAAGAACCAGAAAGCAGTGTCCAACATGCTTCAAACTTTTTGATTTTATAAAAGTAAATCCTGTATTTTATGACTACTCACTCTAGCCATTCTTACCTCTGTACAGAGCTCTTTTCTCCTTCCCTGTTAATAAGAACATCTCTAGATACTCCTGTTAAGAAAACTAGGAAGAAAACCACAATCAATAGTTTCTCAAAACATTTGGGCCACCTGCATTTGTCCTCATCTCCTGTGCTTAAGTAACACCTAGAGGGTTCAAGTGAGACATAGACACTGGTGTGTCAGATGCTACTACACATGCGTAAGAGGGTGTTTATGCTACACACATGTGGTGGGGACAGACAAATGCTGAGAAGGGAATACGGGTGTGCATGAGTTTAGAGGAGCAATTGCCACCTAGGTTTCAAAACTAGGTTTCTGACTCCTAGTGTGAAATATTTCAAAGGCCCTGATCACCAAATGTCTTAAACTGAATACTCAAAATCACTAGAAGTTTTGACAAACCTTGACCTAAGCCACTGTATGAAGATCACGAAAAGTCAAACATCCATATTCCCTCCACACAGGGAGCATTCAGCATCAATGCTCATGTGCTCTACTCTACACTAAATGTTACTCATATCTTCCTACTGAAGCACCTGATGCAGCTTCATGATCACTATTTAGATCTGAGCAAATAATGACATAAAGCAGCAAGCAGTTAATTCTAATCTCTTCCCAGGAAAGCTGCTGAGATTAATCTAAATTTCCATCCTTTACTGCTGGCCCTGTAAGCATCATCAAAGCAACATAAAAGCTACAGAGGAAGGGACAGAGTTATAGCCAAACCACCCACAGCAGACTTCTGCTTTAAGCATATGACTTCTTTCTACTTATAATCAAGAGGCCGAATGGCATGTTGATCTAGGTGTTGCAAAGACAAATTTACAATTCATTTCACCTAACTGTCGCTAGCTAAAGCTTACACACGTGGGCTAATTGGCCAGATCCTTTTACAGGCTGTGAGAGGGAGGTATTTTCAGAGGGTGATTCATCCTGCGCTAAGACAGGAGCCTCGGAGCAGCAGGACGAATAACCCACGAGAAAGGCTGTCAGCACCGGTGCCTGTGCAGGGGACCTAAGCACGGCTCAGACTAGGGGCACAAGACGTTAGATGGCAAGTGTCACCCCAGCCAGAACTGAATGGCTTGAATCCTGTCTATCTCTGAATCTGAAGAAGGCTCATGTACCCCGTTCAGAAGAGTTCAGGCATGAGCATTTTATATTTATCAGAGAATACTCATACCAATCAGTCATTTTTCTCTCCATGCTCTTTTATTTTGGCTACATCTGTCATTCCATTTCTCCTCCCACTCTGCAGACCTCAATGCAACAACAGAAACAGACGAATACAGTGGTACCAGGAGAAGGAGAAATAATAGAATGGAATCATAAACAAATATCAGTGTGCAAACCCATTTCAGAGTTTGGGAGCAGAAAATCAGAGCGCAGCAGAACAGCCTGTGTGTTTCTGGCATGCTTGCAGGCATAACACCAGTAAATATCTGAAAGACAAAACTACTATCAGATCAGCAGAGAAAGAGAGTTGCCAGATTCAGACAAAAATGAGTGCGAGGCCCAACCTAAACATGTGTGTGCATGCTGAAGGGAGCCAGGAAATCTCTACAAATGTCACCATCCACTCCGTTTTGATATACAGGCCCCAGAGGCCAAGAACTTCATTCTCGGATCTTTTTGTGCAAACTGTGACAACTCAGACTCACATCAAGAGCTCTCTATATGTTTTGGCTCAGTATCTGCTCCCAGTTACGTTGGTGGAAGGAACTCCAGATTCACACCAGCCCAACACAGTTTATTTTGCCATCTGTCTGTGTTTAGTCTTCATATTAATAATTAAGGCAAGCAATGTAGAATGGGATGGAAATTCTTTCCTGAGGAACAGAGATATGTGCCATGCAAAGTGCCTCGGAGCCACTGAGACTGTTGTTTCTGTAATAATTCAGAAATTATTAGTGATAAATCTCATTTTCCCATGTTTCTGCACTCCTGGGATGCCCATTGCCCTGGCTCTGTTACTTGGCATTTCTGCTGAACAAAGGAAAGTCCAAAAAGGAAGGAATTTTTCCTAGTCCATTCCAGCGGGGGAACAGAGGGTGCCAGATCCGTCCTCCTCGCTTTACACGTGCACACGCAGCGTCTCCATCCTGCCAGCAGCTGCGCGGGCCGTAGGAGACCTGCCAGAGGCACACAGACCTGCACACAGACCCTGCCCATTCACCAGTTCAGAAAATCCTTCTCATCAGTGCCCACATAATTCCAAAAGAAACTCCGAGTTTAGCTTGGCCTTGGCTTGCTGTTTTCCGCCACCTGAGCCCAGGGTGGAAGGTCACTGCGGAGCTAAGGGGATCTCTGTCAGCTGTTCACCGCCTTCCAGCACAGGTTGTAAAGAAGCAGGTTTGAAGAAACATGTCTGGTTTATGATATACAGTTAATTTAACCCCAGAGGGGAAAAGCAAATGTGGCAAAAGGTAAAGGCATTATTAATCTCATGGAAAAAAATGCATCTGTCACCACTGATGTGGGATGTCTTTGCTTCTTCAGGCTCTTTCCTGATTTATGCTGAGCACAACCCGCTCAGCTTCTGTGGGGATATGACTCAGCACTGGATTTTGGCACAGGCTGCTCATAATTAATTATAATAGTGAAGTGCAGAGCTGTGGGGGCCCTGATTCTATTGATAAACATTTTCACACCGTAATCAGATCTTAACCCCACTTGGTCCTCTTACAAAAGTCCTCATCCAGAACCAGTACTTCTCCTCTGATAGCTCTGTAAGTTTTTCCCCAGGTCTTGTTATCAAATTTCTCTATAATAAGTGATTTCTGACAGGAATTGATACTAAAAGAGGGAAAACAAAATATTACACTCATGGTATAGAAGGCAAAAAACAGCTCTTGAGGAGCTAGTCAAAGAAATTGCAAAGGCAACTCTTTAAAGGAAATAGCAACACCCTCATTTTGTATGTATTTGTGGGTTTTTTTTAATGGTTCTGCTCATTTTGACCTGCAATCCTAAATTCTTCACGTCACTAGTTACAGTTTCCATAGAGGAAATATATTAAATTTTGAAGCCAGAGTGTAATTAAAGACAGTTACAAGAAAATTATCCCTGGGCCATTTGAATCCTTTTTGAACCAATATAGCTAAACTTTTGACAGAATAAAAAGGGAAAATTAATGAATCTCATATCAGACTTGAGTGAAAGGCAACTGCTTTGTTTGGGATAGCCATACTGTAATTGGCGTTAAAATCTGACTTACAAAGCTTGCTTTTGATTTTTTTTAAGTGTTCTCTCACTACATATTTTCATCTTAAGCAGTGATGCTGAAAGAAGCTCACCGTGGTTTAGCTGTCTGCTCTTGACTCCCACAGCAACCGAGTTGCTCCTGTTTGTTGCTGCTCCGCCGCACCAACTGTGAGTCTCTTTTCTTCTTCATTCCTCATTGATGTATATCAATTTTGAATGTCTAGAACGCACAGACTGAAAGATTCGTAGGGAAATAAGCCTCCCAGCATTTGCCTTTCCCAGGAAAGTAGACTATATAGGTCTGAAGAAACCAGAGAAAAGAGTATTTTTGTTTGTCTGAGTTTGAACCAAGTGTTTCAAGGTGGAAACCCAAAGTTGCTCGGGAGATATTTGTGCACGTGGGGGTGTCTATGTCTAATGGAGCAGCCTCAGTTTTGTATGGGTTCGTGCTGCTGTTAAGCTGGAGCAAATGCTGTCCCTCTGTGCCCAGGGTCTCTCTGTCCACATAAGTTCAGGCCGTGGCCTGTCCAGACTCTCAGCCGATCAGAGGCTCCACAGAAGCCGTGCAAACACGTACCAAATGTGTCTGGTAAGTTCAGCTGACGCTTTCCTATATAAGGCCTCATACCAGAAGAGAAGTCTGGTTTGTGTTTAAAAATGTTTAAAAATACAATATCTGCACTGAATCTCTTCGTTTTTGGATCTTTCCCTAGGTGATCTGTCAGCTTCCTGAAGACAGAAGAAGAGATTCAGATCTACCATAGCAACAGTGATCAGAATCCAGTCCTTAACTTGTGACTTCGGTAGAATAGCAAGTCTGAAATCTTCCCCTGAGGAAAGGAATGTGTGCTGAGGTATTGCCCTAATGGAGCAGCAGGTCTGTGGAAAATGCCATGCTGTCACACACTAATATCCCTCGGAAGAGCAGGTCTGGTTTTGCAAGTGAACCTGTACATACTCAGGCAAATACAAGGGCAGCAGCAGCCCTTGTATTCACTGGAACTTACTAATGTTCTGGTTTTGAGAGGGATAGCACTCTGTGAACATTATCAGCAGGTCCTGTAGGACCTAAGTTGCATGGGAGCATCCGTAACAAATAACGACACCGCAGAAAAAGAGTGATGAAGTCTGTGGAAGCCAATAAAGCTGTGGGATAGTCTCTTCTTTCAGAATTACACCATTCCAGAGTTTGCATTAGCAGTCTTAGAAACAGCTAGACTGGGCTAATTCTGGGCTTCTTGTGAGCCCAATCTCATGGCTAGAAGCGGAGCTGTGTCTGTTCAAACTTGGCTGCAGACCATCTTTTCCAAAAGAAATCAGGCACCACTGCAATTGTCAGAGTCACCTAACTCCCACTGATGTTAGTTACGTGCCTTTTGAAAAATCCCACTAAGGACCACTGAAAATCTGGCCCAGAGCACACTCACTTCAGTTTACTCAGCTGTAATTGTGGGTCAGTTCTACTCGCACTGGAGTCCTTCCATTGAACTGCTCACTTTCCTGGCACAGCAAAGATTTATATCATTGTGGTGAGGGGGCAAAAATTAATTCTGCATATTGGAAACTGAAAAGTGAAGCTATTGAAGGGTAAGAATGTGATGAATCAGTTCTGTACCGTGAAGTGATACTAAAGCTAGCTCTAACTTATGAATAGCACAAAGTATTTTATTGTTTATCAATCCTCTCTCCCCTTGCTGTTCCCCATGCAAATATCTGGAGACAACGGTACTGTGTTTGTTGGTTAACAAGGACACAGTGTCATACATCAAACCAGCAGCAAGCCCAGGCTGAGAGCCTGTGTGCGAGCAGTCCCAGAGCTGAGGTCATACCTGGGCCTTATTAATGCGGAGAACCTCATTAATCTGAACACTTTGGGACCACAGAACCATCTGAATTAATGAAAGTTCCTGTTGCCGGTGTGTAGTCATAACTAGCACAAGGACATATTCTCTTTTTTTTTTCTCCCTGTAAATGAGTATTTTGGCATAAAACAAAGAGAAAAAAAACTCAAGAAGTTTAGAGGGAGTGCACTGACTATAAACATCCTCCTGGAAGCCACAGCAGCAGCTGACTCAGGAGCAGGTTATCCTTGACTAATTGAGCTGCTTGGATTAGCAAATTCTGGAATAATGGTGTTGCAGGCTCTGAGAAGCTGGAAACCTCAGATATTGATTCTCATGGGCTTTGGAAGGAACTTCACAATCAGGTCAGAAAATCTTAGCTAGAGCCTTTTTCAAGGCTGAACTTTTGAATATTCAAATCATCTGCTCATTATTTTTAATCTATCTTCATATTTTCTCTGCCTAAAAGTGTACTGGTTTTGGCAGTGACAATGCTTTGTCCACTGGCTTCCAGACCCAGCCAGAGGTAAGTGGTCAGCACCGCAGAAATGATTTACCGAGGTCTCGGTGTCTCCTGTGATGTCATGGTTATTTATTTCCTATAGAAATCATCTCCCTGGAAGAATAAACTCATTTAAAGAACGAACATAAACTGGAAACTGCCAAATAAACACTTATGAGGAACTGAATAACAGATATACACACTGACCTTCTGTTGCTGAAGCAGGCCAAAACACTTCCAATTCTCTTTCATTCTCACTTCTCTTGCTGATCATCGAAATAGGAAAACTACAGAATAGCTAGGAATGAAGTGCCACCATGTGGCCAAGCAACAGCTCTCACTGTTTACTAGAAATCAAGAGCTCTTCCTCTATGATCAGCAACCTTCTTCGTAGTGAGAGACTTCTGTTCATTCATACTCTTTACTTCAGTAGTGCTTGCTGTGTGGTGGCTCAGTAGTCACTCATTGGCCTTTGTGAGGTCTTGCTCCATTCTTATTCTCACTGTAAGAAGATGAATTTATACTTTTTATTCCATAATTTTCATATTTTCTGGAATGGGTCCTCTCATCTCTTGTCAGGTTCCAGGGTATCATAATCACTAAGCCATTTAAGTGGTGATACCTCACCTTCCTTAGGAAAGAGTAATTCCTAAGTCAAGAGTAATTCTGCTGTTTGGGTGCATCGTGGTTCTACTTTACCATGGGCTACTCAGAGCTAGCGGCCCAGAAGGTGGCAAAGGCCCCTCAATGTAGGCTGCTGTGGATGTCCAGCTTTGTGTTGCCTACACCTCTCTTTCTCCACCCTGGAAACAGAACCGTCGCACTCCTGCATTTGCACAAGAAGAGCTAGGAACGGGCCCCACAGTGGAGAGAATTTTGAAGACAGCTGTTAGGCGCTAATCTAATATTTTTCATGCACCCCACTCAATCCTGAGCAGCAGATAACCATATATCTTTATTATGCATTACCTCGGAGGACTTCCTGCATTACTTAATGCAGTGCTGACACCTTCTGCCTTCGTTATAGCTTTACAGCACTGAGAGATCCAAACCAGAGTGCACATCTTGTCCAGTTGCCAAATTTCCATTAGCTGCCTATATTTCTTCTGTTTCTGTCAAAGACACTTACGATTTCAGCTCACTTATGTGCTTACACCATCATGGTTACAGCAAGATGCTGGACACAGAAGGACATTATAAATAAAATGATTTTGAATCCCCCAGGATATGATTTCTTCAACAGACTTCATCTTTATTTAAATTACTGGTTTCTTGTGTACAGAGTCACTTCTTACAGACAGTTGTAGATGTGGCATGAGGGAAATTCATACTCAGCGTCCCTATGGTGTTGGTAGTCTAGGTAGAGGATCTCCAGTATTTCGGCTGAGCTAGACTTCAAAACAACCATGTAAGAGATGCTCTCCTAAAGATTTTGCCTATTTCTCCAGTGCATTAGGGGAAGCAGCTTTTGAAAATTCGTGCTCACACACAGCAACCTTAATCAATAGAGCTCCTGGTTTATGCACTTCATTATTGGAGCCCAAGGATATGACTGAAAAAGCCCACTAATAATCTCTGCCAGGGATCTAGGTCACACAGAGCTCTGCCGGTCATGAATAATTCTGCTGTATGATTTGCATAGCCAGAGCACCTACACTAGGTACTTAATTTCAACACTGCAATGCCTGAAAACAGCTGCATGTCGCCACAAGGTGATTTAGAAGGCAGAGACTCTTTGGTCTTCACAGACCACGTGGAAACAATTCAGAGTAGGGAGTGAGACACTTTTGTAGGGACAACTGACTGTTCCTGGAAACGTGGCTGGAACCTGCCTAGAGCAGGTGAAGCAGAGGCATGTTTCTGCCTCAGGGTGAGACATCCACAGCAAACTCGTCTCTGAGGAGGCAGATAGATAACATCGTCTGGGAGATGAGAGAAATGTCCCCCTCCCTGTTTTGAACCCTCAGTACCCACTTCCTAGCAAGTGCTCTAAAGAACAAGCTAGGGCCCCTCTCCATAGCTCTGTTGGAGTTGGGCCATGTCCATCTAGGGGAAAAACAGAGGTTCAGGAGCCAGAGGGAAAGCAGAGAGGGTAGACTTTATGGGCAGTTGAGGATGTCCTCACAAGCATCTTTGTTTTCCTTGCTTGAATTAAATTACCTAGGACAATAATAGGTTTGAAGTGAGCTTCAAGAAAAGACTAAAATCAAGAAAACACAGCATCCAAAATAAAGCTATAAATCTTTTTATTTTTTCTCTGTGTCTTATTCATAAAAGCCAACATATACTTCACACTGGAATTTGTGTGCTGGACAGCAGAGGGACCCTTCCTCTCTGCCACAGCAAGAGTGACCAGAGATACCTCGGTTTACAAGGACAGACAAGTTATAGGGCAGGTACAAGTGCTGGAGTGGTCCAGTTTTGCACATCATAGTGCATCCTTTAAACAATAACAGAAGATGGGTCACTCCAATGAGTAGAACCTTGGCACTATGAATAAGAAGCACAACTCAGGGCAGAACCCCATTAGAAGCCTTTTTTTTTCTTCTTTCATGAGTATTTTCTTTTTATCTTCTTCTTCTTTTCATCAGTTAGACAGATGGTTATTTTTTTTTCTGCCAGGATCCCTGTTGCAATTTCAAGTACCAGCAAAGATGGCCAGAGACTCATTAAAAATGTTCCTTGAAAACTTCAGCATGAGGTTCTGAGAGAGATTTCCGGGTGACAGACAGCTTCCAAAATAATGTAGTTTTAAGCACTCTTCCCCTTTCACACACAGAGCTGCAGCCTTCAGGTGCCCGAGGGAAGACAAGTGTTTTCAAAGCATGTTGTGCCTTTCCCACCCAGCTCAAAGGTCTTGAAGAGACACATGCCAAATCTTTAAGGATAGTTAGGATGTTTAGTTCGGGGCAATAAGGATGGGACTGAGGAGGTACAAAAGCAGCAACACCAAGTGCCTGGAGAATACTGATTAACTGTGAGAAGCACCAATGGTGGGGAAGCAAAAACAAAACCTAGACCTTCACTGAAACTGTTCACCGTGACGAATCAATGAGGTTAAACTGCTCTTTCTGAGGAGGATATAGGCTAGACTCAGAGTAGCAAGAGCACTTCTAAAACCGAAGTGCTACAGAAACAATTCTTCCATTCATTAACACCACTAGAAAAAGAAAAAAAAGTTTTATTCAGTCAGGAGATACCAGTTCTAAATAGATGAAAACATATTGTCTTGGCACTTTCCTATCCCATGACAGAAAGTGTCCTAAATCTGCAAGATTTGAGAGTGATGTTTCTATCTAATGGCAGAAACATTGTTTGAATAACTGACTTCCATAGAATGGTAGATCCTTGTTACAGTCCATACATTTTTAAATTGCTGAACATCAATGAAATAGGCAGAGAATGGGACATAACGATTCCCAGTATCGCACAGAAGATATCTCACCTCTAAGGTGAAGGAGCCCAAAGTCAGGAACGTCTCCTGACTGTGTTCTTCCAAAAGTTAAGTCGTTAATGATGAACTGTGCAGAAATCCACTTCTGGGTATAAACTAATGCTGATGTAATGGGATTTGTTTGCAGATTGCCTCCTGCCCTTGAGAACAACCTATGTTCCAATTTGCTCAAACTGTTCTGCTCCAAGACATTAATAAGCTTTTCTAGTGTACAGTGGGATGTTTTAAATTCCCAGCATTTAAATAAGGTTAATTTCACATGTGAGTATTGAAATAGATGAAAACTATGGGAGGATGTAGCCATATTAAAAAAAAAAATGGTGTATAAATTTTTACATGCAGTGAATGAATGCTGATGATGTATCCAAGAGCAGAACCTTTAATGCTAGCAAGCAGAGTGCAAGATACCTTGTTTTTTTCAAAAAACTCTGGAGAAATTCCTCAAAAACATTCCTCAGTGGTGGTTCCTTCTCTGCAGCTCTTTCTGCTTGTACCACAGCCTCTTGTCAGTGCCATTGGATACTCTCAGATCACAGAGTCAATGATGGCACATTCTATTTTTCCCATGTGCAAAAAAAAAGGGAAAACTCTGCTTTGCTGCTCTGAAGTTGGAGACATTGGTGAAAAAGCTCACAGTGCGTTAGCTGAATTGCTTTGCACTGCTGCAATCAGAAGAAAAAGTACCGCACCAGGCAGTGTTTGAATCTTTGCTTTCAATAATAGCACTGGAAAAAGCCTTGTCAAGCTGGAGTTCGCCCCAAGCTCGATAATAAAGAAATGTTGTCAGGCACAATGAACTCGATGAGTTAAACACTCAGATGAGTCCAGCGCTGGAATAGCCATGGCTTAGATGTATCCCACACAAAGAGTCTTCAGTGACTGCACATATCTCTTCTACTGGGTAAGATATAGTGGTAAAGAAGAGAAAAAAAGGAAGCACATGCAGAGTCCCATATATATTTCAGCTGAAGATGGAATATACTTTCAAAAATCTTTCTTATGTGTTTTGGGTTTAAATTTTAAAGTGTTATATGCCCCTTCCACAGCTTTGGGCAAGTACATGGGATGTCTTTCCAATCTCTTCCTGGAGCCAGTGGTTCTTCGATGGCTGTTTCCTTGAGACTGGTTTTCCTTTGCTGTTTGGGCAGTATCCTGTGAGTATCTCCGGGGAGCGCGAAGGATCCAGTTTGAATGTAAACTGTGTTCACTTGTGCTGGTAGCAACTGAAAGACAGAAGATAAACTGGAGCTAGCAGAGTAGGCTGTCTGCCATAACCTCCTTGGAGGCAATACTGAGTAACCAAACAGCTTTCAACTCGTTTTCAAAAGGGATAAGATTCATCTTATCTAAGATTTCACTGCTTGAAGTATAAATGTATAAACCAGAGTTTCTTTATAGGCACTTTTAGGCCGCAGTTAATCCGAACTGTTTCAGATATCTACTTTAGGCAAAGACAAAGCATTTACAAATGCCTAATTGTCTGGATGAAGAGCTCAAATGGGCACATCTTCATTTAGTCAGGCAAATCCCATCCTTTCTAATGGAAATGTACTAGGATTTAGCTTAATCTCTAAATGACTTGTATTTTGCTCTTTCACAGAATCACAGACTGGTTGAGGTTGGAAGGGACCTCTAGAGATCACCTAGTCCAACCCTCTGCTCCAGCAGGGACACCCAGAGCACAGGGCACAGGGTGGCATCCAGGTGGGTTTGGAAGATCTCCAGAGAAGGAGACTCCACAGCCTCTCTGGGCAGCCTGTGCCAGGGCTCTGTCACCCCCACAGGGAGGAAGTTCTTCCTCACAGGGAGGTGGAACTGCCTGTGTTTCAATCTACACCCATTACCCCTCATCGTGTCACCAGCCACCATGGAGAAGAGCCTGGCCCCATCCTCCCTACAATCACCCTCAGATACTTGAACATGAGAAGTTGTCTGTTTGGAATAAAAATACCGAGACATTTCTCAATGAGAAAAATAAAAAAACACATGTCTTTACATTCTCTATAGCTCTCCTCCAAACATGGCTGAGGGTACAGACTCAAGGGTGCACTTCAGCCCTGGGCAGAAGGCGAGTACTACTCTGGTGCTCTGCATGCTACCTTTCCTCATGTAGTGGTCACACATAGCGTAGCGCACCCTTTCAGCAGTGAACAAGCAGTGTATTACTGTAGTTTCACATAGATGCACATAATGACCCCAAATGCACCTAGTGACCCCAGATTTGTAAAATTAGGATAGAAATTTTGTCCAATAATCAAACAAATACGATCTCATATTTCCCCTCCTCCCTCTACTCTGCCCAGAAAGAATTATCATATTTTGGCTATTTTATACTGCACCATCAAAATCAACATCCACATTTGGCAGATCAATATCAGGAACTCTCCGAAATCTCTCTGAATCCAGGTCTGCAATAACCGAGTCGAAGAAAGCTATTGCTTCTCTTACATCTGCACCGGACTGTGGGCCTTTTCTTTCCATAGGTGCCTGTTGAACAGAGAGATAATAGTTATCGGACCACTGGACAAAGATGATGCAAAAATTGTATCATCTGACTCAATATTTCAAGCCATCAGAAAAAAGATATAGATCGAGTCTACTCCAGTTTGTGGTCATCAAAGAAAGGAGGAGAGCAGTCTAACAAATGTCCATCTTGTCACATACTCGACACCAAACATTTTCCACTTGGACATTGATGGCCAGTTTTGCTACAATTCTTCAGACTTCCAGTACTAGGTCACTTAATTGGGTGCCTAAGTGACAGCTGAGCTTTGTGGTCAATTTATTCTACCTAGCAGTCAGCATCTAATGAGGCACATGCGTTAGAACTGCAGTCACAGGGTTTCCTCTAATTAATGCAAGGCTCCAGTCCCTCAGCAGATGAGTCAGGCCTTAGTAGGCTGGATTCCCCTCTGCAGGCAGCTCTTTCTGTTAACTGCAGAGAAATTGTAGGGTAACTTGGTTACTAATTTAAGCACCTCATTAAAATGCCTGTGTTAGGTGAAATGAATCCAGATCTAAATTGCTAGAATTTTTTTGAAATGGAAAAGGATTGTGTGCATGAGTCATCCAACTCTGTGATGGCAATTCCCATAGGACAGCCATGAGGTTTAAAATTAGGAGACTGTCTTGATAAAAAAAATAGCAAATGCCTGTCTATAAACTCTGAAACAGATATGAAGCCTTGGTTAGCAATTCTGTATGTCCATGTAGGATGAACCCTTTCTGCCATTCATACGGGTTCCACCTTACAAAGGGCTGTATATTTTCTCTGAGAGTCCAAACCAGGCACATTGCCAGGCAGAAATATGAAGTCAGAAAATTACTATGGTGGGTTTCAAGCCTGCAAGGAAAAGGAACATGCTGTATCACACCTCAGAAGGATTAGCTTGCTCCCTGTTCTGTGAGATGATGGGGGCAGAGAGATGAACTGGCTTATTGCCCTTCTACAATTATAGGTTGATTAACATCCTCAGAAGTGCTAAAAGGTAACAACCACACTGAGAACAGTGACTGCTATTATGACTCAACCCTTATTGCTTAGAAGATATTTTAAAGAAATGCCTGTTTTTCAGGTATCTGATACCACTCTCTATTTCTGTCTCTCACTAGACCCAGGTAGCTAATTGAAGCTACAGTCAGCCTTGAAGTACAGGTCTCATTCAGAGCCCAGGGGTTAGTTCAACCCATTTTTTGGTTCAGTAAAATCTTGGGGACCTGAGGACAGAGATGTCTGCACAATGTACTTTGCCATTAATTATGCAGCAGGTAGGAGAAAGAAGTGAATTTCTGCTGGCAGGTAATTTAACATGAACAGGTAGGTGGGTACAAACCCATTCAAGCCTTTTGATAAAATGAATGTTGCAATCTGTGAATATAAAACTTGCACTTAGGAAGCAGGTGACTCATCTGGACATTCTAGAAGTCTTCTTGATCGCTTCCTAATTTTTGCAAAGCTGGTGCTGTGCTGTTGTGAATCCGCTATTGGCAAGAACGACTCACGTATCTTGCTGATGATCCTCTCCATTCCTGAGGGGAAGGCTGGTGGAGTTACAATGCCAGCCCGTACCACGGTTGTTCGCACAGGAGCTAGTCAGCCACACAAAGTCAGATGGCAACCTCAGCCCCTGGGAGACTCATTTGTTTGCTAAATTGGAGCTTTTGGCATTATTAAGTGGAATTTTCAGGGGCAAATTTCAGGAAGTCACAAATCTCCATGAAGCCTAGATGTGCACAGTCCAGTACACAGGCTCTTGGCCTATAGCTGTAGCATCCTTCCATGCTCATTTTTTCCACACCTGGCTGGGTAGTCACATAGTGCTCTGATATATCACCACTGACACCACCAGGGAAACTGTATATCTCTTTCTCAAGACACAATGTCACTTCACAAGTTGTGTACCCATAGGGTGAGAATCATTTCCCCATGCAAGTCACTCCAGTATCACAGTCATTCCTTGGGATGTTTCCTTACCCCTAAATGGTTCTTTAAATTATAAAAATCTTTCTTTATAAAACTTTCAAAATGTTTTATAAAACATCTTTATAAAAACTATCTCCTCTACCCCAAGCAGCTGAACGGTTTTCTACTATTATTCCTAGCTTCTGACAGTCACTGTTCAAAGCATGACACAAAGCCTGATAAAATCAGAAGGAAGATTCCAACTGACTAAATGCGTATTAGATCAAAATTTAAAATAAAAAATGTTATATCTAGTCCTAAAAAATGTGAGATGGGTTTTGGTTAAGCAACGTCTGTAACAGAGCTCTGTTTCAGCTATTTTGAGATTCTCTAGTGGCAGAACATGCAAGTGGGGCCATAGCTTTCTGGTGATGCCTACCTGGGCTATTCAGTAATTCAGCTATATATCCTTTCTTCCTATCATCCCTGTTGGGATCCTGTTTAAGGGCTGCATTAGGCAAGCTGTGAGTTTGCTGTCAAAGACAGGTCTGTGATCATGTAAGCTGCAGAGGTCACCCCTCCTGCTGGAGTCCTTCCCTTTGTCCCCACTGAAGCCAGTCTAGAGCCAGATAAGCCACGCAACTTTCTAGCCACATGCACTTCATGAAATGCAACCAGGAAGAAGCTTTGCAATCATTTCCTCGCTAGTGTATACAGAGAATATTGCAAAGTTATTTTGTGGTGTCATTACAGTAAAGGGTGAAGAATTGCACTAACTGCCTTAAACCTCCCTGACAGTTTCTTAACTAACAGAGAAGGGAGCCCTAAGAAAGCCCCACACCTGAGTAGCTGTCAGTTACTCTTGCACTCACAATAAAAGTAGCACTGACAAGCTATTTGATGGGTCATAAGAAATCCTATGTTTTTCAATGTATTTAACATTACTTTATGTAATATTAAAGTCAATAAAAGGGCTGTCCATAAACCAGGGATTATTGTGCTTGCCAGTTATTAACAGCTATAAACATCCATAGTAGAGAACTCTATAGCTGCCAGAGTGCTAAAAAACAGCTATCTTTCAGAATGTATTTCAAATATTTCCCATACTCCCATAGCTATTTTTTCTCCTCTTTCTTTTCCCTCTCTCTGACACCCACAGACCTATTTCTTTCCACAGTCAGTCACTCATATTTGACCTCACACTAGGCTAAAAGAATTTTTAAGGTATTTTGTAGCATTTCAGATGATGTAACAGTAAGAAGACAATCAGCAGGAGACCAGAAAAACATATATTATACAACTAATTGTTTCATGACTTTAAACTAATCACATGGCAAAAGTTCTTAAGAATTACCTTAGAAGACTCTTTGGAAGGAAGAGAAAGTAGTGACTTTTTCACAGTTTTAGATGATTTTGTGGACACTGGGGAATCTGCAGCCATATGCATGGACTTTAAGTTATTGATACTGTCAAGATATTTTTTCCTCAAGGCTAACAGATCCTGCAGGTACTTCAGGCAGTCTTGAGTCTTGGAGTACATCCAGGCCCTGTCTTCCTCTTTTGGCTGGAAGTAAGCACAGGAGTCGATGCTGGTTGTACTTTTGCATTTTTTCAGTGGTTCACTAACATTCTCCTGCTCACCACTCAGAACATACATAGAAGTGCTGCGGATCAGCCTCACTGCAGAGCCTGTGCCATCACAGTAAGGGATATTGTCTGTCACATTCCTTCGGTGGGAATTGGGGTGAAATATAGAATGGATCTTTTTGAACATAGTGTATCACTTCCTCCCCTTTGTACCTCTTCTCTTTGAGCTTCTCACTTTCAAACAAAGATCTGCTAGCTGCAACTCTTCCTTCAGCGGACAGACAACTTTCCCGCTTGCTGGATGTGCATCTGATATTGTTCGATTGCTTTCAATCTAATACATTGCAAAGAGCATGATGGTAACTCAGAAGCAAATTTTCCATTCCAGGTGTGTCAGCCAGGTACCTTCGCCCTTCTCTTGGGTTAAGACACAATGCAGGAAGTCAAGTGTCATTCCTTGTCCTTGCCGTTGACGCTCCTCGAACACGACATGGGCGCCTGGAGGGGCTCCCCTCCTCAGCGCTGCCCTGGCGCGTCCCTGGCGCTGGCCATGGTGCTGAAGCGCGGGCCCCGCCGCGGCCAGGCGGCCCGCGGGCCTCTACGCGGTGGCTTTTCACCAAAGAGCTTCCTGAGATCAGCCTCGGTCAACGGGGACAAGCGAGGGACTTGGTGAGGGAGTCGTTTCTGTCGGGTGGAATTCAGCTGCTGGCGGAAGTTGTTCTGGGTTTCACCCTGCGGTAACCGGGAGATGGTTACGGCTACCCGATACCGCAGCGCTGCTAGGATTCAGGTGTCAGGATCCATTACGCTCAGCACAGAGCCTTGCAGTGTAAGAGATGCTGTAAAATAAAACACTGCTCCAAAATACTCTGCTGCCAAAATAATGCATAAGAAACCAATGCACTTGTGTCTTTCCACGTTAGTTCCTTTTGTGGATTAATTCATGACCATTTCAATAGAATGATCTTGATGACTTTTTTTTTTCTTTTGGCTGAAAAGTATAGAGAACATTAACTATTACTGGCATATTCAAGCACTACTAATACATGTGATAATATAACACCACGATGAATACTTCCAGCAGAAGTAGAGAGGGAATTTGGTCAACTCTCAGTGCTAAGACAGTCAAGAATTTTTTACACTAAGCAGGAGTGTCCGGGCTTAGCATGCTCAAAGAGTTTTGATAATTCATCTTACTCAAGCTTTGGGAGCTTCGGAAAAACATCTTTACATTGAAAGCCCTTGAATATGACCCTGCGGACTCCACTAGGCAAATTCCCCCTTCAGCTACTGGAAGTGTTGACTGAAAGCTTAAGCAGTCTAAGAGCTGTGGGATCTCAGCAGGGGAGAGAGACTTTAATAAAAATCTGCATGCACTAGTCCCTACCACCATCTTTACAAAATGTGCACTTTGTCCTTCACTTTTACTTTCAGCTAAAGCTAAAATGTGCTTAACACAAAACTAAAAAATGAAATTAATTAACCTCTTGCTACTTTACAGCCCTCTATTACACACACATATGACTCCTACTTCAATTTAGTGCAGCCTAGAGATTGCTCTAAAATGCATTCAGCTCTCTGAGATCTAGCACTCGTACAGAGTTATTCTATTCTTGATTTTCTCCCCAAGTCCCACGAAGTCCCAGTTCACGAAACAGGAAAAATGTATCATGTACTGTGAAGAGTAAATCAAATATTATACACTAGGAATTGAAAACCATTTAGTATGACCCATACATTTTCCTATCCTACTTCAACAAAATATTTACAACATATCGCACTGATTTCAAAAGCCTTCAGGCTCTTAAGAGTGTTCTCAGTTTCAAGTATGCTCAGTCCCAATTTTCACAAAAACTTGTTGGGCCAGATTCATTCTGCACCAACATGTTTGTGGCTCCTGTTATTCATGCTGGTTTTAAAATAAGGAGAGCTTAATAAATGCATGAGTCAATACAGTAGCTTCACTATATACTAGAATTTCCCTTGAAGTAAATAGTCATTTACAAGTATTTCAGATGCTAATATTTTATTCAGTACATCGGTTATGGGCAGTGGGAATACAGATCAGCTTATATAGTAAAAATGATTACCAAATTATATTCTTCAGCCTCTAAAGTAATTTGAATAAGTCCATGGATTTAGGAAGCTAAATGGCAAAACTATGGATATCTTAAAGGTCACAATTCTCTTGTGTGTTTTGTGAGAAAAGGAATGCTCTATGTCATTTCAAAGTATTTTCTCATAAGGTATCTGCATTCAAACATGTTTCTTAAATAGCACTGTACTTATTTAAGGTCAAAATCTAGTTTCCTTGTATTTGTAATTCAGCCAGCAGATATCACTGTTCCCTTCCCTAGTCTTACTTCCAGGGACTGAATATACTATTGCATCTCAGCCTGCTGGTAATTAAAAAACAGACTTCTTTTATTCCAGAATGATTTCTTTCTGCACAAAGACACTCATCAAACAGTAAATATGGTTAAAGAAGAATATTTGGTAGGTTAGTTCAAAATATAAACTCTACAGGCAGGTTTTAAATCATAAATAAAGACCTCCCATTGAAGGAGCTTGTGAGAAGCAGATCAGATGGACCACACTAAATATTTAATGACATCTAAGATTACTAACTTTGACAAGGCAATACTCATATCTTACTTGTTCATTTGGCTACTTGATTTTGACTTAACTTACTGAAGATTTTTTATTTTTAAAGTGATATCCCTTCTACTACTCTTTTAAATGTTTCTGTTTTACTTTGTAGCTAATGGTCTAAGTAACACAGTCACCCTTCAATATCTCAAAAAAATGTCTTTTTTTTCTAATTCCAATATTTTGGCACTTCCTGAGACAACATGTCTGGGAAGAAAAATCCAGTTAGATGTATACAGTCAAGTGTATTTGTCCTTTTTAACTCTACTCCTTACACAGTTGAATAAAAATCATAAAATACAATATATAAACAAATATAATTAAAATAAAGTAGGTTGAGAGGAGATTTTATTAATTGACAGGGTCTAAAATCATAAAATCACACTTTTTTATCATTTTGTTTCAATAAATTATCTGGAAAATCATAGGCTTACCTCCAAAATAACATGATGGCATGAATGCAATTTTTTCTTGATAGTTACGTTTCACCCAAAGGTCTGATACAAAAGAATGTCAGTTATTGAACCTCATTTCATTTTAGATGATTCAGAAAATAATCTGCAATTGTCAGTCTCTGTTAAACGCTGGCTATATCTACATAGCTAAATAAAAGAGCAGACTGTGTAGGAAAGAGCTATCTGAAACTGTCCAAAACATACTCAAAGAATTAGTGTACAACTAATCACTGTGCGCAGCAGGTATTTATCCCTCGTTCTTTACTATTTACTGCTTCATATGTTTCCTTTAAGTTCTGCAAAAGTCCACACATACAAATATACAATCTCTTGGAGATGTGTGAAAAAAGTAAAAAATGCAAGAATGCTGAGGAAACAACCTAATACTCTAACCAATTCTGACACAGGTATATAGTAGCTAATGTGACTCTTACTGCTTCAAACTCCATAAATCCTTAACAGTGCTAGCTTTGGAGGGACATTCACAAATCATCAGGTGCTGAATGTCATTGCTTCTTGGCAAGTGGTAAGAAAGAGCGGATATTTGAGGTGCAATACTGCAGGATTTCTGCCTTCCATTGGATAAAAGGGAAGGCAGGAGACTGGACCCTGTTACTGAGCAAAACCAAAAATGTCCTCAGGAATTTTTGATTCTTCTTCTCTCAGTCTGTACAAACAACAGCCCAGAGGAATTCCACCTCTTCAGAGTTGCTACCAGGAACCTTTTGGATCTGCCTATTCACAATTTCTATCAGGAAATTTTTTATCTTCTTTAGAAGTCATTGATATATCTCAGATGATTGAATAGACCACCTTATGTGAACAAAGTTCATCATCTTTCTGGAAATTCCTTATGTTTGGGAAGAGAGAGCAATTCTGATACCATGCAATTGAAATAAACACTATAGTTTCTCTGAGCTATAAAACTGGAAAAATGAGTTTCTTAAGAATGGGGACATTACAGTACGAGAATTTCATTTGAGTTGATTTAGATGTAAACCCAGTAAAATCTAGGTGTGTCGCCTATGTCAATTTTTTTTTTTTTTTTTTTTTTTGAGGATACACTCTTGAGTCATGCTGTCACTATGGCAACACTGGCCTGCAAAACCATGTGAGTCATAAAAGGAGGGCTTGTGTCTGTCAGAGGATGAACAGATGAACAGATTCTTTTTTGTTTTGCTAGGCTGCGGCATCATCTTTCCGTCTAGCTTACATCTGAATCTGAGTATTGCCGTTTGACTTAGACCCTGCATGTTCCCCATAAATTTTCACTGCAAGCAACACTTGTGTTCATTTAATAGCTTTCGTTGTACTTCAACCAGCCAAAGGAGTGACTGCATTTCCAGGAAGCATGAGAAGATTAAGAAACACCATTTGTGTATGGAAATGCCATTTACTTATAAGAAATGCTTAGGAAATTATTATACAAATGAGTTAGCAGTCAATGTCTTTTTAATTACCACAACCTCTCTGTTTGGCAATGTTTTGTGTTCATTTTATCACAAAGCAATAACACCCACTCTAGAGAAACACTGCTGCTTTAGTGCTATCTCTATAGCTGTTGCCTGGCAGCATTTTCAGAGGTGAAAGGTTACCACACTTATCCGCTGCTGTATCTGGCCTTCTCTTTCCCCTTTTTTCCTAGAATAACCCTGCTGTCTTTAAAAGCTCCATCTCTGTGACAAGCCTGACAAGAGAACTTTGTCTTGTCTTCTGTCACACAGGGTCAGGGGACAAGCACTTGGCCTCACTTGCTTCATTGGAAGAATTCATGTCCTCTTAGTATGAACATTGTTAGAACCTTTCTAAGCTTTGTTAGTCTTTGTAGAATTAGTTATTCTTGAGTCTTTTTTTCCAAGGGCTGCCGAAGAATTACTGTGATGTCTAGCTTGTTGCCTGTCACATCCATCACCCGTTGATCAATTCTTTGACAAAAGAAGGTGATAAATAGTTAAGATTCTTGCATGGTAGCTCAGTAAAGAATGGATATTGTGAGCAGCAGTTCTTCAAATTAGTTTATACAAGACAAACTTTCAATGACCCCTCGGTTTTGATCTTTAACCCTGTCATCTGCTTCGCAGTTAAATTCTAATAGACTATTCATCCTTTCAACAAAAGAAGACCCTAGGGAGATTTATGGGAGGGGAGAGTCTGGATCCCTAGCCCTTTGGTAAGTCACAGAGTGGCCAAACCATAACAATTATCTCCAAGCAAGGCCAACTCAGGACACTTAGAGACATTTTCATAGGCACCTATCTCCTATTTGGATGCCTATCTGCCATTTCTACCTCCTGCCTACTCTGCCGACTCAATGAAACAAGGCAAAGACTAGCTAAGCTGGAGCCGCAAAGGAGAAGTAGCCTGGCTGAGATGTCTGAGAAAGGGGTATTGAGTACAATGGAGAAATTATATGAATACTAGGCAGAATAAAAAAATAAAAAAGTAATATATCTTGAGAACTTTCCTAATAGTGCTTTTAAGCATATTAACGTATGCACGTTTCTGCTTTGACAGCAATGTTTCTGAGAAAAATACATCTGTATACATCTGTGTAGGACGAAAGAATCACAAAGTCACACAGGTCTTGGGCATGCATGCTGGGCTGAGATTGCAGCTTAGCAAGGTGGTAACAGTAATCTGCAAAGCCAAATGACACTTTCCAGGGCGAGCTGTAATCTCATTAAATCTTTCAGGTAAACCTGGGTGGTGCTCAAAAGACCATAAAGATTCATATCACTTCACTTTCACTCTAAGATCAGGTAGAACACAACCCTTTGACCCCAAAGTGATCAGATATGGAGGTTCTAAATATATTTTTCTTTGAGATCTCTATGTCAGGCACATGGAATGTGAGAGTAGGTAGACTGAAGGAAATATTTATGTGAATGCTGGTAAACTGGAACAGCTGACATGTAGGGGCCTGTACATTGAGGTATTATCATACACTGAAAGAGACCACCACAATGGAAAGAAAAGACTAAGGTAACCAGCCTATCTTTGATGATTCTTCCTGCATACAGAGAAATCCAACTGCTTGAGAACAAGAGGGAGACTAATTTGATATTTCAATTTAATGCACTTCAGCTCTCCTTATCAACTTCAATAGTATGTGGAACACTATATTCCACCATTCAGTTGTCACTGCTCTTCCTTCTTTGAATGTGAATACCGTTATACTATCGATAAACATATCTGCACGCTGTGTCTAGATTTGTGTCTACGGACATGTCTGTGGACATCAAGAATTGTCCTGAGATGTTTAGTTTGGGGGAGAAGGTGTGGGAAAGGCTGGCTAACACTTCAAAAGTGATCTCTACAAGGCTGTAAAACCTCTACAAGGTCACAAACCTTTTAATTTATCCACTGCTTGTCTCAGAGTTTATAATGACATCAAAATTTCCAAGAAAGGCTCTGTTTGTTCCATCCCTTTGGCATAGCCTTGCAGAAGAGATTACAGGCCCAATTACTGTTCTGAACCATGTGAGAGAGAAAAGATTATGAAGGGCTCTTGACAGGATGATCTCAACTTGCAAAATATCATATTCTTCACCCTCCATGGCAGTGCCATTTTTTCCGAAATGTATTTGTATATGGAATATTTGAAAATACATATTAACGTGCAGAGATCAGTTTTGCTTTATGCCCATGTGCCTGAGGCTGTGGATCATGCCTATAGCTCATCCAGTGCACCTGACAGTCAGGACCTCTTTAAAATGTCATGCTCGTTTTCAAGTAAAGAGCAATGCTCACTCACTCCAATGAATTGTAATCCCTTTCTCCTTGAACTACGTTGCTCCTTCTGCATCTCAGTGATATTGTGAATTGCTTGAGTGTTTTCGGTAGTTTTTTCCTCCATTTATTTTCTTACTACTCTTCTCAATCATTTATAATTCGCAACAGTAAGTATAACCTAATAGATCTGTAACAGTAGCACCCCAGTCAGCAACACATTTAGCAAGTGTCTCCTCAGTAGTGATAGCAGTAGTGATATATAAACCCACCCAGTACCTCAGCCATTAGCTCCGCTTGCAACACAAACCTGACACTATTTCTCCTGAAGCTTCCCTATAAATTAGAGGCACGGAGAACTCCTATTTAAAAGTGAAGCAAAGCATTTGATTTATTTTAATGCTTGTGCGTTAAAATTAAGTATATGCATAACTAGCATCTGAATGGAATCCCAGTAACAGCAGTCCTCAGGTCCCAGTCCCGTGGATACCGTTCCTCCAGGGGCCTCTTCGTTGAACTAATGCGATGTTGCCCTGCATATAGCGCGTATGGCTGTTAAGAAAGACCCCAGACCTTTCTCATTGCCACAAACTAATTTTGCACCTTTCCGTTTTACCACTAGATGGAAGTCTTGGCCTCTGGAGGTTCTCTGTTAACTGCCCGACCGTTTAATTGAATATATAAGAGTTATTTACTCTTATAGTTAGATATTTAAGTAAGAATTAGCTGCATTCAGGCATTTCTGTAGTTTATATCTCCTCCCTTTGCCATCTTTGCTTACTTAGAGTGGCAAAGATTGGAGAAGGCTATTCCTTCCAGTAGCATTAAGCTCCTCAACACACTATTAATATTTGTGGTACATAAGTGGTGGCTGTATACTCTAAAGTACAGGTCAGAAAAAAAAGAAAAAAGGAGCTTTGTTCTACAGATTTGTTTTCATCATATCTTACCTGGGAATTTCACACTGCCCTCTGTTGCACCCAAAGGATTTGCATGGGCCACTAACAGCAAAAACAACCCTCCAGTGAGCTTCCCAGATGGCATTTGTCTCATGGGGCCTGCTGGGGTTAGGACTGTGTTTCCATGATGCTAGATGGCATTAATCCGTTCTGCTCATTTCAGTCAATCTGTATCACGGTCCTGTTCAGTTTTATTGGGTGTCCTTTTATATGGATTGGGGCAGAAAAAGGAAGAGGTACCACAGTTGTGACAGATTACTGCTAGGAGGGGAACATCAGACCAAATACACTGTTTGACCAGTGGGACACACAACTTAATGCCTACATGAGGTATGTATGAACTTTAAAAAGATATTTAAAAAAAAAATCCTGAGAAATTGTTTGTTCAGTGTTACCACTAGAAACAGTGGATATTATTGCAATTGAAAGGGATGGAAAAAGTGGGGCTTGGGCATGGTTTCTTTGCGCATGCATGTTTGGCCGCTCCTTGCAGAGCATTCGGTGTGAGACGGGGCATGGTCCTGCAGCAGCTGGAGTCTCTGGGAAAGCTCTCCTCAACGGCCTGAACTAATAATATTCACCTTATATATGTCTTTTATAAGGGTTTTCATTCCTATAACAAGGAAGAAGCCATAATTAAATGCAAAAATTTGGTAGGAATCATCAGTGACTCTAAAACTACTTTGAATTCATTTGTGAAACCAAGTGCCTTTTAGATTGACAATGTCCCTTTAAAAGTGTTATTTAGGGAGAAGAAAAGCTATTTAGAGAAAAACAAACAAAACTCTGATGGATAATGGCATGAATATGGAATCATGCATGATGTCACATTACTGCATCTGCCTTGTGTGGTAAGGTTAGCCTTTGCTGAAGAGAAAACTGCAAATAGTAAACATGTGGTAAACCTCTACAAATAGCACCCCTTTTTACACTAATCATTTTCAGTTTTCCATGATTTGTAGATTTCTCAAATTTTGACAGTGGAAAATTCATATATACAGGGTACAGGCTAGTATATGGGCAGAAGTAAGAATGCCAGACTGTTGACTAGAACTTTAATTAATATTTGAGTTTTATTTTAATCTATGGTTATAACACAGTCATGTGAACATTCATTGCATGGACCAAGCTGCTTAAATCTTTGCTTCCACTAATAAGCCAGCTGCTGCTCAAAGAGTCTAACCAATGCAGCTTGAAGAGTCTAACCAATGCAGCAGATTCACAGTCTATTCGTTAATCTAATTACTAATAAAGGTAGATTGGTCACAGAAGACTTTTTTTTTTTTTTGCATTTCTCAATTTTACATAATTTAACATAATATATAAATCAAAGACTGAGAAATCTGCACTGGTTCCTCTGTTTGATACAATTAGGTTAATGGAATAAAGCGATGGAGTGGAGAGATGCAGGCAGACTGCTCTGTGCCCAGGAGTCAAATCCATGTTGCCCTCATTGTCAAAGAGAAGAGAACAGCAGCAACAACAGTGGCTGGAAGGGCCTTTCTAGAAATAAAAACTGTCAGTCTCTCCTTGCATTGTTGTGCCCTGAGGCAGTTGTCCTATAAAGTACTCCCATTTCCCAGAAATTCTCCTGGATACTGAAAGAGAACTTTTCACACACACACACACACACACAAAAGCAAACTGAAGACATAAACCATTGTGCTCCACAGGCCCATCTTTTTGTTACCAACACAGCTCACCACAGCATAAGGAGAGATCAGTGTCAGGTCTCCCTGGAAGTGAGAAGTCATTTAAAATGAGTTTTAGATCAAGAAAATTCTATCTTGGATGTTTCACAGCAGACTTTCCAAGCATAGGAGTTTTTTCCTCATTTTCTCCCTGCTCCTTGTCTCCATTTCTGTGGTATTTTTTCTTAGTTCCTGACATCCTGCTTCAGAGTTGCCTTTTACTTCATCTGCACAATGTCAATGCATGGATGGCATACAATCCTCCTTAACTCTAATTCTGGTTATATTTTGTCTTACTTCACTCATACTTCGAATGCAAACCTGCAGAGCTGACCTTCCCTGTTGACTGTCTTTGTCTCCAAACAAGTCCTTATCCCCCTTTTTTCCCCACAGAGATGCCGTGTCTCACGTCACATTTATGCACTACTGCCACAGCTGTTTCTTTTTGGCAGAGGTGTAGCTAAAGGCACTTTCTACAGTGAACAACACCTTCTGTCATATGCATTTGCTCATGGATTATATTGAAATTATCACTAAAGGTTACTGAAAGAGAACCTAGTTTATAGAGAACTAAAAATTACTTTTATTAGGGCAGTCAGATTTCAGCTGTTTGTAGATTGGTTCTAGCTTTTTCTTTTGATAGAAAAATAACTCCCAATCAAAACTCTATTTTTGTTTAATGTGGAAAAGTCAGCAAGTAGACAGGACTAGAAAACAGAAGGTAGATAAAGTGGAACATTCTCATTAGTGAGATGAATAATTACCATTAGGGGATCAGACTCTTCCCTCTCCCTGCTTCACCCTGAAGGACAGATTATCTTGTCTGTTGGGGATACTCTATGCTGCATAAGCAAAATAAAACATCAACAAGGACATTAAAGGGGAAGAGAGATGCTTTTGGAGAACCCTTTGATACCTTTTTACTGGTGGTGCTAAGACTCCAAACCCGGCTCTGCTTGCACCAAGCCCAGAAACAGAAATGATGTGGAAAGGGCAGGGAGGGATCTGGATATAACGCAGTTCATGTCTAGAAGCAGCGTCTTTTCACTTGCCACTAAACACAGTTACACCACTCTTATTGCAGGTATGCTGCTCTGTGAATTCAGTCAGATTGATATAGGATTTCAGCTGCCAAGTCTGTATGGCTCAGGAATATCTCTATTAGCTTAGGAATTTATTTACTGTGGCTCCTTGGTATAGATATATCCATTCTGACATCTTCCCTCCCCACAGCCATACCTCCACCAGCGCTATGGGAACCACCAGCAATAAGGACATATAGCTGTGGGAGGGGAAAGAAAATTCTTCCTTGTCTTTTCGCACGCAGGCTTGGGCTGACCCCAAGTGACAAGAGGTAAAGCAGATTTCCAATGCTCTGCCAGCACTCCCTCTCTCCTCTTGCCCGCAGGTTGCAGTGGAAAGACTCAGTCATTTACAGAGAGACATGAGAGCCTGTCACTGTAGAGAGATTCTCTTATGAAGGGCTCTTGAGTTACTGGAGACTTGTACTGTATCCTGAGTGCTTCCAGCAGTCCTGAGATACACATCCTTCAGAGAT
>JAWLRI010000936.1:691002-702213 GCA_034781795.1 Crypturellus tataupa | reverse complement strand
GGGCTCTTGAGTTACTGGAGACTTGTACTGTATCCTGAGTGCTTCCAGCAGTCCTGAGATACACATCCTTCAGAGATGGAGACGGATACACATCCTTCAGAGACGGAATTCAGATAAACATCAGTGGCATCTCATCACTCAGCATCTGTCATCTCTGAGGTTCCTTTCTGTCTACCCTGGCCACCCTGCTGGAACTGTCTCGTGACCCTTGAAGACTAATAAAAGATCATGGAGGAATAATATACACACTCTGAGCTCAATATCCTAACAACCAGGTTGTTTGGTCTAGATCTTAATTATGTGAATTTTCTCGTTCAAGGCTGTAATGTGCATTGCAAGTACATACATGGGTACTGATTTCACTAACCCAGTGAAATTACGTGTTTGAGATAACAGCCTTTTGCAACAAGTGTGCTGTATAGTATGTGAAAAGGAACAAACTCTTCACTGGTGACTCAAAGCACTTATGACTTTGGAGGGAGTCCAGAGAGATTAGTCTTCTAGCCTGGGCATCTAAACTTCTGGAACTGATCACAAATGCAAAAGTTCAGATCTGCTCTAAGAAGCTCTATTGCACAGGAGGCCAGAGAGCCCTCCTGGAGCACATTTTCCTCTGGCACTGTATACAGCTCTGTAAGGCAGACTGACAGAGCAGACAGGCAACCAGTGGACAAGGCCCTTCCTGGAACCACCTTACTGATACCCCAGCTCTTGGTACCTTCTCCTGGAGCTGGGAATTCACGGGCAGGTAAGTTCCTTCCTGCACAAGGGCTTTCTCCTGGGCTGCAGTGCACACAAAATAGGGCTGGTCCTAATAAAATTCTGAGCTGTATGGAAAGAGAAAAGAAAGCCCAGAAGTAACTGAGGAAAATTCCTAAAATTAGTTGAAAAAACAAAGCGTTGAATATAATGAAGGATTTCTTTCTAAAGCTGTATCTGTAGAGGTAGTGAAAAAGGCAAATAGCAAAGTCTCTTTATTACAGACTCCATAAATATTCCACTACTGAGGGTGCTGCTGCAAGTAGAGCTTACTCTTGGGAAACAAAGAGAGCAGATTAGCAGGAGAATTCATAATTTAACCTTTTACAGCACTTCTTTGTATCTGCACAGCACTGTGCAAACATTGTGCAGCCATACACCTCAGAAGCAGCAGTACCTTCACAATTCCTTCAGCAGGAGACACCTGCTCTGGGAAGGCAGTTTCCCTACCTCTGCAGCCTTTGGAGGCTGGATATGGCTGTGGTCTTCTGCTGCTCACACAAGGAGAGAAATTCACTGCCGACAAATCACTATACACTCACTGGGCTGTAAACCACTATTATTTTCTATGGGCTGGTGAAATGATCCAGAGCCCACATTCAGTTCCCTAAGCCATCTAATATCCTCTGCATAGCCATTGCAAAACTGGTCTCAAACTATACCATAAACCCCCACCATTATCACCCATTAAAATTCTTCCTTACTTAGAGAATGTTTAAACATGTGTTATTATATCATGGCTGATATAATCATGGCTGACAGTGTGGGTGGGGAAATGAATAAGACTCTTTTTGGTCCATTTACTTCTTCCAGTGCCCAAAAGCTTTGCCAAAAATGCAAGAAAGGAAGCAATCACTCAAACAACTCAATAAACATTTTCTTCATGTGGGTGATCTCATGATGCAGCAACCACAGAAACTATAATAGCTACTTAAAGGAACTTTTCCACCCCAGATAAATGATGTTATCCCACAAGAAATATTTGTCTAGCAGAAATGGTCGCTAAGCTAAGACAGATACATTAATGGCAATTTATTAGATGGTATTATAAAATTCTTTCAAGAACCAAGAATTTGAAGACATTGATCTGCATACAAGAATCATTAAAACCCTGGGCACAGTCCCCCCTACCACCTACCTAAGTTAGGAGTGAAGTTAGGAGTGTGGTCACCGTAAGCTACTTCTCTAGTGATATATAGAGGCCCCATGCAATGTGAACCACCCTAAGGGTGCCTATTTTTCTACCTTGACTAAAGAAGTCAGCTAAGTTCCTCACCTCAAAGTCTTCTTAAGTACTGCTTAAAATTAAAGAAAATTAATTTTGTCCTGTATCTGTTTGGTGTGGTCACTGTTCCCTTGGAAAATAATAATAATAATGAAGCTGCACATAGTTTTTTACACAGTGAACTCGTCCCCTTGCCCCAATTTTTATCCATTAATAACCTTCCTTTTTTCTGTTTGAGGATATTTGTGAATGTGAAACATGGCAGTCCAAAGAAGATACTTCTAAAAATATCGTTTCCTTGGGGAAATAAACCAAAAAGAAAGGGCAAAAGATGGAAATGGATATGAAATGTGAGCAAAACAAAGTGATATTGTAACTGTAGTTGCAATGACAGCATCCTCTGTGCTTTTCTATAAATCACTCCATACCTTTCTTACATGCCTGAGTGCTTTTTTATCCCTCGCAAAAAGCATTCGAACTAATGGCTCATATTCAGAGTAATATAAGAGACTTTTATTTTGAGGAGTGCTGGGCATCTGCACTGCCCATGATCAGTAAGTTCTGAAAATCCAATGCATTTGATAAATCCTAGGTGAATAAACTGCAACTGAATTTGTAGTCCTTCTGGAGGACTACAACTTCTGGAAAAGAGCTATGGGAGCAACTTCTGGGCAAGCAGAAGTAACTAGTAAAACTTCTTTTCACATTCTTTGAGGCAAGTGCTTCAAATTTTATATTTTACTTCTTTCTTTGACAGTCCTGGAGTAAAAGTTTTACAAGTTTTTAGACCAAGCAATTTTTTTTTATCTTCTTAGCTCCTTAGTTTTGCTCATGGGTTTTTGTAGCTCTTATAGGTATAGCATTATCATTGAAAACAGTCAGAAAAGGACTATTTATGAAATGTAGAATACTGTCTGTAGTGCATATTCCAAAAATGCTATGCAGATCCATAGTCCCAGAAGAACCAATGTGCATGAACACATACATGATTATAAAGAACACACATATACAAAATGAAAGTACCAGCACCGTTTGCTCAACAGATACAAAATAACGAATAACGTTGCCTTAGTGTTAAGAATAACACTTCATTTTCAGGCCAGGACCCTTGTTTCAGTGTATTCATGCATTTCTCTTTTGCCCAGAATCTGTATCTAAGTCATTTCACGAAAGCCACACACCGTTTTTTGGAGCATAAACAACATCCTTCGCTCACAGATTAGAACATGACGATCGGCTCCCTTGAGCACCTAGTCAAAGGAGATAAGATGAATTCATTCCTCATTCTCCCTGTGGATTTTCATTTTTTCACATGCTGATGTGCTGTGAGGAGCACTTTACGATATGCAGTTGACTGGCTCTAATACCTATGATGATACCTATCACGTAACTCCATTAGTTAGATTTGGATTAAGAATGTCTTGCACATTTTATTATCTTTCTCTTGGGTGCTACATATAAGGTGAATTGAGAAAAGCTTTTGGAATCATTTTTTCAAATTGTCCTTTTACTGCCCATCTCATAGATCTGTCGGGATATATTTACCAGTGAGCTACAAGGGCCCAGCCTAGGAAAAATCCAGCAATCAACAGAGAAGAAGAAGTTTAGGCATATTTTTTTTCCATTTCATTTCCATCTGTCTTACCAAACCTCATCCTGACTTGTAGAATAAATTCTTATATTTGCATTATAACTTCTAGGCTCATCCTATAAACATTTTTCTTATTATATTATGGAAGTGATTGTCTTCCTGAGAGATATGTTATAGCAGGCATTCTGTTTATAGAGCAAGCCTATTTGATTCCCACATGCATAGGTCCAGGTGTCCCTGCTTGTGCAGGGGGATTGGACTAGATGATTTCCAGAAGTCCCTTCCAACCTCAACCTTTGTGTGATTTTATGGTAGTTATTTTGGCTCCTAGGCTCCTGCATTCTCCTGGGATGCAGATTCTCCTATTGCAGAAGGAAATCTACTTTTTTATGAGATAAAATTAAATTAACTAGGAGACTGGATGTTTAGACCACCTCCTCCCCTCTGCCAGAGTGGAGAAACCACCCTGATACCATCATTCCAGTGCTGGCAAAAGGGAAGTAGAGCAGAAGGTCAGTGCAACAAGGTAGGGCTGAGTCTTATCAGGGCAAATCCAATCACATAATACAGAAGACACACATTGCAAACTTGTTCTCATGAACAAGACCTTCTTTATCTTGAAAGAGAGCATGTTTAAATCAAAATGGGTTTCTTTAAGATTATGAGCTTATGAGCTTTGGTCTGTGCATCAAATAGCTTTGAACTAAGTGGTGAGATTAGCATCTTCAGTAGTAGATATCATACATTCCATGGCGATTGATGGTCACCTTTGTTTGCTAGACAAATTTCCCCCATCAAATCAAATCAGAGAGAGTATGCCCACCTAGTTGTGCACAGGATAATACCTATACATCATCAGAGCTCAGCTCCAGGCAGAAGCACTGCTGGCCACTGGTGTGGAGTTCTAGGTAGATTCACCAAGAGACACAGCCTGCTTGAGGCTTATCAGAGCTGAAAACAAAAGCCATTAGGTGTTTTGTCATCTACACAGTGCAGATTTCCAGAAAAAAAAAATAATTTGGAGTATAACTGCTGCCAAGATTGCTTTTCTGCTTCATTAAGGTCTTTTTCCCCACCACTAGCTAAGCAGCATCCACAAATTCAGGAACATATTCTGACATAAACTCATAGTTAAACTGGTCCCACAAGCAGACAAGAGCTAAATGTGCATATGCTCTAATCCAGTTTTTATTTCTCTTATGGTCTCTGACCTTTAATATCAGAGCTGCATCTTGAGATAAATCAGAGAAGTATCACTAGATGTTTGCCCTATTCTTACACTGCTTAAATCTGCTTTTGACCCCTGAATGAGACAGATATCAGGCTAGGTGGATCTTGGATATGCTCTAATACAACTTTTCATATAGTCTCCAATAAAGAAGATCGAAGAGCAGCCAGAGATTCTGGGAGGCACTGCAATTCTCAGAGATGGGAAGCTATCCAAACCTCTAAGGTAAATAGATGGCAATAAACTACAGAGATAAACAGATGGCTTCCAAGCAAAAAAAGAAGGGGGGTTTACAGCAACAAATATTAAGAATCTTTAGCCATTTTATGAACTTTTCTCAAAATACCAGAATCAGCAATTACATATCCAGGCTTCTTAAATGTAAGAACTATTTTTAAAGTTGATTTATACAAGCCAAAAAAAGTTATATAATTTTCAGTTAAAACTTACAGACCACAGAAATAGCATCCAATTTTTTCCTAGTAATCCTTTCTAGCTAAGGGATTTTTAGACCAAGTTTCTGCCCTCAATACTTTTATACAGCCCAGTTATAATTCTACAACTCTTTCAGTGAAGTTGAGAGCTGCCACTGAAGTCAATCAATCAGGGCTGCTGTGGTCCTGTCCTCTCCTACTGTCCTCTTCCTTTTGATGATCTTTCTGTGGTTCATATACAGGACTCTGCTTCCTTAACTGACAATGTTTAAAGGAAGTCATATTTTCCTCAAGTAGAATTTCTGAAAACCCTCATCCCATCTCTCCATCCCGGATCTCTCTCCACACTGACAGTCAGCAAAGGTGTCTCTCAAGTAAAGAATACCTGACTCATAATTCAGTGGAAATCATCGTTTCCTAATATTCTCAGCACAGTAGAGACATCACACATGTAAGGTTACTTCCAAAATGAGAGAAGGATATTTTTACATTTCTACCCCTACACACCAATAGAAGAAGTGGTTATAACCCTCAGCCTAGCAGGGGAAAGGAGGCTGTACAGCCTGCAAACCACCACCACTGGCATCAGTCAACGTCTACGGGACTTTAGCAACTCCTCTATGCCAGTAGGTCTGTTCCTGTTTGCCGTTCTCAGAAATAGAATTGAATATCTTCTAGTAAAAATTATTTAAGTTCTGTTCCTATAATTTACTTATTAACAATTACTATCTTAGATTGATAAAACAGACTCTTTTGCTGCTTTGTTTGATAAATCAACTACTAAGCCCCACAAGTGCTGGATGAAAGATTTTAATATAAACAGCACTGAAACCTAAAAAGCCCCTCTGATTTTCAATCAATCTTTAAAAAAAAATACCAAATTTAATGTGGTAAAAAAATAAGAAATAAAACCCCCTGTGGGGATTCCAACAGCATTTTAAGTGTAGCTGCTTTTCAGAATAAAACATTCTACTGTCATGACAAGCTGCAAAGGCAAAAAAAAAAAAACACCTTTTTTCTTTCAGAAGAGTCTACATGTAAAACTTACTATGATATTTACTGCTACTATTCCACAGATTTAATTCTTCTTCCTTGAACACCAGTACAGAAATGGTCCTTGAAAGCAAATGTTTCCTCTGCCTCAAAACTTTATTCAACAGGAGTTGCCAAGGTTACTATCATAGGACTGCTTATGTGAATATTTTGACCATTCATAATAGGGCAGCGATACTGAGTGTATCTGAAGGGCTCTAGGTGCCCCCTAGGAACTGATGCAACAAAGTTCTTTGCTTTCCAGACAAATTTTTCACACCTGGCAGTTTGTCCTAAGATGCAAAAGAACAGCAAGAGACTTGTTAGCACTCCTTTAAGCTTGATGACATTTCACTTTCAACATTTTCACTGTTTTTTAGTGGATGTGTGCCAATACAACTTCACACTCCCATCAAAGGAAGAGTCAGGTAATACGTGAGGGGTCAGTCCTTACACTTCATCCAACCTGTCGGTACAGATCACAAAGCCTAAGGATTATCACTTGCCCCAGAGCCACTGCTCTAAAACCCAGGTCTGAGTACAGATCCTTGCACCTCCATGGATCAAACGCACTGATTACAGACTGTGAATGACCTGGCTGAACAGATCAGATTGCAATGTGAGGGCAACTGGAATTTCTCCAAGTCTGTGATATTGCATCCCTTCGGTGTCATGTCCTGCAAAGAGGACTTTCCGTTACCCAGCTCAGTTAGTCCTCCAGCTGGATGCCCACACAGAGAAAGGGGTTCAGCTCAGCTTCTCTTGTATTCCCTCTGCTCTCCTTATACTCAAGATAGTAGAGAAGGGGATTCCAAATGTTTAGTTTTTATAGCAGTTGTTACCGCGTGCTAGGATTTCTCAATAAAAATTTTAATATACTAGAACTCAAGTTAAAAAAAAAGCCAGTTTGCTTATAAAATACATATTTGCTGTGCTGTACTATACACTTTGGTAGGACTGTGCATCCTAGTGTTTTCAAAAGAAGCTTAAAATCATGGGACCTGGGAACCAAATTCCCATAAAACTCATTGGAAACCTCTGCCTCAGTGCTTTGAAGCAGCAGCTTTTATTGCATAGTTGTATTTTAACTCAGAATTGTAGAATTTTAGGAGCTTGGATGTCTGGCTTGAGACCCACCACAAATGCAACTGACCTCTCTATAACCCTTAAAGAAGTCAGAAACCCAACAGTCTATGTGAGAAAGTGCCACAAATATTTTGGCAACATGCACCAGTCTGAAAGTCAGCCTTTTAGGGCTGACCTAGATGAAGACTGTTAGGAGTGCCAAGCTGTAACTCCCCTCTTCCTTCTAAAACTACAACTGTCTCCTTTTTCTTTTCTTTTTTCTTTTTTTTTAAAAAAACCACAATCCAGTACCTTAAGTTCATTACTCTGTATTAACATGTCTTAACTTACAGAGTGCTAATTTTCTCTGGGACTGCCAAAGAGAAAACTTTTTCTAGGGAGGCCAGGTCCAGGAAACCAGGAAGCTAGTCACAGAGCACCTAGAATTCAGTAACAAGTGTGTGGTATAGAATTTAGACCTTGTACTAGGGGCTAGATCCTACCTACAGACTGAGGTAGCATAGGATAGAGAGAACACAAAAATAGTCCGGTATGAAGTGTTTTAATCAGGTATGAAAAATCCCATCCTTCCATGTCTTTGTCTTTTTGGGATGCACAGACCTGAACCTTCTGCTAAGCCATCAAAGGTTAGAAAGACTCTCTAATTTATACTGTGATGCAGAAGAAACCGCAGCTTTTCTTTAGGAATTGCGTAGAATAGAGGAGGCTCAAAATGAAAAGAATTCAATTATTTTTTTCCCAGCAGGTGCTATGATACCACACTTGAAGTTATATTTTCTCTTCTCTCTCTATCCTATAGCTAAGTTTTCACACTGCACAGCAAGAAATACAAGGAGGAGGCTAGAAATATCCCACAAGTGTCCTTAATCATTAGGGCATTCCTATGGGGCGGTGGAAGTGCTACATTTCTTCCCTCGTTTCTCTTTGGGCTGGAGAACCAGACTCACCCTCTTTCTTTTGCACATACTCTGTCCTTGTTACTGAGACAGGAAAGATGGTGGTCAAGTAGGTAGAACTCTACGAGAAAAGACTGAAATCTGAATCCAGGGAAAGCGTCCTCAGGGAAATCATAGCTCTGCTTTCCTCCTCTTCTTCAGCACGTGTGATCTGATGTAGCTTCATCCACACAGCCTTTCACCCTGACTTGACTCAGTTCACAGCTATCACTCTCCTGCACTGTGTTCTCACTTGCTAAGACCAAAACAATTATGTGAGGGATGAGGAAGTTCTATGATGTTTGCTTCTACAAGAAAGGAGGTGACAGCACTTAAGCATCTAAAAGGATGAACTAGGTGGTACTTAAGCTGGGCTCTGGTATGAGCTAAACTGTTTAGCCTTGGAAATTCTGGGCATCCAGCACCAGGCACATTGTAAAGTTCTTCTTTAGAGACGGTCCTAGCAAGAGAACCCTGCAGAACAGGTACTAATTTCACGCCCTCACTTTGAGTTTCATTACTTTTTGACAAGAGAATGGTTTACTTTTATAGATTCCTTGAAGATTTTTCCCAACACTTTTATGTCTAGCAGTCTTTGTGACCACTGCTATTAAATGCTATTTAGGTAAGGGCTTGAAATTTGAGGAAATTTAGCCTAGGAATATTTTCACTGTTATCCTTACCTTGAAACTGATATCATAGCGTCATAAATGCAAGAAAATAATTAAAGCCTAACTTCTCTTTTCATCGGACCATACAGAAGAGCTAATGTGAAGAACTGGTAGCAGAAATCCTAAGCAAAAGCAAGAGTTTAACACCTCATTCATTAGAATCTCTGAGATGCCTGGAATTTATTGCAGAGAAGATTTCTTTTCACCATAATTATGTGAAAGACCAGAATAAAACTGAGTTAAATGAGGCAAATATATAAATAAGAGAGCCTCGAGTTTGTGGTAGCTTTACTTACTATCTTAATTATATATTTCCTTTAGAATGTTTCTTTTTTCCCTCCCTGGGCCAGATGGAGTAAATTAATCTTAAATGCAGCATAAAATCTATTCCAGATCCTCTCATATGCCAGTGCTTAAACATAACTAACTAGAATAATAAAAGTCAGAGACAGAAAAGATATATTAGCTGACCACCTAAAATTTTACATGCAGAAATGTATCAATTCAACTAAATCTATTTCTAAATATTTAAGGAGGTTTGGTTACATCTTAAATCAGTTCAACAGTGGCCAAACTCAATTTATTTGACTCTGAGATCACACTTAAAAGTGAGTGGGAGTGACCTTCTTTTAAACAGAGCTGGAATGATTAAATAAATGTAGTTGTGTGGGCTAAGAGTCAAGGAGACAGCAGAGTCATCCAGGGCTAGTACTACAGAATACTGGATGCCTCCTTTGGGGGGGTTCAGTGTCGCCCCTTACAACTACTGTTTTTGGAGAGCAAATATTTAGCTCTTCCCGGAAAAGAAGTGCAAGTTTGGAATCAAGATATGCGGAATCCTTCTGCGCATATAACCCTTTTAAACACATAGTGAATTTATTTAGATGGTATAATCTACCTGTCAGGAAAGACAGAAGATTTGGGTTTTGTAATTTCTGAACTATTATACACATACCAGTACAGGACTGATGATTATCAAGCATCTTTTATAGCATTTTGTCCAAACTAGCATTTAGTAACTTGCTAGAGGAAAGTGGGAAGAGAGGTTCCAATTAAAGGGGGTTACTCCATTCCTAGAGCCTTATTTTTATTGGAATATTTATGCTAAGTCCTCCACATAAAGTTATACTGCTATTAAAAAGGCATGCAAATCAAGCCAGATATTCAAAACACGTTAAACCCTAAAGTCCCCACACACCACTAGGAGTTTTTCTGCTATTTGTTAAATTGATAGAGGAACTAGAAAGTGTCTTTATCAACCAGATTCCTAATGGGGTTGTCTGGTTTTGATATACGCTCCTTACTCCTTCAGGGTGCTGACAGCATGTAGCCATTCCCGATTCACCGTCTTTTTCTTTGATTTTACAATGACCCTACCTACACAGAGTTTATTTTAGAGGGCATGAACACAGCTTGAGGCTGCTAAAGAAGTTAGATGCTGCTATTAATTTTTGTTCGTGTACGTCCATACGTGACGCGCGCTGTCATCGTCGGTCTTTAAATGAAGGACATCAGTGTCAGACTATGTAGTCAGCTAATCCAGGTCAGCAGTTCTTTTGACAATTTAAGACTGCCTTGTACAGCGTTTTTCTACATTCTGGTCCTGTCTAGTATTTCACATTTCAAATACTGAAAAAAAAAAGAAGGAAAAATTATTTAACATATTTTATTTTACGTTCTCCCATTAGCATCTCGGTAGCAGGGAGCACAGGAACAGCAGGTTTCAGCTTCGCACTTGGCCTGCTTCGCAGGACACACAAATTTTGGTCTCTGTTTGCAGCCAGAACCAGGCAAATCAGTGTGCTGCCCCCTCCCCTTATTGCTAGGGTGCTTTTTCTCCATTATTACAGAAACTCCCACAGGGCTGGGAAGCCTTTCGCTGCCCATAACGAATATGCTTAATGCAAGGAGCAGGCAGCAGGTGTCTTTCAGGGAGACTAGAGAAAGCTCAGCAGGGCCCAAGACCCAGATAAAAGACGGTGATGGGGCATATTCCCAGCAGGAACACGGAGGGACAGCGAGGAGGAGGCACCAGCACTTTTACCCTTTCTTTCTACTAGAAGAAAAAAAAAAAAAGTCCCAGGAACAAAAGGAGTTTGCCCGTTGAGACCCGCGAGGAGTTTGCGACGGCGGCCGGGAGCACCTCGCGCCGCTGGTCAGGACCTGGAGGCGGCGGCGGCATCTCGGGCACCCCCGGAGGCGGCAGCCGCGACCGTTAGGGGCCGTTAACGGCCGCCCGGCCCTGCCCCG
>JAWLRI010000936.1:657948-685493 GCA_034781795.1 Crypturellus tataupa | reverse complement strand
CTAGTACTCCATGAAGTATTTTTCCTTCTTGGGTCGTTTTGGGCTAGATCACCACTCAGCAGTGAGAAGAGCATGATAATCTCGGATTAATAATAATAATTAATTAATAATAATAATAATTAATAATAATAATAACTGCTGTGGGTCTGATTCCTTTGTGCTCACAAGAGCTAACACCCCACAGTAACATACCACCCTGATCCTCAACTCCATTGGGAGACAACACCCCACACTTCTATCAAACTTCTACATACCTATTTTAATGCTTCTTGCCATGTTCACAGCTTATCTTTGCTGGTGGGCTGTGACCATTCATGAATTCTTTACAGATTAAAGTATCTTTTGACTGATCAATGAACTCTCCTTTTAATAGCGCCCCCCACCATTTCAATATCCTTTTTGATCATTCTTTTTCCTCACTATGTGTCTACAAAGGGAGCAGTCCTCCATTTGTTCAGATTTTGCCCCAAATGTCTTTTTCCTTTTATCTATAATGTAATATCTACTAATAGCACAAAGGAAATACCTTACTGCAGAACTGCATAATTATCCTGCAACCTGTGAGCAGTTTGGCCTCAGTATTTCACCATTAAAGTCAGGGTGCTTTGCCATTTAATTATCCTAAGAAGAGAATCATCATCTAAGGCAACCAACAGGAGTAGCCACAGAGATGGAAAGAGACCTACGTGATGTTGGAGGTGTTTATTTCTGTATTTAATTTTGCTAATGCATGGCCATGTCAGATATGACATTTCTTGCGCGCAAAAATCTGAAAAGCTTAAAAGAGCCTGGAACTTAAGATTCCAATATCCTAAATAGTTGATTATGAGAAAGAAGTAAAAATTGTGTATTTATTTATTTATTCATTGTAAGCAGCTTTCCAGTGCAGGTCATAAATGTGAATAATTAATGGCTAATATTTTGTCAAGCATTTTACTAATACTGTCATTTTTGCTCAAGGGACTAGATTCAGCACAAAATTCAAGAAAAAGAAGGAATCAGTGCACTAAAAGTCATTTAGGTTGCCACTGGGAGTCCATAGACAGATGCGTAATCTTGCCGTTCAATTTTAGGCATGTAACCAAGGAGCCCAGATTTAGTGTGTGCTTTCTGTAGGCTTCCTCCCCAGACGCTTCTTCCCTCCCTGCTCACTGACTGTAGAGGGAGCTTCGAGAGAGTACAGTCCTCGTTTAGGCATCCAAGGTTAACATAAGCCTTTGAGCTTAATTATCTCTCTCTCTCTTTTTTTTTTTTAATTGTTTACATGTCAGTTATGCAACAAACATCAATTATGAGCCTGAACTATATTAGAATTACAGCAAAAATAATTAAAGCCCGTTAAAATGTGTCTGCGTAATAAGTCTCTGAGCACAGCACTACCTCATTCTTTCTCACTCCCCAGCTTTTTATTTGTCCTCGTCTCATTTTTCATGTGCTGCCTGTATGAGGAATGTCAGCTTCGTGGTTCAGAACTCATTAATTCCCCATGTCCTGTAATGTGCCTGCAGCACCCTGGGATAATAAAATAACCCTATGAAGTACTAGAAGGCTGCTTTTGCTTGCAGCAAGCAAAAGACAAAATGTTGTCTTGCTTCTGTCTAAAATGTAAGCAATGTAGATTTGTAATAAATTAGCCACCAGCTGCTACACACAGACATGTTGAAGGGCAGCCTTTGGCTGTTCTCAAACAGAAGACTAACTGAATCCTTGCTCAGAGGCAGCTGGATGTACATTGCTTGCCTCTGGCCTTGTGAAGAGTGATATATTAGGCAGTTTTAACACCATCCGAAATGCATAGGCTGCCGAATGATGCCAGCATGACCAGCTGAAGGAAATTCCATGCAGTTTTATGGTGCACACTGCAGTACACAGAGAGTTGCAAGCCCCTGTCAGCAGCTTATCTCCCCAGCACTGCACAGACCTCTTTCAAAAGTACCTGCTGGCATTGCAGGATATCTTTTGCCGCTAGTAGTGTTAAAATGTCAGTTTTGCCACATGCAATTGGTCAAGTTGGATGGGCGAGAAGAATTGGAAGAAATGCCTTGTCCTCTTTCTCACCTGAGTCTGAGTCTTTAGCATCTGACTCTCAGGAGGTGGTGTGCCAAATGGAGAGTTACGAAATACAAGGATGACAGTAATTGCTTTTCTCCTTCATATTAAAACCTAAAGTAGTCATGATGAATATGTGGAGTTTATGGTCCTTATTCCTGTGCATACCAGAGAGCATGAAGTATGACGGTATCTCGGGAATATGCCTACCTGGTATCTGTTTCCAGATAAATACTCTAGGAGTCCAGGTTCACATGATTTTTCATTTCAAGCAATATTACAAGCTTGTTGCAATTGTTTATATAAAACAAGCACTTTGCTTTGAAACCAAGCACTGTGTTATGACTCCCTGTGCAGTTTGCCTGTTCCATTCAGGACTTTCCAGGGCATATGTGCAAAAAGTTAATTGTGGCAAGGAGTTCTGGAGAGAGGGCTCTATCTGGGAGACCCAGAGAGTGCTGGAGTTGATGGCATGTGGTTGTGAACCCCAACACAAAGCATTCAGAAATCATGTGTAGGGCCTCACAAATGGAAATGAATTTAAAAATACATTCCATGTTGGCATATTTTTTTTTTACCTTGATATTTCTAAATCTTTAGGGCATAAGGGAGCCATGTTTGTAAGGTGAAATTGATCCAGAGCTGGGTTTTCAGAAGTTTGGGGTTATTTGCAGCTGCAAAAAAAAAAGTGCATGGTATACACTATGGTAGAATCTGGCCTGTGGTTTTGCTGAGAAATGACCTGAAGAGAAAAAGCATTTCCTAAAGCAAAGTTCTTCATAAATTATATAATAATTGAATAATGTAAATGCTTATACTTCGGTACTCATTTTTGGCTTCCCTATCAGTTGTGTTTAAAGGACAATAAAAATCCTACGCTCTATATAGAGTTGTCTTAAAAAAGATTAGCTGCAAAGCGGCTTTTAGAGGATATAAGAGGAGGAGGATGGGGAAGGGGTCAAAATCTGGCAGACTTCAGCTCTAAACCTGTGTCCGAAGCAACCTATTCCTTTCTTTGTTAGAGAGCCTTTTGAGCTCTAACCTTTTGTCCAAGGGTGGTGGTATAGAAAGCCACCTACCATCCCTAGTAAAAACCTATTTTTTCTACTCTTGTTTATATAGAGGGTTTTATCACTTTACAAGATGACAGTTTTTTTGAACCATGTTCAAAACCAGTTCCTGTTATTTCTTAGTATCAAACTAATATTGAATGGACTCTAAACTATTTTAATATGCAATGAAAAGTAGATTTGATGCATTTTGATTATGTTTGAGATACCTAGCCCTGTTTAATCAAAATCTTTGTCTTGCAGGTCTGAATACAGCCATATGTCTTCTACAAGCAGTGAGTATAATTTTGAAAATTGAAATAATGGAATGTCACTCCCTCTTTTTTTTTTTCTTTTGCTACTATTTATTAACATCCGCCTAAGTTAATGGGAGAAATTCACAGTTTTTTATGGGGATAAGTCCTGGATCCCTTTATCTCTGTTTATTACAAAATACAACTGTACTGTGGTATGTTTAAAGAGTGAGGCAGAAAAAGTAGAGAGAGTCAATAACTCTTCCATGTATGGTAGCATTTTTAAGGTCTTTTTCCCCTTTTTTTGTTCCTGTATGGTTTCTGTAAAGTTTAACAAAGTGATAGGCTTCTGTATGAGCTTTTTGCCTCAGTGGCAAACACACATTTCTGTCTTTTTTTACACAGTTGTTTGTTTTCATGAAGTTCATAGAAACCTAGTTATCTTTGAAGTCTTTATCCTTCTGTCAGTTTTGTTGAAGTTGGCAGATGGTTCAAAAGTTAGTTGGTTGGAGAAGAGAAGGCAATGACAGACAGAGTATGGTTTCTTGAGCCTTTTTCCTTAAGAAGAAAGTAGCAGCTTTGCCTGACACATCTCATAAGATTTCAAAACCCTTCCAGCTGATCTTTTTAAACTGAAGTTAGTTTTTAAGTGAGAAAATTAGTACTTAGGTGCAAAAAACATTGGCACTGCTGTAGCGGTTCCTGCTGAGGTAATCTTGTCCTTGTGTCATGGATTTGCTGGAGACTGCAAAGGGAAACAATGAGGTAAGTTTCTTATTTTCAAGCAATAACAAATGGACACTATATTTTTTTATGGATTGGGTCCCCTTCCATGCCTATGGGGATTTCTGAAGGATGGACAGGAGAGAGGGGAAGGACCAAATTAAATTCCAGAGGAGCTGGGAGGAGAAAGAGAAGAGGGTGAAGGGAATTAGAAATCCCTAAAAGGGAAGACTCTCCTCAAAGGGATATGTCTAAATAGCACAAGTCAGTGCTGTGTTGAATTTCACTCACAGTTATACTACCTCTTGTCACCTTATAGCAAAAAGACCCTGGGGTTCTCCTTGAGCCAGTAAAACTCTTTGCATTGACAAATTTCTACTCTTCCTGGGACTATATCTAGATATAATATGTAAATTAAAGTGGATGTTTATGGCCAAGTTGATCCATGTATAAAGTCAAAGATTAGTCAAATATGGGTGCCTACAAGAATGCAAGACAAAAGGAGAACAAAACTTGTAAACATGTCCAATGTGAAAGAGTCTTTCCAATCTCCTGTCTGTAATGATGAATGTCATTTCAGATGGGGCCACAGAAATGATTGAACTCACCGTAAGCTGAGGCCAAGGCTAATGCTGTGAGACATTTTTCATTTGTAAAGGTTTTTGATGCTCTAGTGAGTGTTCAACCTTTCTAGATATTTATCATAAATCATTTATTTATGGTAAGATAACCAGCAAATTAAAGAAACCTATGGTGTATTGTTTGTTTGTTTGCTAATGCAAAATTACTTTCTATTTGTTTTAACTTCTATAATCAGGAATTTCATAACTTGCTTTTCAGTCCTCTGTCTCCCTACTCCAGCCATTTTCATAATACTTATTCAAGCACAGTTACTAGAAATTCTCTTATAAAGGTGTGTTACCTGTGTGATACCTGTTTCTCTGGTTCACCCATAGGCATGAACTTTATTTATCCAATGCAAGCAGGTCAAAAATTCAGAGATAACAAATCATGTTTTATAATCTGGACCTTTAGTCACCATGAAAATTGGTTTTAAGTGGAGGACTTCTATTGATTTCAACAAGAACTGGATCAGACAGGACTCTTAATGCCTGTGTCCTGAGCCAGTGAGACTAACAGGGAGCTTGCTATCTATTTTCTGCCCCGTGTGTGTGTGTTTCAGAAAGAATTCAGTGCAGCATTTTGCTTTCATCTTGTAATTTAAATATTTCTGGTTTCCTGCTGGCAGGTATAATCCTTGAAATAATTGGAAGGCAAAATCCATTCAGCCAACTTTTTCCATGATAGTAAAAGGATTTAGAATTTTTGCCTGGATACCGAACGTGTGTGTAACCTCCCAGCTCAGTTTTTGGAAATAGGGCAGTGAATATGTGCCAGCTTCTCTCACTTTTGGGGCAGTGACTCCTTAGTATTTGTCCAGTAAGAGTGTCACAGGACAAGGCTTAAAATGAAGTGTTTCTCATTTAAAACTAAATTTTGATCTATTACCAAACTTGTGTGACTACTGTGTTTCTTATAAATAAAGGTAGCGAATCAAATTTGCAAGTCATTGTAAGTATTTTTTTATCAAATTAGCTATATAGGTGATTTTTAGTTGTTTGAAGTCATCTTCAGTTTGTCACATTGATTCTAGTCACCTTGCTGTCTTACTGACCAAAGCTGTCGAGAACATGTTGGGCTTACAGTTACATTTCAAGAGCAGTCATGTGTCCGTACAAAGATGCAGTATCATTCCAGCAAAGACACAAAAGTTCAGGAGACAGGACTGTCTCTTTCTCTCTCTTTTCTGCTTCCAAGGCAAATTACATTGATATAGCTTCACAAGTAGCAATATTTAACTTTGCGTTTTGTGTGGTCAGTTTGGTCAGACAGTGCAAGAGCAACAATAACATTCACTGGAAAGAATTGAGAAGAAATCTCTTTCATTCCAGAGACTGACAGTTATGGAGTGCGCAAAGTCTTTGAAAGTATTTGAAGAAAATAAGATAATTGAGGAAAAGATATCAAAGAACCCCATTATTTGGCCATTTTAAGTTCTTTGGAAAAAAAAATCAGACATTGCTATTTGTAATACAGAAAACATTCTAGTCAATGGTTCTGTTGGGTCTAAATATAAAATAAGTTATCGTAAATTAAAAAGCAAAGAATCTCAATTATCTACAGCTGTCTCTTCTGCAACCCACTGCACAGGAAGGGGAGTTTATCTAAGGAGGATTATAGACTAATTTGATTTTGCAGAAGTTTTCCTCTTACATGCCAATGAGACTCAGGTTTCACGCATTAATAAATGAATAACCCACTCTGTTGGTACTTTTCTGGATGAACTTTCCTGCCCAACTGTTTTATGCAGGCACACCAAAGAAAAGGATGGAAAAGATTTGGCAGATGAACTAAGAAGAGATGCCTACTACTGCTTATAAAGGCAGAAGCAAAATCTCACCAGCTACTGTATGATAGTCCCCATACACTTAATTTCTAGTACTTTTTTTTCCAGCAAGCCACATCATATGTTGTTGTGGGAGATGTAATGCTTCAGCAGCTCAAAGACCGGGCTGGTAGCTTTGCTGGCCCTTTGCTCCTATGCTACATCTCAGTTCTTTTATTCTTTGCTCTTATGGGCCAGCTCTGGGTAACCACAAAATGCCTCTTGCCCGCAGCATTCATCTAACGTTTGTGGGGTCATATAGCAAATACTTCAGGAAAGAGTACCGAAGTTTGCAGCGTGTTTTTCTCTGTTTTCTTCAAGAGAATGCAGTTATTCATCTGCCCTGCCTGCTCTGACTGTTGCTGAGGTGACAGTAAATAGGCCAAGCAGGCCTGTCCACGAGGTGCTTGGTTTACAGCTTTGAAAGGTCCAGCATGGGGTGTCATGGAAGAGATGCCCCAAATTATGCATCTAGCCCACTTTTCCTTTCTTCTTTACCTGATTGTGTTTCTTACTAGGACATTGTGCCCTTTGGTCTGCCCTGCATTAATCGAGAATTGTAATTAACTTCTTTCTATTCATATTTTCAACTACTGTTTTCAGTTACCATTGGGGATCTCTACTCACATATGAGAGGCAATTGCACTAGACCATTTACATACACAGAGGGGACCCTTGCCTGAGGTGCGTAATATCTGCCATAAACTCTAAAGGCCAGAGGAGATATTTGGATACAGACATTTGGAATTATAAAGAAGTAATTAATTAGGCAGGGCAGCACAATAGCAACAGTCTCTGCTCACTGTCATTTTAATTATCTTCAAGCTGTTTGGAGTTGTATTTTCCAGGGGTGATTTTCAAAGAGAGAGGACAAGTTTTGATGGAAAATGCTTGTTTCCTCTTTTCCTCTTCTGCCTAGCTTTTGCAATTGTAATAGGGTGTCTTCAAAAGGACTCAAATCAGAAGTGAACAATTTGGAACAAGAGTTTTTTGATTTTTGTAACATTTGAAATACCTGTCAGATCTGGAGCCTGAGATACAGTGTAACAGAGTAGCAGATTGCTGTTCATGCTGTGTTTCTGCCCTGCTTTGCAGTTGGAAAGCTGGTAATTCACCTTCCCCAGCTGCCCTGCCCTTTCATTTAGCAGCTGGGGAATGATTCAGAGTTTCTCCCCTATTTTAAATCACTTTTATTCCTTGACTACAAAGCTGAGAGGTGGGATATTAAACCATTATTTCCACAGTGCATATACTTTTCAACTCATGGAATTTTACCTATGTTCTGTTTTTTATAATTAAGTATAGGATGTTTTCTTTGGGCAGGTTTGCAATGATGTGGGTTACAAAGCTTTATTTAAATACACACAAAAAAAATACTGTGCTGTTATTTTCTGCTTTAGCATCTTCTTTGTGTGTGTGTTAGTATAAATTCAGATCTTGAAATGTGATCAGTGTTTTATCAGTGCTATCCATATCAGGTCCCCTGGGCTATTTTTGGAGTTTGTTTTCTCAACCACAAATGGAGACAGTCCTCTTTTGTAAAACTGCAGGGTTGGTAAAGCCAAGGTTTCTATTTGCTGTTATTCTTGATTCCAGTGACAGAGTGTGTTGCAAAGGCTGTATCTTATCTGTAAGATAGGCAAACTGTACATTGAAATAGGCTGATAATGATTTGGACAGTGCATTTTATTTCCTGAGTGATTTGTTTGCCTGAGATAATTTGCCTGTCCTTATACTCCTTTCGGCCCCATTGCTGTTTCCATATTATTGATCTAAAATGTTATGGATGGAGAGGGCTCCAGCAAATGAGTAATATTCTCTAAAATTACTTTCTCAATTTTCGTCACTTCTAAACATTTGTGCTTGATCTCATCATCATGGGATGTTACTGTTACAGCAATAGCTGTTTATAGGGAGAACCTTGAAACCTTGTGCACCATTAACTGGTTGAAGATGTCATACTCTCATCAACTTGCTTTTCCTTCCAGATTTATTCCCAGTTTTATTTGGCCACCTGGTAATTCTCATTCAATTCTCAGTCAATTAATCAGAGGATGATATTCAGATAAAAAAAAAAAATAGATTAAATTTGAGGTAAACCACTGTGGTTTCTTGAAGTTGTATTGTGTTCCTTTGCTGACTCAGTTCTCTACTTCTCCGCTTTCCTTTGAGCAATTTTTTCCCTTTGAACCCTGCTGTGAGGTCAGGCAGTTGTTGCACCCAGTGTGCAACACCCACTTGCACCTACTTGCATTTTGCACCCACTTGCATTTTGAGGACCTAGCAAAAGCTGTGGTCTGTCAGATAGAAGGTGAGAAATCAGTATGAGGCCATCTTTCCATCAGTGCTCAGAGCTACACACACACACAGACACACGTATATGTATATAAATGGAAAATATATATCTCCTGACCTCCAGTTCTTGATGTTACCTGGCAAGAATCTTATTCTTCCCTATTCTAGTTCTTATATTGCAGCCATGAAGAGTTCTTATATTGCAACATGAAGAGAAAAAATAACCTTGAAAAAAAGAAAATGCGAGTTCTAGACCTTTTGTACAGGAAATCAAAGTAGCTGTGCAAGTTTTCTCAGGTCCAATCCTGAAGTATTTTTATTGCCAAACACTCAGAGACTGAGTGACCATAGTTGTCAAAATGGGTGCTGCAGAATAATTTCCAGTGGGTTCTTTTTTTTTATTTTCTAGTAATGGAGATTTTCACTAAAGACAATAGATTTGGCCTTCCTGGTTGTAGAGATAAGAGGAGCTACAGAAGATGCTTAAGCAGCTACAATAGTACACAGGTTTATGGGAAGCCACTAGCAAAAGAAATGGCCTCCCTTTAAGCATGTTATTTCCAAATGCTGTTATCTTCATTAAACAGTTAAAGTGCTGAAAGCTAGCCAGGAGTAGAAAGGGGTTGAGTTAGATTTATTTTATTTTATTTTATTTTATTTTATTTTATTTTATTTTATTTTATTTTATTTTATTTTATTTTATTTTATTTTATATATTGTATTAAAAATCTGTCATAGAAGTAAAATTTTGTATTTCAATTATTCACTTTAAGCTTGGTTAGTTCAAACCAATTTTGTCTTCAGTACTGCTGGACTAGGGTTATATAACCTATTTTTCCAACTAACATTAATAAATATAAAGGTGTAATTATACTTTTTACTGCAACACAAAAGCACATCATAGTAAATTGTTTCTCATTTCTACAGAGATCTGTGCTGTGTTTGCAATGGCTGGCAAGAGACTGTGGTAGATAAAATTGTAAAACCAATTTGCAGTGGGCTTGCCAGCATCAGGTTGTATTTCCAGAAGATACTATTCTAAAATTAAGACTAATTAAAATGTAGTAGGAAGAGGAAATGGGGCCCAAATAATCTAGAACGACCTGCAATGTCCGTGAGTGTTACCAACTCAGATGTTTTATGCTGGGGTGGAGTCTGCTCCAAGAATGCAGTGAGCATCTTCTGCATGTTTCGTCTGGCTAGTGCTGTGGTGCTAGTGGGAAAGGGCAATGCTGTCTCCCACGGCAGCTGTGTCACTGAGGAAAACATCACTGCCACATGCTACCAGCTCTGCTCATCACCAAATTCCACTGTTATGAAGGAGCACATGCTTGCATGAAAGATAAAATGTCTAGTAGTGAACCACAAAGTAGTTGAGTTTGGAAGGGACTTCTGGAGATAAGCTGGTCCAACCTCCTTGCTGAAGTAGGGTCAGATGGAGAAGGTTACCCAGGACTGTGTCCTGTTGGATTTTGAATATCTCCAAGAACAGAGACTCTACAACCTCTCTGGACAACGTGCTCCAGTGTTCAACCAGCCTCACAGTACAAAAAGCTTTTTCTGATTTTTAGAAGGAATTTTCCATATCTCAGTTTGAATCATCTGCTATGAGCAACATCAGCAGGCTCTGTTGATCTTCAGTATTTTATCTGTCCTCTCAGCTGCATAATTTTTAATCATCCTCTTCCTGTTTTGCAATGATATTTGACCACACAGCACCTCCTTTGTGGCCCACACACATCCCAGGCTCTACCACAAGCGCAGACAGACAGTGACTTTGATATTTCAACAGGTGTGCGTGGAGCCTTGTTTATGTTAGATATACGTGGAGTTACCACTACTGCTGAGCACCATTGACTGTAAACTATGAATAAGTTATTTGCACTTCTGTCTTTGTAGAAGCTGAGATTAGGAACCAGTCCAATTAGGGAGATTCAGTGTTGGTTGGTCTTACTTTATGTGGTTACTCAGAAGCATAAAGATTAAAGAGGAAGTAAATGTCTTTAAATACATGATTAAAAATAGTCAATGTCCAGAAAGAGAAGATAGAAAAGAACTGATGCACAAAGACCTGTAATGCAATAATTAAATCTACATTAGTTTGTATGTCACTTCAAGTGTGTGGCCTAAATCACAAGCATACCTTTCCCCTTGTAAAGACTGAAGTACTCATTTAATGCTTGAAGTAACCTGGTATTTCTTGTTCTGTGTTAAAATAAGAGTTTCACAGGGATTATTTAATACATGCAGAATATGTGTTGCCTGACTAAATTACTTCCTGCTAGCTTCTTGCTTTCTTGGGATTTCTGAACCAAAGAGGGTGTAAATGTACTCTAAACAGTTACTGGACCAGAGTTGCCAAAGTTCTGTATTTGTTGCTCCTTGAGAAGCACTGCAATGCAGTGCAATTCTAATAAAAATTACTGAAAAGATCTGAAATAAAATTTAATTGGATTAGTGGGTGATGTGGATTGTATTTCCCCTTGTGAAAGTGCTGCTGTCATCCCGCAAGGATCTAGGCAGTTTAGTGGGCTTGTCATCCTGAGCAAAGATTTACATGAAAGATATTGTCATGCCAAGTTCAGCTGGTGCAGTGACAAAAGTGATCCAAAAATCTGAGATTTATTGAGACATCTGCCCAAAGAGAAAAGGAAAAAAAAGTCAGTCCCATGGCAATTCCTGCCTCAGAGCTCAGAGGCACTAGTTATGATGGAGCAACTGAAAAGCTGTTTGATTCACTGAGTCAGATGACAAAACATTTGTGAAGGCAAAAGCTCTTCAGCCAGTTTTTGGCCGACAATTGGTTTCCTCATTTTAACTCTACAGAACCTTTTTGTGGTGAATTTCTTTGATATGAACTCCTTTAAATAAATAATCTTTTGGAAGCTGGTTCTGGGTGGGCCACTTGGTAATTTGTACATGCCACCTCCTAGAGCATGTCCAGTGCTTGCCTCTGTAATTTTAAAGAAATTCATAAAATATTTGCCAGGCTGCCACCATCTGGGATCAGAAGAAATCCTTCATCGCAAATCATATTTCATGTCATTGTGTCCCATCTCCATCAGCTGACAAGGGGTAGGTCCTTTGAATGGCACTCTGCTATCAGCCAGAAGTATGATGAGATCCCAGATAGTTTTCTGCCATTATCGTGTCCAAATGGCTCTTCTGCTGTGACGCTAATATTGTTGACTGCCCAGGGAGAAGCAAACATGCGCACCCTTGACCATGTCCTGGGGTTTGATTCCACTTTTTCCTTAGTCCTGCTGGAGTGTAGATGCTTTGGAAGGGCTCCTGTTTTCAGTCCACGTCCTGGTAGCTTCCCTGCCACCTCCCTACAATACCAGCACGGTTTGTGCAAAAGCACAAGCTGCGCCAAAGAAGTGCCCTGCCTACAAATTCATATTTTGAGCAGATCAGTTCTCTGACTGTAACCAAAAGGCACAATGCTGGTGGCTGCTTGTCCGAAGGTTTCCCTTCAGCCTCAGCAAACTGCTTCAACTTGCATGTGCAGCCGACACCTGGAAAGCAGCAGAAACGCTTAGCAGGGGCTGCCAGCAGCAGCGTCTTTAAGCCAGTCACAAAAATCGTGGTTAACTAGGGCGTGTTGTGTGAGGTATGGAGCTCATTGTTGGACCAAGCTCTTGTTTAATTCTTTACTTATTTATTTTTAGCAATGTTCTTTTTATCCTTTTATAACAAACATATTTTTGTGATTCCTGACTTTATGCTGAGTTCAGTTTTCAAGAAAATATCATGCTTACAGTTAAGGACTTTGAACTGTGTGGTGTTGGACACCGTTTGGATACTGACATGCATTGCACAGCTTTTGATTTATTGGTGGATTATTTGGAGGATTATAAGGGAAATTTTATTGAATTACTACAATTTGCAATTCTGTATAGAGATCTGAAATTAATACTAAAGTCTGTATCTTTTTTTTTTTTTCGCTGAGTACAGCAATCTGTATCTTTATTTAGAAAAATGTTATGTCTGTAAAGAACTTACATCTTTACAAAACTTACAGCTTCTCAGATGGAAATCTGGAGCTGTTTAGAATATAGTTCTTGTGTTTTAATATTAAGCCATCTTCTTCCTCCCCCGATTGAATGATAGGCAACTTCATGCAATCCTTCATGTAATATAAAACAGTCATAAAACAAGGTACTGTAACAGTTGAACAGTATTAGTTAATGTTCCTTTCTACTGGAATATTTTTCTACTGGACTGAATTTAGCAGTGGCATAGGCTGCTCAAAGCCCTGAGTTCTACCCAGATGGTGCAGGCTCATTTGTACCAACAGTGTCATTGAACTCCCTGGGACAAATCTTGTGAACAGCAGCTCACTGTTATGATTAAGATTTCCCCACATGGGGTTTTCTGATTTTTTTATGTTTCTGAAAGACATGGAAAGATAATTGACAGCTGTCCTGTCCACAGATCAGGAGCACTTTTCAGGGTGGTAGAAAAATTTTCTCGATGATATTTCCTCTCTTGGCTTCTTCAGGTCTCCTATAAGAACTATCCATTGAGTGATGGAGCCATCTGAGTCCCTAGATGAGGAAACGAAGGTACATTTTTGGCTTTTGAGTGAAGACGGCTACTGACGGTGCCAAATGATGTGAATGTGTTCTGTGGTATGGACACATGTGCAATGCAGACTGGTCTGACACTCCAAGCCAGCTCACAAATTGTAATAAACTTCATGTGGGAGGAAACGGGAAATTCTGACTATTGGCCTCGGGGAGAAATGGCTCAAAATTCCACTAATAACACTAATGCCGAGCTTCTCCATTCCAGCTTACGTAGCTTTTTGATGAGCAATTGCTCCACACTGCTTTGCACACATTGAACTAAAAATGGGTAACGTTTGCAGAAATTCAAGATCTCAAATGCGTTCTCATCAGGGTGTTCATCATGAGATCATGGCTGCTGCCTGCAAACTCTTACATGGTTTTTGTTCATTGCAAGTACATACAGCAAGCTAGGAAGTGAGATGGGGAGTAAAGGATGAGCATGGGCTTGATGTGGATGGGGTTGAAAAGCTGGTATCTCTGATCAGAATGAGAATCCTGTGTCTGCTTTGGATTCGCTGTGTAGTGTACGTGAGCATGTCCATAAATGTGAAATGCTTTCTTGCTCCATGTATGAGCAGCAAGTTATGGTTTAGGATGTGTACCAGAGGTTGCACTCTAAATATGCTCTAAAAAAAATCCTTTAGAAGTCCCTGGCACCGTTATGGTAGATGGAAGCACAAAAGAAAAGTTAGCTGAGCAGGAGTGATGCTGAAGATAAGCACACTGGCCCACAGCTGCTGTTACCACTTGTACTGTGCAGCTGAGGTGCCCAAAGTGGAAGGGTAATTGCCCTTGGCTCCTGCTTCGGGCAGTGGAAAGTGCTGGGCCCCGGCAGAGACTTGTCTCTTAAGAGGAGTGCCAGCCAGCCAGCCTGCGATCGGAGGACCTCTCTTAAGAGCCTGATTTTGCCCTGGACACACTGCCAGTGCCCTGGTCAGCCACGTGCTGTCTATACTACCGCAGCAAGGCTGGAGGAGGGAGCAGCACGGACCCCGTTATCTGCGGCAGGGAACACCCAGGTGCAGCTCCCGGGGAAATGCTGTTCTGACGGGAGCGGGAAAGCAGCGTCTCGGTGCAGCTCGACCGCGCAGAGCATCCTCCTGGCTTCCTAACGTCCTTCCCTCATGTGAGGTGGGCACACAGCAGGGCGTGCAGAGAAGCACAGCGCCCTGCAGCCCTGCACTTGTCAGATGCTGTTAAACTTGAGGGAAAGGGAATGGAGGCGCTGGTGAATCTGTCACGTCCTGCCTGTTCAAAAGATTACTGATGTTGCAATTCATCACTGTGCGACCTGCCAGTGGGTTCTGCTGCCAGAGGTGCTCAGGAACCACTTCTGGCACAGCTGCCTATGAGCGGGTGATGCTTGTTTAGGAAAACAGTGGCTGTCATTGTGCCTGCCCGTGAGCCTTCCAGTCCCCATGCCGATAAGGGTCAGTCTTACATTAGAGTCACAAAAAATATGAAAGTCCCGTTCAGTGAGCAATGCATTTCAGCACTTGTTTGTGTTTTGTAATGGGGTTGGAATAGGGAAATATCAAAATTCCCTATGCAACAGAGATCTTGAGAAGTCTCATTTAGGAAATAGTCTAATGTTTTGTTCTGACATTATTTATACAATTAAAATTCTTCTGCATTCCCACAGTTGAAGTATTTTCATTTGTTAACAATAAACAAAATATCTTATAATGATCTGTAATGATTTGCTTTGAATTATTTTATTATTTCCTGATAACAATGTAGTGTCTGATGGGAGCTGTAATTCCTCTTATTCTGATCTTCTCCCTTTCTGATTTACCTCCCCCGTAGAGTATCACACTATCTGGTCAGAATGAAATCTGAAATCTTACTGAAATGTTACATAGCAGTAAGGGAATCTAGCATGCTGGACTTTGGTTGCCCTCGAGCAGCGTGCTGCAACAGGGAACTGCAAGTTGGTGTTGCAGTGTTCACATTGCAGGGTTGTGGGTCAGCTCAAAAATGATTTATGTGAAATATTTGCTGTGCCTGCTCCGGTATGAGGAATCCTGAGCAGCTCCCACAGGATCGGTGCTACCCAGGTACCAGCACAGCCCCTCCAGAGGAGAGAGCGCGTGGATCATTGCTACCATGTTGTGCTGGTATCACCAAACCACCACTGCTGCCACAGCCACCCCATGAGGCACCTCATGTCAGGGCAAACCGTCTGACTCTGGGTGCAGAGCTTTCCCCTGCTCAGGAAGTTAAAAAAGAGCGTGGTTAAATATTGCCTCGGTAACAAAAGAACACGTGAAGAACAATCCAAGACTTAATCATAAAATAGGCAGGTCACTTCCACTCCCAGCTTTGGGACATGAAGTGTGACAGCCGCTCAGCATTCGGGCAGCCTGGTCTGCCGGGGGGTTGTGCTTTAGGCCTGCCGGGTGGGCAGTGCTAGCTAACAGATGAGTAAATAAAAATTATAAAATGCTCTCAGTCTTGGTGGTATTTACCTCGTAGCAATGTTAGTGCTTTGCCAAGTCGGAAGGAACTAATTCCCTTCGGTTGTAGGAAAAAAAAAATCTGTAATAGCTAAGAGAACTGTAGAGCTTATTTTCAAATAGGTGCCTCAGCATTTTGATATTTTCTGTGGGATTAACTAGTAACACTGGAAGGCTAATACATATGCAGAGCTTTCATTCGCTTCTGCGACAATTTGCCAGAGGGCAAATTGGGCTGTGTCATGAGAAATGGTGCTATTTCCACCCCCCACCCTCCCACCGCCCCTGTGAGCTGAAGCAAAAAGACTTGTTAGTAACAGAAACAATTTGCAGCTTATTGTCAGCTCCAGCAAAGCTTCTCTTAGCTTCTTGTCTCGTATTTCCGCCTTCCTTATATTTCTGCTTTTGGTTTCTAAGTGAAAAGGGCTGCCATTTCCTCAGCACAGAAGCCACAAAATGAGAGGTGCAAAAGTGGCACTCATTTACCGTGGAAGGCTCTCTGCTCCCATCAAGTACGTAGCAAAGCTCTTTCTCTACTGATCCGTCACACTTTTTCCCCTTCCGCGCGCTAATTTCCAGTTCACAAAAGGGCAAATTTCTCTGCCTCTGTGTGACATCTTGCTTCCTAAGACTGGTTTTGTGCGGAGCCTTGGTGGCCTTTGGGGGCTGCTGCAGTGCCGCTGCTGGATGCTGCCGGTGATGTTTGCAGAATATTAATGCTGCTGGCTCCCCAGCGCTCCCCTCTGAAAGATGCCTTAGACCATTGAGCTCCATGCTGAGCGAGAAGAGGGCAGCAAAGCCATGCGCAGGGATTTCTGTTTTTCAGTGCAAACCCAGGGTCAATGGCTCTTTGCTTCACTTTGTTGGGCTTCTTTCAAAGCTGCAGGCATTTCTGCACATAAATATCGAGCGGGCTGCTTGCTGCAGGCTTTGACAGCATCTGTGTGACAAAAGAAAAGGCAGGAGAAGAGCTGAACATCTTCAGCACCAGTCTTAGAAAACGACTGACTGCGGAGCTGTGGTCATTGTTTTCTTTCTAGTTTTAGTGGATCGCCCTCCCTGCAATTTGTTTCCTTCCTGTCTTGCTGCCCCATGCACAGGTCCATGGGACATCTACCCTATACGCATCCCTTGTGCTTCTCCCACACTGTAACTGTCTGCAGGGGATATCTCTCAAAATAACAAGTGTCACAGTACAGACCTCTATGATCCAATGCCTCGAGTTTTGTATTTTTTTCTGTTAACCATGTGACAAAGTCACTCCTCATTACCCCTTTCATAAAGAAATACCAGAACTTTGCTCTAGTTGTATTTTTGATTATCTGCCTTTTTTTTTTTTTTTTTTTTTTTTCTAAATTTACTTCAGGCAAAGTGCCTGCTTGCTATTTGCTTTGCATACCGTGTATTTCAGGAGTTTCTAAATGGAGGCTGCTGGTGTGTTCCCGTAGCAGGAAAGCCACACACCTGCATTCAGCTGCTCTCCATGGCTTGCAGCTCTTCTGCATTCGAGGCAACTAAAATGCACTGCTTGCCTAATACAGCGTCTCCATTAAAGCAAGCGCAGGAGTATCACAGGAATGTGGCTCTGATGCTGGGGAGAGGAGGGACAAATCCTCACGCCTGCCAAGAAGAGGGCAGGCGGCCTGCAAGACGGTATACCCTGGCACAGTGAAAAGCTTGGGAAACCTTTCCAACTCCTGAGGCTTTGTGCCCAGGCCTGGCTCTCATACATGCAGGTGGTTTCAGAGCTCAAACAGAAGGAGCTATTTCTGCAACCCCCTCCCAGGGATCCCATGGGTTTGCGAAGCGCCCTAAGATCTTTTGCGTGCCCCTCTTTGGGCCTGCAGCTCCCGCAGAGCAGTAATGACGGTTGCTGCCTGCCCTCCAACCAGGCCCTGCTCTGCTGCTGAGCCATCAGGGAGCTCCTTTGAACATTCCTGGTGCTAGTTAGGGATTCCAGCATGATTTTCTTTGTGCTTTCTACTTTTACTAGCATTCTCTAAGCAGTAGTATTGTTGTAGTCATGATGGTATAAAGATCTAAACAGCACAAGATTTGTACGGAGAGGCAATACTTTTCCTGAAGAAGGGCCTGTGTGCCTGAAGACTTGTCTGCCTTTTTTTTTTTCCAAGCTGTATTTGTTGGTCTAATAAAAGATAGTACTTCTCCCTGCAAACTCTGCCTTGCTTGTTAAAGCAGTTGCCTTCAGGCCACTAACTTGGTGGAAACCCCAATGGCAAAGTGGTGGAGTGGAGCTGAGTGCTGTAATTTCTATGCCCCAAGCCAGGTGATTCAAATTAAAACAAGATGAGAAGAACACTGTCCACCCCAATCATTGTGCAGGCAGTTACTGCCCCTTCCGCCTCCACTCTGTATCAGTGTTTTTGTCTTTCCCACCACTCAGTTGTCTGGGCAGTTCCCGTCTAGCACACAAATTGACCCTGGGTAGTATGTTTTGGATGCTGCCTCAGTAGAAGGAATAAGTGTCATGCATGGTAAAACTGTAAGATGTGTCATGCATGGGACAAATAGTCTTCCAGCTATTTTCTTTTGTGCTGTGTCTCTGTACCTTATTTTTTGATTATTACATTAGCTGTATTGTACATTAGCTTGAGAAAGAGCAAAACAAAGTCCAGTGTGGCTGAGTATTCTGTTTCTACTTTAAGGATCACCTAAATCTTTACAAAGGTCAAGGAAATTAGCAGGTTTAACATCCTAATGGATATTTTTCTTTCTATACTCTCAGGTGAACTTTCTGTGGAAGACGTGCAGGACCCATTTCTCGTCAGTGTCCATATCATCACAGACCCAGGAGAATCCAAGACTCTCCAGCAAGCCATCGACAAGCTTCTAGCCTGGATCCACCCGGACCTGCAGCTGTTTCGTGTCTCAGAGAGGCGAGCAGCACAAAAGCGCAGGAAGCTGAGTAAGGCTGGTGTTTCCCAGCCAGCCCTGGCCATCGTCCTGTTTCTGCAGGAGGAGTATGGAGAAGAACCCATTTTGCAACTCCATGAATCCTTTCAGCGGCCCCCGTGGCATTACCACCACACAGAGCGAGTTCATGGGAAGTTCCTGCCTTACATGCCATGCAGCCAGGACTTCTACACGTTGGCTCCGGGCACTCCTCTTTGGGCCATTCGACCAGTGCATTACGGAAAAGAAATTATCCGCTTCACTATTTACTGCAGGAGCGAAAACTTTGTTGACATTTTGAAATTGTATGAACTAATCCTGAAAAGACCAGTATGCCAGAAAAAAACAGACTTTTGTGTTTTCCCAATCTATTCTAACATGGACATAGACATTCAGTTCTCTTTAAAAAAACTTCCCAAGGGCCAGGTTCCAGCCCCAACTGAGTCAGCAGTGCTGGAGTTCAGAGTAAAAGATGTTGGACAGCTCATTCCTCTCTTGCCCAACTCTTGCAGCCCCATCAGTGAAGGCAGGTGGCAAACTGAAGACCACGATGGGAACAGGATACTTTTGCAGGTGAGTTCAGCATACAGGGAAACAAAGGCAAATTTACTGATTTTGTAAGGGAAAGCTTAGCCTAAGGCAGCGACCAGGAAGGGAGGCTTTTCCAGTGCTCTGTCCTAGCTGGAAGAGCCAGGACATTACTGCTTAAGAAAGAACTCCAAAACTCTGCCTGTGTGCAAGTAATGAGGAAGCAGTAGGTGATATGGTGCAGGTATCAGCTTCAGTTTGCTCAAAGAGTGGTTTGAGAGGAGGTAGTTGTTTAAAAGAATGAGAGGGGAAGAAATTACGAGCCCAAGTGGAGAAATGATAGATGATGAGTGTAGTTTTATGAGAAATATGCGCACTGATTGTGTTTTATAAAATAGCTCTCAATTATCAGTTTTTTTATTAAAGGTAAGTAGAATTCCTGATGGTACACAGTATTTTTTGAATCAAATTGAAAGAGCAGGATAGGAAACTGCTCCTCTCTAATGCACCATGATCATCATTATGAGAGAAAGTAGTGACCTTTACCAAGCAACACAGTAGACACATTCCCATAGACTCTCCGACAGCTAATATCAGGTGATCATGATTGGATCCTAAAGGAGGATGTATTTATGAGGTCAGCTGCAATCACCACATTTGCACATTGTATCAGCATGCTTCAACACGCTGCACTGCAGGGAGTGAGATGGGATAGCAAGCAGCATGCTGTTAACAGCTCCTCTACTCTGCAGAGGGGCATATGTGGCAGTCCAGAGAGAAAGATTAATGCATGTTCCTTCCTGCAAAGGTATTTAATGCTGCTGAGCATGTGAATCAGAGCACAGACCCTCACCTTTGGAAGACTACTGTCTTTTGTCTCTATTTTTTAGTGTATTCCATTCATAAAGTCTGTCAAATGGCCCAGCTTTATTTCTGCAGAAGCAGCACCGTGGCTGTGATGCTCCCACTGCATGGACCCCTTGTAGAGCTGGGTATAGATGTGCCCAGTGCAGCGCCCTCCCAGAGAGATGCCACGTGTCAAGCAGCACCCATACAGGAGGCAGTTCAGCTGCTCTGCCCCTCTCAGGAGCCAGCACAATATGTTTACACAGTAACCACTCCTAGATACATTCATTTTTCCCTCTGATTTTTTTTTCTTCTGTAGACCTCTTCTATGTGATATAACTTTAGTTTATGTGACCTTGCACTGGTTTCAAGAAAATTAAAGGGAAGGAAAAGAAACAGGAGAGTTGTAAGTAAGGCTTTCAACTTCCAAACGGCAAGTTTTGAGAAATAACAGGAGGCAGGAAATCCAGTGGAAAAGTTAGACCAGGCAGAGGTAAACTTTGCAAAGAAAATTGAAACAAGATTTTAGCCTTATAAAGAAGAAAAGACTGTTAAGAATGGTCTTTAAAATATTTTTTTTTCTGCATTCAATGAGAGTAACTATGCTGAATAGCAGGGCAAAATTGCAAATGGGCATGAAGTTGCGGAAGTGGAAATTACCACAGTGTAAGTGTGGTGAAGTAAAAAGAGAAAAAAATATTTAAAATATACAGAGTATTAGAAAAGAGAGATGTTGGGTCTGAATTATGGAATTGTAAAGTCATGAAGCCTAGGTGTTGCTCTCGGTGTTAAACAAGTCTATAGAATCAGAAGCTGTGTAGCTAACTATATGTGAGGCCCCAGCACAGCCTGACCTTGAGAACAGGAAGGTAGGCGCATGAGAAGAGGAAGGAGCACGGGTGAGACTGCTGCGGAGGGTGGGCAGTCATCAGGGTTGGCATCACCCCTCTGCAGTGCTGCACTCCAGGCAGGAGCAGCACACGGAAGGGATCACCTGCCCGGCCCCCCGCCCTGTGCACAAGGATGCACAGACTGTCTCATAAACAGCAACTGATGTGTTGGGTGACCCAAACCTGGCCAAAGGGAGTTTGAGGGGAGCTCTGACTGCTCCTCCCATCAGGAGGTAAGCAGCAGTCATGGAAAAGGCCTATTTTGCTTAAGTGACTGCGCTTTCGGTGCAGGAAAAAAGAAAAGGCAATAAGCACATTGAAGCCAACTGTTGTTCATCTTGATGGCCATCTTCCTAACAGCCACACAGCAGGTGCAAGCAAGTTAATACCTTAATTTAAGACAGGATAATCATCAGTTCAGGAAAAGGGATTAAGTGATGGAGCATGGGCTATTGGACTTGCTGAATTTGGTGGTACATGGAGTCCTAAACTCTTTTAACTTACTCTGAGTTAAAAACGAACTATAACATCTACTCTTGAAAAGTGAGGTTCAGGAGTTTTCGCAGAGCGTAATTCTTAATAATTTTCATTCCTTCCCAAATATGTGAATCCAAACAATGACATTGTAATATTTTTCAGCCTGCAAATCAGTTGATATTCAGTAATCAAGAGAGTGTTTTTAATTGCTGCATATTGATGCTGTGCCTCTCTACAGATTAAAATCAGCAATTATGCCTAAAATGATAGATTTACATCTCCTCTTAGTAACAGGCCATGTTTAATGCTTGAAATTTGAATATACTTCCATGATTAGACTAACAAGATGTGACTTCAGTGTTTTTCTTGGTGTGCTTACAGGGACTGGGATACTTGCCAGCAAGATGGATCCATGCTCTTAACCCATTTTGCAAATGCAATTATCGAGGGGCTTAAATAAAGTCAGTGCAAGAGAAAATAAAGTTATTCATGGGCAGGACCAGTCTGTTTAATATCAGTGTACATATTCCTTCATTTGCAAGAAAGCCCTTCAAAATTATTTTGTATATTTTCCTTAACAGTGAGTTAATGTTGAAGATCTGTATCTACCCATATACCAAGGGAAGCAAAGGAGAGCACCTCAGCTGGGTTTAGCAGTAGCAGAGCTCAGGAGCTTGTCTGCATTGCAGAAGACACCCACGTTGCTTCACCAGTGCTAGGGCCAAAAGCAGAGGCTCTGGGGAGCTGTTGTAAGAGCAGCAGGAAAAACACAAAGCAGCTAAGAATACACTACGGCCTGCTGGTTTGATAGATCTTGTCCAAATTCCTGACTGCCTGTGGGCATAATTCCTGTGGAGACAGCTGAAGTGCTAATGAATTTCTACACAACAGGCGGTGCAGTGTGGGAAGCAGGTAGGGTTGGTAACTGATGGGTTAGCTTGGCCATGCATGTTTGGCAAGCAGGGGTAATGACCACAGAGAAGCAGGAAAGTGCACAGATGGCCTCCTTAAATTAGGAGGGAGCTTTGGACAGGGTAGGAAGGGTACAAAAAAGGCATTTTGGCAGTATTTTCTAGATGCTCTGTGTGTGTGTGTGTGTGTGTGTTTGTGTGCGCACACCTAAGCAGTACCAGAGCACAGAATGTGCTGCCATTTTAGGCGCCTGAATGTACCTGAGAGATCCAAAAGAGGTCTGGCAGACTAGGTCCGAGAGCTACAGGAGATCTTTGCCCTTCTGGAATGCCAGGCAAGCAACCTTAGGGAATATCAAATAGTACCCAACACCTACATTGGGGCACCTAGTTCACTCCTGTAACAACCAGTTTCATGCTGAAGTCATTGCTCCTCCACCATTTGCAGCAAGGAGTGGACAACACTGCTGGAAAACCAAGAGAAATAGAAATCCTGCACTCTTTGCCATTATATTGATGACTCTATACTGTTTATGGGGTGGGTATTTTCTCTCTAATGTTGCTTTGTAGAACATCACTGAGATAGTAACACAAAAGCTAACTGCCTAGAGGTTTTAACTAGAGGGATTTTTGAGTTAAGCTGCTGAGGATATCAGGCTATCTTCCGACTACCTGTACTGGGGAGCTGTATTCTCAAGTTCAGAGGCGATATAATCATATGCAGAAAACACAGTGTATTAACTGAAGCTTTGATTTTGGGGAAGCCCTGCTAGTGGAGCCAACCACTAATTCTCATTCATCTGCTGCTGTGCTCCCTGTGACCTCAGGCCCCTGCTACCCAGGAGATTTCTCCCAGGTGCACAAAATGAGTCTCCTGTTTCTATGGTCAGACGCTATCTATCCACTCGTGGTTTCACAGGGTGAACTACAGTCATTTATGTATTAGCACGGTATGTAATTGTTGAGTAAGCGTGGCACAGAGACATGCAAAAAAGAGAAAATGCAGAAATCTATGGTTGCAGCTGTATGCTGTCTGCATGCACAAGGACATTCTGTGATGAGAGTTCACAGTGCAAAAGACTTGAAGACGAGGAGTAGCATGAAGATTATAAGTTTGAGCAAGCATGTTCTAAGGATACTTAGGAGATGTACATATGTATATGAAAAGCACACTTGTTGCCAAACCTCACTCCCAAGATGTCTTAAAGAGAAATTAGGAGCAAATTATTTTTTCCATGGTGTTCAACTGACTGAGTGCATTTTAGGCTGAGAGAAGGGAATGGGCACCGTGCCTTCTTATCAAGTACTGCAGACTGATCTAGCTGAAGCAAGGACCAAAGGGACAAGAGGCCTCAGAAAATTCAGGGAACACCCTGTATGCTGCAGGTCAAACTAATTCCTAGAACTGAGGTTAGGATAAAATTCTTCCTTTCAACTCCCAATCTCAAGTCAGAGTAAGAGAAACTTTTTTCTCTCCTCTGCAGCATGAGAAAAGATTTGCATCCCAGGCTTATCTTGGACAAGGAGAACCAAATCCTACAGGCTGAGAGGCCACTTCTGTTTCTTTCCAGACATTTAGAGGGACAGATCAACTGGCCATGGTTGCATTTACTTCAGTTGACCTAATAAATGCTGCCAAACCTCTCCTGAGTCTGTATTTCCTTTCTTTCACACAAAACAATATTACATCACCTCCCCTGAGCTGCCAGTTGGGTCATCCGACATTCCTATGACTTGGATAAAACATGTTGATGCTCTAGGAGCATTAGTCAATCTTGAGCTATTATAGAAGTCTTGGTCTTTGAGGCACCTACATGTCCTGTGTGCCCTGCATGTAGCAAAAAGCAATTTTGTCCCCATAAAATTGAAATGCTTTTGTTTAACTAAAGGGTCAGTGGACTTAGTAAGGAATAACTTAATGATTTGTGAGTGACAAACAGACTGGATGATGGACCTGTCTGATTTTAAGTTAAATTGCATAGTTCCTGTTACTTGAAAGCATTACTAGCTGCAGACTCTGGGAAATAAAAGAAAACACAGTTCCACTCTTGTAGTCTTGAGTCACTCAATTAAGTGCAAATATAAGAGAGAAAAAGGAACAAGTACATAAGGAAGCAGAAAAGGCAAAGAGGAAAGACAAAGCTGAGAAAAGGAAGTGTAGTGTTGCAGGGAACAGTTTGATCTGCGAGAAGAAAACTGGAGATGAGAAAACATCTGCAAGTTTGCTTAAATGAACAGTGCAGATAGATTGAGCAGATTTGAACCCGAAGAGAAAAGCAGAAAAAGCATAAAGGACAAAGAAGAATGTGTTTGTCATTTATAAACATTGCTTTGAATTTCTTTTGAAACTGCTGAAAATGACAGACTTACAGGATAAACATTTACTCAGTCAAGGCAGGTGCATACATATGAATTAATTAATCCTCAAGTCTAACATTAGATGCCTGTTTTTGAAAATATTGCATTCTCAGCATTTTTCTCTTCCTTTCAGTTCCATGGGTGTTTGTTTCCTCTTAGTGCTAAGGCTTGTTTTTGATGGGGACACAAAATCCTGGGCTGAAGTAGCAATCTCAAGCAGAAAGAATTGTTTTGTTTTTTCTTCATCACAAGATACTTTTTCTATGTCTTTTAGGCAACTGTCTTACCTGGAAGAGCAGGTTCTCTGATGACTCTACACCTATAATGCATCCAACAAAAACTATTGAAAGTAAATGTGTAATGCTACAAGACCCCTAACCATTTTACCTTTGTAAACATAGTACATGCCACTTTTAAAAATATGTTCAGTTCAACTTTATGTTGAATTTGTACCTTTTTTGTACCTGCATGTTGTCTACCTTTCTGAATACTTTTTTGCCTTTCAACTAAGACCTGTTAATGGGGTCTCATTGTTTTGTGTTCTTTTGAGGTAAATAACCTCAGTTTTCTCGGTAATCTGTGAGACTGTGATTTCTCCAAGCTGAGAAACTGTGATTTCATCAACTGTTTTTAGAGCTGGAAGGGGCAGAATTCAGGATTCCTGATGTCTAGTCTCCTGGCTACTAGTAGCTATTGTCTACAACAGTTGTTTGCCTGTGTATAGACAAATCAGAAGATAAATACAAAGAAATTAATGTCACGACAGTTTTTCATTAAGAGAAAAATTATATTGAGGACTAAACTTGCCACTTTTTCTCAAATTGAATTTATTTATTATTTTTTTAATTCTGGTTCAGTCCCAGTGATTTAAAGCAGTTAAACAAACATCATTGAACTCCCGTTGAACAAAGCTGGCAAAACGCAGTGGCAATGTCATTGCTCTAATGGCTGTCTGACTGGGTTCTGATCTCAGCTGAGGCCCATTGGCAGTGCTTGGTACATATAATGTACAATAAGTTTAGTAGCTACTTTCTTAAAAAGCAGATAAAATAGACTGCACAAGCATTCATGTTTTTTTCTCATCAAGTATAGGCAGCCCAAGGGAAGCTGAAAGTACATTTCTGGGAAGTTATCCCCAGGTTGTTTATTGAATTGCTGCATATTTGTCATGAAATTCTTCTACAGTCTATTGTCATGCACAAAGACTCTAAATCCCTCCAGGCTTCACAAAGATTTGTGCAGAGATGCAGACATTATAAATGAATATCAGATTAGCATTAGATGAAAAAAAAAGTTCCAATAGAGAGTTAATCTGTTCAACCAATAGCCTTTTTTTTTTTTTTTTTTTTTTGCTCTGCATATTTATGCAAAAGTCTGACATATCTCTCCCTGTATTTTGAATTTCAGTCCAGATCAGTTTTTCAGCCACGGTAGGAGCTTGTGTGAGTGGCACATCAGTTTGTATCGAGTCTTTGCTCTGTGTCGATGGCTGGTTCCCTCTCTGGCATTCCTACCCCTCTCATTCCCGACAGGCTTCAGTAACAGCCAATGCAGAAAGCAAACTATGAGGAGACTGGAGAGAAAACCTTAGGAAACAAAAGAAGAAGAATTAATAAAAAATAAAGCTGATGGGATGGCTTCCAAAGGGAAAGGAAGACTCACGGAGGGGAAAAAAAAGCCGTTCCACTAAAAGGAGGAACTGAGTGTGCTTGAGACTGTCTGTAACACAGAGAACTGTGTTTTGCTGTTTACGCAGGCAGTATTTTCCTGTATTGTTTCTCCTCGTGAACAGTCACACAGGGAAATTCTGCTTGGCTTTTCTTAAACTTCATGGAACTGTAATGCACAGCATGATCAAAATAAAGAGCAGTAACAGGAACATGCACAGGGAGTGCTGTTCTCCATGTAGAATTTGAGGGCAGTAGGAAGGAGCACAACCTGTGGCCTTGGTGCAGAACTAGGAGCTGCTTTTGCCTGAGTTTTAATCCTGGCTAAAACACGAACCCTCCCTGTGATCTCTGACAAGCCACTGAATGTAGATGCAGCAAAGACTTATTAGTCCAAGTAATCCAGTTCTGCAGTATAGAGGATTAGCCTGTAATCTCCATTCATTAGCCCTTCCTCCTGTCTCCCTTGTGAGATGGAGCTTCTGGCACTACCTGTAGCGCAGTTGTGCAGTTCAGCATCCTCAGTTACGTTGCTTTAAGGCCAAGGTATTAAGGCTATTATTTCAAGCATTTATTCACACTTTGCACCCGTATCAGAAAGAGCATGAGTTAGATACAAGAGGACTGCACTTACTTGGGGTATTGGGTTCCTTAGGTGCTTGATGCGCTATTATCAAATACGTGTGCAATATTTTAACCCAGTAGCAAGCACAGTAGCAAAAAAAACAAGTCATTGCCACAATCCTGCCTCTGGCAGGTAGAAGTATGTTGTAGTGTTATCAGTTGATCAAGTGTAGTGATTGATTCCATGTAGCTTATCAGCTATCAGAGCTACTGCACAGAAAAGATAAGAACTCTTGCTTAGTGCAGACAGCAATATAATGAGGAATGACTTCTTGTACAAATTCATGGAAAGAATGGGGTGAATCCTTGGTGAACTTTCAGCATATAAATATAATTTCTTGGTTATCTCAGAAGTCTTTGGTTATGAAACAGCTGTCATTTTCTTCAGGAACATAAGTCTCTTACTTTGGCTGCCCAGAGAGGTTGTGGAGTCTCCTTCCCTGGAGATCTTCAAGACCCGCTTGGATGCAGCCCTGTGCCACGTG
>JAWLRI010000936.1:631240-657848 GCA_034781795.1 Crypturellus tataupa | reverse complement strand
GTAGAGGTCCCTTCCAACCTTAGGCATTCTCTGATTCTCTGATTCTCTGATTCTACTTTGCTGGGTAATTTCTAAAACACATTAACTCACCTATTACATAAATAAAATAATATTGCACATAAAGGTCTAAATTCGTTTCTGGGAATCTAAGTTTGTTTCTGGTGATGTTTCATTGACTCATTTTATTTGACTCTTTTATATTCTTTATTCTTTATGAGTGAAACTGCGACAGTAATGTTGCTAATTTGATTCATGAATTTGTTACTTTATGGCATTAAGAGAAACAGCTTATTATATTATGCAAAGATAGTTTATGAATTAACATACCTCATTAAAGACTCATTGGACTATATTTATCTGCAATGTCTAAGTGAACTCCTAGGCTTTGCCTGTCCTATCAATCAACTCTAGGCAGATGATCACAAATCAGCAAAATATTTTTTTCAGATGTGAAAATTTCTTTTATGCCTACAAAATCAATGCAATAAGAAAGGAAAAAAAAGATAAATATGACAGATGTGAGTCACTAAGACAATACAACATGCACTAGCAAGATGTCAGCAGCAGCAATGTAGGAATCTCTTTAAAGACAGCATTAAAAGGACCTCCTGGGTTGCCAGGTTTCATCCCTTTCTGACACATAATCTCCTGTGTAAACTGATCAAGCTCCATCTTTAGCTACTTCCTCCCAGCAGGAGGTTTTTGCACTTCTGCTGTGATTATAAATCTGTCTATTTTCTTTTCTTTTGCAGTTTTAAGTTTTTAATGTATAGTTTGTTTAGTCTTTATTTTTTCCTGTGCCTACAACTTTTTCAGTTTGAATTTATTCCTTTTTCTTATATATATGCAGGACTTGATTTATGTGCATCTTACCTGAATTATTTGAGACTGCCTGGAATCGTGTTTCTCATAGCTTTGTCACTTTGATAGCACAGAGGGACTAAGATTCCTTATTCTAACTCATCTGTTGTTTCTGACTGACAAATACTATAGCTGGGATTATTGTTCTTTCTTAAGGTTATGATCTTACACTTTGTCTCACTAGCTCCTTTCTTCTTTGGAACAAAAATCTAGAATTTTCTATTATTTATGAAATCCTAGTAAGAGGAATTTTGAATGATTTTTTTTTAATGCAAACTTCTGAAAATGAAGTTGAGAAAATATTTGAGATGGAGAAAAAGATTATTTTTGATTTTAGGGCCCCAGCTGAGTCACAAAGCCATATCTAGTGCTAGGAATGAGATTCAGGTCCAGATTCAGACTGTGACTGTCAGGTTCTTTAGCCTCGGTGTCTACAGGAAAATTAGGTGTCTGAAACTATCCTTTTAGTCTTTGGGAGCAAGTTAACACAGCAAGTGTGTTCTAGAGTCCTGTTCAGCCCACCAGATGTGAAAGAGAAAATGTGTAAGAGAGAGGACCTCTTCTGAGGTGAGGGAGAATAGGTTGCCATCTAAAGGCTTTCTGATCTTTCAAAGGAAAAAATAAAATCATTTTTACCACAGTAACAAAGAATGAGAAAGAATAATATATGACATATACTTCTAGTGTCTACGTTTTTGTTCTTAAGCTTTCCACTAAGGTAGTACTGTTGGGAAACAGAATATGAATGAATCAGAGTAACTCAATAGCAAGTGAGGGCTCCAAGATCGTATAACACAGCCTGCAAGGCAGGGCTCTTCTGCCATTTATCCTTGTTGTCTTTAAGGCTCCTTATGTAAATATTTGGGATTTTGGCAGGGTGTTTTCTCGTCGTTATTGTAGTGAAACATTTGCTGTGAACATTCAGAATGAAGTCTGCTTCGTAGTTATTTGCAGTAACATAAGTCTCTCTCAGCAACGGAGACTGCCAATTTTGCACTGATACGATCTTTCTTTTTTTCCCCTCCCTGCTGCAGCAAGCACAGAGTTGGTATAGGCAGTCTGCAAAGCAGAACAAGCTACTGCATCCATCTGCGTCCACAGATTCCCACCTCATCTCTTTACCAACCTGTCTTTCTCAGACACCAATCCACCAATCTGTCACAGAGCAACCAAAAGAAATGGGTCAAAACAAGGTGCATCACGCAAATGGCCTTGGTCATTACCTTGGTTTCTCCCAACAGGACTTGAGACACAGTGATCAAGGGGACTTCACCCGCAGATCCAGCAGTGCCTCCAGCATTTCCTGGTCATTTCAACGAAGCAAATCTCTGTTCTGCTTGCCCACAATGAGCTCCTCTTCACCCTCAGAGACTTCTCATTTCAGTGAACCAATTCAGTTTTTAAGCACTGGGTCACCTGCAACCAGGTTAAAAACATGGAGATGCAGCCCTAGGCTTAATATCGATGATTTAGAGGGTGCACAGGAGACTGATGTAGACACAGGGAGGAAACTGTCCTTCTCAGATCTGTCTGTGGTCTCTGCATACTCTGCCCTGAATGGATTCTGCAGTGACTTGGAAACATCTCTTCCCCAACAAGGTATCTGTAAGACTAAACATACTGCAACAAGTGGAAGACCTGCATCAGTCATATGCAATACCTTTGAGCGAGTGGATGGTTCATTATCTTCTTTCTCCGAATGGTCTCCCAGCTTATTCCTGTCATCTTCAGCATCTCTCTCCAGGGAGCCCAAACAATCCTTGAGAGCAACACCTTGTTCTCTGGATGATCATGATTCTGTTTGCCCAGATTCACCAACTAATGAAGAAGAATTTTATATCTGAGATTTCTCTACCTTACCACTTTCAGGTAAATGTGTTCTGTCTGTGAATGACAACAGTAGAGCCGCCTTGAGTTTGCAGAACGTTCCTCACTGAGGAGAAGATGACACAGCAGAGCATGCCAAATATTTGAATAAAGTACTCAGATCGCTCAGAGAAGAGTCCTTCTGCAAATGCACAGTAAGGCAGTCTGAAGTGAGACCGAAGAGCCAGGCCTACACAGAGGCCTACACATAACTGACCCATGGACTAGTGGTGAAGGAAATGCAAGGAAAGCCACAGAAAGGAAATGCTAGGAAACCCAGGCTTCAGCTGCAGAAACTGAAGAGTGATTTGTGATACCCTGCCACTATAACCTTTCTGAAAAACTCCCTTAACTCAGAAAAGAAGGAAGGAGAAAGGGGTCTTCCTTCCCCTTTGCAAGTTCCAAAGGCAGCTCTAAGCAGAGCAAGTCACAGTAGCATGACTCCAGTAAAGCCAGACAAGCAGGCCCTTCTTGGAAGGTTTATTCTTGAAAGCCTTCATGTGAATTCACACATGCCTGTGGCTAACCTCAGAGTTTACAGTGCTGAGGGGGAAAAAACCCTTCATTCCTTCCACACGGAAGAGGGTGGTCCACCATATCTCTTACTTTGACAGTCTAAGTTGTAGAGAGTGCCAAGAGGGAAACCTTGTGGAATATTTTCTATCCTCCCCTCAAAAAACACAACTTTTCCAATGGGAAAGGAAGAGTCTGTCTGTTGGAACCACTTGTGTGGTCAGTGGTAAACACAAGTAAACAATGTTTACTTTTTTAGCTTAGCAACACAGTTTACCTGTTTGGGATACAAAACACGTAAGATAATCTACTGTTTTTATAAATCACTACAGCACTGGTTTCAAATACATGGCAACTCTCTACTTTTAGGAGGTTGTTATTTTACTGTTAAAAGTATTTCATGCAGAAACTTGTTCTTTTTGTTTCCAACCAAGAACACTTGTTTCTGGGCAAAACTCATTTCTACTCAAATATATCTATGCAAAGGGAAAACAGGTCAAATTTTATGGTCTCTGGCTTTTCAGGTTATATTTTTTACATCCGCATTCTTGATTGATAGACTGTTTTGCTCCATTTAATTTTCTATTAAAAAAAGAAGGGTAAGAAGCTGTTAGTATGACAAATAGCTAAAAGTACCTTCAACAGAATTTAAGTCATTTGTACATAGTGCATCAATGCATGTCCTAAAAACTTAATTTTGTGCCAGAGAGAGGTGACACTAAATGCAGCTGTGGCAGTAAGAAAATGATTATATCAGTATCTGTATAGAGATGCATGTCAGCATCTCTGTACAGATGCAGATGCTGAAGACATGATACACACCTGGGAACAAAAAGGTTTGTTGTAATACCAGGGAATACTATGGAACAATTCTGTAAATAAAGTCTGAGGGAACTGCATACAAATTTATTGGGGAGGAGGGGGAAACCCATTAAATATGTATCCCAGATCCAGAAGAGGCCAGAGAGATTGTGAGGGTCAGGATAATACTCCTTTCTTTTCCTTTTGCTTTCATTTTCTCCACTGGAAATGAATGAGGCTTAAAAGGCAGGTGAGACAGGCTTTTTTTTAAATAAGTACAAAAGTAGGAAATTTTATTCAAATTCTAAGAGTTCAGGAGATCATCACCCTTCTCCTGCCCTCTGCCCTGTTTTACTGTGGTTGTTGTTAAACTGTGCTGTTAAGAGAGCACTGGAGGATTAATCAATCACCAATGAAGGATTAATCAGAGTACGCATGCGTTTATCTGCCCCATTGTCATTCTAAGTTCATGGGGTCTTTCTTCTCACTTTAGTTGCCTTTAAATCAAGTCCCTTTATAGAAAACAGAGGACATGAGTTATCTGAGGTTGTGCGCCATGTTCATACCCTGGCAAAATATGTGTAAGTCACTGTCAGGTCAGACCAGCAGTATTTTCCATCTATCTGTAGATGAATGCACAAGCAGCACCACCTAGGACAATCAGGCTCCATAGGCTTAAGTTCACAGTTCAGGGTTTTCCTTTCATCATTTTGGTAGTACAACAATAAATGCTGAAATAGCATTGTGTATCCATTGGGTAGCCATTTTATCAACAGCCATTTTATCTGCTTCCAGATGTGACAGTCGACAGCTTATAGATGGTTCAAACCTGTCAAAAAGTTCTAATATTCATTATTTGGAAGAGGAATAAAAAAACGTCTAATGCAAATAACATCTGATCTGAACAGTGAATCAAAAATTCTCGAGAGATCTGCTAGATCCTGGAATCCAGCCAACAGTCAAACTCTTGACAAAAGCTGATTGGGGTTATTAATGGAGAGGAGGCTTTGAAATATCTTTCACCCAAGGGTATGCCTCGGCGGTGACCATTCAGCTCCTCCGTGGGCTGTACCATGACACGGCAGGACGCACAGGTACTGGAGTCTGCAAGCAAGCACCAGATAGCTCAAGTGTAATTCATAAGGCTCACGTGTGGTATCAAACTGCAACTGTACAGACATCTAAAGTCAAGGTTTTACCACATTTATACTAACAGGAAGAAAGCCAAATTAACTTCCACAGACTCCGGATTGCTCTTGTCTCCATTGGTTATCTCCCAAGTATTTCCAATCTGATGCTTGCCTAGAAATTAAAGTTTTAGTTGTTTACATTCATGGTGGTTGTAGCCAAATTTGAGAGTAATTGTGTGTCAGGAAAAACAGTGCTGATGATAGTGTGCTGAAAATGTTTTTTCTGTAGTGATGGAAGTCAGACCTGGAGGAATGTTTCATTGAAGATAGGATTCATTCATACCTTTCCATTATTTAAGAAGGAGTGTCTGTTCAGAATTGAATATGAAGTTTTGTGGCACTTCTTACTCATGTATCATGTTTTGTGGTTAAATTATGAACAATGTCATTAGAAAACTGCGGCTTTTTCCTGAACTTCTCCTTCTCATCCATAATGTGTTGCTTTTGTTAAATAAAATGGCAACAAAAGGTCAATTGTGCTTAACCCTCCGTGTGTTTATTTATGAAGTATTGCAGACTCACTGACTATTTTAAGTAGGCTTTGCCTGACTTCGAAATGAATGCAGTGACACAAGCTCTGCAGCTCTTGGCAGTGTATGTCAGTAGGATAATTACAAAATAAACACAGCAGAAATATTTTTATGTTAGACTCAGCTTTGCCTCTGCAAACCGGATCTCTTGTTTCTCATTGTATTATGGTAAATCATTTGCTCCAGTAAAACTGAATGATGCAATAAGAGCTGGGACAAATACTGGTAATCCTGCGTGCTGAAACCCCATCTTGGTTCATTTTGTATATGTTGGCCTTCATGGTATTCATATGTCCAGCAGCATGGTGTTCTCTATTATATATTTAAATCTGCCACCCCTCATGAGATTTGTCTGTATGTCAGATTTACATTGTGCATGGAAAGGTATATAAGTATATAAGTTTTGCTTTCTTTATGGTTTGACAGTGTGCTTTTATGTTTCTGCAGTAGGTCTAGAATGATAGAAACGTAAAGAGCCGGAAGAGCCCTCTGGATGATCTAATCCAAATTGTCTGCTCAAAGCAGACTCTATGCTGAAAATCAGGTCATGTTGCTCAGGGTCTAGCTAAGTCTGAAAAATCTCCAGGGATGGTAAATCCGTAGCCTCCATGGGCAACCCTTTCTAGTGCTCAACCACTGTCACGATGAAGAGTTATTTCCTAACACCCAGTCAGAATTCCCTGGGTTCAGACCTTTGTCTTTTGTTTCGCTGTGCACCTCTGAGCAGAGTCCAGCTCTGTCCTCTCTGCAATTGCCCTTTAAGCGATGGAAGACTCTGGTCCTTCCCACAGCCTCCCCTTGGCATCATCACATGCTCCAGCTCCCTGCATGTCTTAAGGGCTAGAGCTCCTTTGGGCTTTTTGCAGTTTGTCATTTTACTGGGGAGCTCAAAACTGGACACAACACTCTAGAAGTGGTTTTGGTAGTGATGAGTAGAGGGGAAGAATCATTTCCATCAATGGGTTGGCAATTTTATTGCTTTTGCTGCCCAATATGCTGTTGGCCCTATCACTGCAAGGGTGCACTGCTCACTCATGTTCTGCTAGTTGTTTGCTGGGACCTTAGATCTTCTGGGAACAGTTGCTGTCAAGCCAGTAGGCACTCAGCCTGCTAATATAACTTCATATAGCACTTCCTATTCCAGGTGAAGTTAATGTATTGTGCTGGGTGATGTTACTTCAGTAGCTTGGATGTATTCTGCCACCTTGTGCCCAGGAAAGAATGAATTATGAGACAGCAGTGAGGAAAAGTCCTGCCCGTAGCCGTGTGAGTAAGGAAGTAGCCGTGTGACTAAGGAGTCTGACTGTTGCATGCTGGAAGTCCTATAAGGCAGTGGAAAGAGATTTGAAATGTATAGTTGGGTAGATTGGCACTGGTAAAAAGAAGAGATCAGAGAGAAGCTCCAGATGCTTCATTCATTGTCATTTGCTCAATCATTGGCTTCAGTCTGAACCTCCTCATGCAGCTCTGCCAACCAAGAGGACCCCTGGTGCCCCATTCACCCCAAGGACTGCTCCCACTGTAGAAGGGGCTACCTCTAGACTGCATCTAAATTCCAATCCTGTCCCACCAGACTTTGCACCCTCTTGTCCTCTCACATACCCATGGCATCTCAGGGCATGAAACGTTGCCCCTCAGGGTTGTGCTGTAAAAACACCCTCCGCTGGGCTGCGACACAGCCCTCGCGTTATTTCAGGTAACAACCTCCACCTCAAAACGTGATAGTTGCGGCCTAGAGCCAGGAGGATCCTGCAGCAGGCCAAGAGGAAACGTGGGCCAAGGGCACTGCGGTGAGTGTGCGGCCCACGGGAGAGCTCTGGAGGATGTGGACACGAGTCAAACAGTGCTGTTCCGGCCTTGGAGCCAGAGCGCAGCCTTTGGCTCCCCTTCCTTTAGCGAGTTGTGCACAGACTGGGGTGCTTCACGCTTGGCCACAGGGAGGGCAGCTCGAGTTTGAAAGAGCTTCACAGCTGAGCAGGCTCCTGCTGTCTCTGCTTCGAGTCAGCCTTTGGAATCAAATGTGGTTCGCTTCAGCATCAGCTCTCAGTTTAGCTACTTTTCTCCTGAATGTATGAGGTGTAAAATACAAAATTAGCTTCGTGCTTGGAGGCCACTAATCTAATCTGTCCACGATAAATAAAACCTGCCGACTATTCAAAGGTAATGAAATGGCAGCCGAAGTGGTTTAGGCGAAGGCGCCCAGGCAGTGTAGCTCAGGTCGGAGTCAGAGAAATACCCCAACCTGCTGCAGGTTGCTCTGGGAGCGCGAGCGTCTCGGTGACTGCGGAATATCCGTGTGCCTTGTGACGGGACCCCAGCAATGCAATGTGCAACTTATCCCTGCCCTTTGGAGCACGCGAGGAAACCACCGCCTGCAAAAGTTGCTAGTGCCACCTCGTGGCTTGCGGAACACACGTGTGCGGGCGGGGAGCAGCTCTTCCCCGGGAGCCCAAGCGAGCGACATCCTGGCAGGGCACAGGGCAGCAGGACCCTGCAGCAGGGCCCCTGCGTCCAGGGGCTGCACACGTGTCCCCGCTGTCTGCAGGAAGCGTCCCCGGAGAAGGAGGCTTCATTAATGGCCCTCGTTTGACAGTGCAGTAGAAATGGTGCAGCCCCTAGGGTGACCGTGCAGAGCTGTGCCCCCAGACCAAGCCGAGTATCTGCTGTGAACAAGGAGGGCAGCGCTGTGAGCTGGCAGGTCATCACAAATCCCACTGCTACTCTGATGAGAATTGTAGTCCTCCTGGTACAGCAGTAATCTGCTAAGTGTGACCCAGCTCCGGCCAAGACAAGCTTCTTGTTAGGCCTGAGCCTCCAGCAGCGGCGCGGAGCATTCCTGCTCCTCACGGGCACCGCACACAGCGGCACGGCCTCTGGAAACGGCATCGCTTTAAGGACACGATACCAACTTCAGTACCCGCTGCGTAATTCACCCTACCTTGGCAAACGGAATAGATTTTATGGTGTTGAAAACAGGGTGAGAATATCAGTGCGTTTGCTGTTCACACATGCTATTGCAAGACATCTTTGAAGAGAATAGAGGTTGAGTGTTATTTTTACATGGTTTGCCACGACACAGTTATGAGTTTCGTTTTTATCTATGCCCCTTTTCTGTCCCCAAAAAGAAAAAAAAATAAAGCTTTAATTAATTGCTCCATGGTTCTACTTGTGGATTTTGTCCGGTTGCCAGCACTCCCTTGTTCTGCTCCATAAATACACGGACGATGTACGGCCTCTGCCCCTAAATTTCTCTCCTTGCCACTTTGCTTTCTTTTGATAGTTGTGCTTTGATTTCCCCACGAGGAGGGGTGAGGAGGCTTATTCCCACCTTCCCACGTTTACAAGGGCTGTGCGGAAACTCCTAAGAAAGGAGCTTCAGGGCGGCCTGTACGTGCTGGGGAGGCAAGAGGTGTTGCTGAGGGCAGAACAGCAGCCTTGGCTGACAGGACCCTCCTTGCTTGGCATCTTGCAATATCTGTGGGATTTGCTACATATCTTGGCTTTATAATGCCAAACTTTGCTTTCAGCATCACTGGGATTTGCTCAGTAGCATCTCCAAGGATGCGGCTGTGTGTGCCCCACTCTCCCCTATTCACGGGTGGCTTGTGGTCTGTCAGATACACCAAGGCACAAAATGTGTCTTTTCTGGTGCATGTCAGTGTTTTCTACTCCTGAGACAGTTCCTTGACTTTGGAAGCTGTGATTTTTGGTAGACAGTCCAAAGAAAACCTGACTGTTCCCTGCAGCGACAGCTAGCCCACAGCCTGACGGGAAGGACTAGCATAGGAGGGCTGAACAGATTTTTGCCCCAGGCCAAATCTGCTGTTGTGTCAAGTTTGGCAGCATCATTTTGTGAAAAAAAAAAAAAGTGAATTAATCTTATTGGAATTGTGTGCAAAGGACACTGAAAAAAAAAAAGAGAGAGAGGGAATGTGCAAATCCATGTTGAGTATTTTGAAGCCATAAACAAGTGGCATCAGAAAAGAGTCTGACAACCATATGGACTTTCAGAAGTGTGAAATCTTCTGAAAATGATATCCCATGGTGTAAGGGTGGGAATGAGAGAAAGACTTGAGACAGGGAGGGATGAGAGTTATAGACAGAGGACTACAATACATGATACAGAAGTTAAGATTTAGGATGTATAAAAAGAATACTAGATGGAAAAGAGTATATAAATTAAATTAAATTAAATTAAATTAAATTAAATTAAATTAAAAGAAGTTGCGTAAAGGAATTCCCCCATAGGTGACAGAAAAAAAACACTGTAAGGCCTATTTTTTATTCCTGGTTCCAGAGCCAGATTCTTCAGGAAACTACAATCTTAGGGATTGAGCCTGCAATGACTTTTATATGAAAATAGTTGTGTTTTTCATGGAAAGCTTCACTAAAGACGCCTTATACAATCTGAGTTTTGAACTGGGCAAGAACTACAGGTACAAGAAACCAGGACCCCACTGAAGCTCGTCAGGCTTCTCCCACTGAGTTCGGTAACTTTAATGCCCCAGCGGTATGTTTGGCCTCTGGCTTTCACCCAATGCACCCTTCCCATGCCAGATTTTGGGAGGTAGTGTCTTTGCCACTGAGACGCAAGTGGGACAGCAAGAAAGCAGATTCACAAACATCGTAACTTCTCTATAGCACATTTCCATACGGCAGGGCACGTTGCTACAGGTCACAGGCCTAACGGCTGGAGGCGAATGACGGGAAGTCACTCACATGCGTGTGCTGGCCCTGCCACGGGTCTGGCCCCATGTGGTGGTGCAGCTCACCCTGGGTGGGCTGCTCCCTGTCCCAGAGCATGGGATAAGCCAAGCGAAAGGACTGAGCGTTGGGGCTCGTGTGTCTATCGGGAAGCAGAAAGACTAACCAGAATGATGAAGAAGGAGGAAGATGCATAGGTCCTATCTGCTCAGAGAAGGGAAAACTGAGAAGCCTGTGCTCTAGCTGCGGGACTTTCAGTTTGAATGCCAATGCTCTGATTCTCTTTACCCACTGAATACTTTCTCCCTTGTGAGTTTTTGCAGCACACAGTTCTGTAAGAAGTAAATTACAGCAGAATCTGTTGAGGTTTGATTTACAAAGGCCTCTGCCTTGCCTCTTTAGTCTTCCCCTGTGGCAGCAGTCAAGATCCAAACACTGTTTTCTAATACTCATTGTGATGGAATGGGAAAAGCGGATGAAAGGTGAAGTACCGAAAGTGGAAAGCAAAGTGGAACAAAAGTTGCCTGAATGCACAGAGGAAAAGCAATCCGTCATGAGGAAACACAGATCAGAGCAACAACGGGCTGGCAAGCAGTGAAACGTATCTAGTTAGGCAGCTGGGGTTATCACCGTTGGTTCTCACTTGTCAGCAAAACTTCAGCTGTGACATTACTGTGGTTTGGAGAGAGAAGGATGATGCTACATGTGTTCTTGTAAGGCCTGTCACCGCGGCTCACCAAGGCACTGTGGTCTCAGCCCAGTGAAATGCACTTGGATGAGCAGTACGGGGAACCCAGAATCAAGTAGAAGATCACAGAATCACAGGATGGGTGAGGTTGGAAGGGACCTCTAGAGATCATCTAGTCCAACCCCTCTGCTCCAGCAGGGACACCCAGAGCACGTGGCACAGGGTGGCATCCAGGTGGGTTTGGAAGATCTCCAGAGAAGGAGACTCCACAAGGAGCCTCTCTGGGCAGCCTGTGCCAGGGCTCTGTCACCCTCACAGGAAAGAAGTTCTTCCTCATACAGGGATGGAACTTCTTGTTTCAATTTGTACCCTTTACCCCTCATTCTGTCCTCCCAAGGGAGCACCTGTGGTGTTTCCAAAGCCTTCTCAAACACCTGTGTGTTTGGCTTAGCTGGTGGGAAAGTTAGCAGCCGGCGTCGCTCCCCCCTCAGACTGACAGGCACTTGCTAATAGCCTAGTTGAAAGTGTTGCTATTGGAGCCCTTTCCTCACACATTTAACATCCTTCCAGGAAGGAGCAGCACGTGACAGTGGCTGTTCCCCTGCTGTCAGTAACACATATTCACTGAGCCTTGGAGAAAGCAAAAGGCCTCTTTGCTGTGAGGTGTATCACCAGGTTCAAAACTTCTTAAGTGGTTGATTTATTACTACAACAGCAGGCTGAAAGGGGCTTCTGTGCCCAGGAGTGTCTCTCAGCTACATCCAGTAAAGGGTACTGTGTGTCGCCACAAACTCACTGGTTTTATACAAGGTGTGAAGGTTCAGCAGGAGAGCATCAGAGAAACCTGCAGCTGCCTAGTGAAGGTGGAAGGAGACAAGAGAGGAAGAACTGCAGAGACGCAGGTGTTAAAACTTTCCTGCAGATCAAGCAGCAGAGAGTGGGAATCAGTCCCCCCCATCAGTGAGGTGAATCACGGGATACCTGCTTTGGAAATAGCTAAACTGAGGTGAGATGCATCTCGACTTTCGGGACATGCTTGTGAGGAGACCGTGGAGGCAATGCTGAGCACTGAGAGAGCTCTGGGGACATGGTGGGACCAGACAGGGTTTTGCGCAGAGTGCTAGCAATGGGAGACCTCAGTCCTTTACTTCCTTCCCACATTTCTGTCATTTCCCTTTCCTCTCATTATGCCATGGCAATGGCCAACAATCTTCTGCCATTTGGTGGCATTAGCCCCATCACCAGTAAATTTAATGTCCCGAGATGCTATGAGCTACCTGCAGCTCCGAAACTAAAGCTAGTAGCTAAAGAAGGGGCCAACAAGGAAGTGACACTGAGGAGGAGGAGGCAGATTTCAGAGGAGCATTAGGCCCTTTCAGAATTTAAAAGGAAACTCTGGAGTGTAGTTTAAGAAGAAATAATATGTATTTTATACTGTGTAGTGACAGACCTAGAGAAAGGAGATCTTGATCTCTAAGGATCTCTAAGGAGATCAAGATCTCCTTGTTGCTTTATTTAATGGGGCACTGGATTTAGCCAAGGAATTTAAATGATTGATTGATAAGTATTTAGAATTCTTGAGGGCCATAAAGATCCAGGCAAATGGATTGATCCAAGATAATTAATTTTGACACTGTGACAGCTGTTAGCTGTATTTTTTTTTCTCCTAAACAGTGATTTTTTTTTCCCTCTTCTTGAAATGCCAAAGTAAAAGTAGAGTCTTAGTTGCCATGGACTTGCAATATTAAATGTCCTGGGATTTGAAAGGAGCATTTACAGGCTGCAGCACTTACGTCTGTAAGTGTACAGGTGCAGTGTACAGATTCAATCCCTAAAGCAATGAAAACATTGAAAACCAGCCCTCAATTTTGTGATTCCTTTGTATGTTGGTCCTTTGACACTTCTTCTTAATTAACAGCGTTGTTAAGAGACAAAGGAGAGAGAGAGAAGGATTAAGCAAAGAGAAAGGAAGTCAGTTGAGGAATAAATATTTTATATTTAATTATAGGAATCATGCAGTGAGCATATGTGCTATGCCACATCTCTAAAGCAGAATCAGAGCAGCACTTGCAGAGTATCCTTGCAGATGCAACCCTCAAAAACAGCAATAAGCTTTTTAACACTTTCTTTTCTATTACCAGGAATGTTTCTCCTGAAATGCAGATAGATTAACACTTGGATTTTATTTTCTCCCAGAATGCAGATTTACCATGTTTGCATTTTTAAGTGCACAACACCAGGGTGGAGGTGGGGGGGGGTACATAACAATTCCAAACCAGGGTCCTCATTTGGAAGGGATCTCAAGACAGAAGTACATTGAGGAAAACTCGAGATCTGGAGTTTAACCAGCACTGCCAAGCACTGGTGTTCTCAATGCCTTGTTGCAGAGCCCTGGTTTGCAGTAATGCAGAGAGGCTTACTGCAGAGAAGCCAACACATAGCATTATCCTAGCTGCATGCATATTCCGGTGGCCTTGGGTTTAGAGGAGAAGACACTGTACGTTTTCCTTAAGAGCTGGGCCTACGTCACAGAGCCCTAGGAGATCCATCGGGAGCCTGCAGTCTGTTCTCAGGAGCCTCCATCTGCCCCAGGGAGAGCTCATGGCTGGGAATGAGACAAACGGCACACGGATACGGGAGAGGGCAGCTTCCAAGAGTGACTGCCGCCCTCCTTGTTATTTTGGCTCTCTTGATCCCCAAGAACTTCTGTGGCTTAGGGAAGAGTGTCTCAGAGTTGAGAAAATGAAGAAGGAGCTTGGCAAGCTGATGAACCCTGCATTGAAACCAGCATTTTTTTACACACTCACCTGCTGTTGTGGCCCGAGCCAGGTGCAGGATGACATGTTGAAGTTTCTCTGCAGAGATCTGCAAGCCCTCAGCTTCCACCTGCTGTTAGCTCAGTGGTGCAAGAAAATGGGTGTTTTCCATTGATACCAAGTCAGACCAAAACGGAGAGAGGGATCCATGTCTCAAGAAGGCTGTTTTGGTCTTTAGGACACTTGGACTCTGCAGCAAGCTGACCGCTTCGCTGTGGTGTCTGTGTTTCACATGAGTTTGCTTCACGCCTTCTCATTTACCCCGAACAGAGGCACCTGAGATTCCCCAGTGCTCTTGCTTCTTAACAGCAGGCTCCTCCAGCTCCAGGGCAGGATGCCTTCCCCTGGTTCCCTTTTCCCTTCCTCACTTCACTGCACTTTGCTTTTGCTTTCTCAAGTTGTGCCGGGGGAGGTTCAGGTTAGTTATTAGGAAAAATTTCTACGTGGAAAGAGTGGTCAAGCATTGCAACAGGCTGCCCAAGGAAGTGATGGAGTCCCTGTCCCTGGCAGTGTCCAAGAAATGTGCAGATGAGGTGCTTAGGGACATGGTTTAGCAGGCATGGGAGTGATGGGTTTACAGTTGGACTCAATCATCATCTTGGAGGTCTTTTCCAACCATAATGGTTCTATCATTCTTTGCGCTACCATGAAGACCTTCAGCCCTCTGCTTCCCCGATCATGCAAGGAGGACGGAGAGTTCAGCAGCTCAGCCCAAGGCTGTGCAAGGAGACACAAACACTGTGATGGGCAATTAAAGATGGATGTGGTCACACTCTCTCGAGGCTTCATCAGTGGAAAGGAGAGAAGAGACTTGTAGATATGAAGTTGTGTTCCTTTATTGCTGAAAATACACCAGAATGTTCCTTTCTCTGGATTTTCTTGCTTTTAAGTTTCTGCCCTGTTTGTGTGCCACAGCGGCAGATGCTGCCAATAAAAGGGAAACTAGGAAACCTCAGCAGCAAGCTGGTGGGAAGAGGCCTTCCAATTAGCGGTCACCAGGTCCCTTAAAGCTTCAGCTTTGCACAGCAGTTTCCATGCTCTGCCTGTAACTCAGCCGCGCTCCCGTGGACTGGACCTCCCTGCGCGAGGCACATGCACGGGCAGCTAATCCAGCTCAGTTTACCTCTGTGTACCTGGCAGCACGCTGCTGTGCACCCACCGAATATCAGAAGAGTTTGTGGCTAATTAGGATCAGATTAATCCCAGCTGACTGCCTGTCTCTGTGTAAAAAGGGCACTAGAGGTTAGAAAGTATTAAGTACCTTAAACGTCTACTTGCATAATGTAAAACCTGCTGAAGATCCAGACTTTGTGTTTGAAAGTGTTGGTGTGAAGTTATTTGTCCCCTAGAAGTGTTTAAACGTTCATCTTATCCCATCAAGAGAAGAAAATCCATCTAAAAATTTCAAGGAAATATAATACATATTTGACCACAGAAAATAATGAACCAGCTGCACAGTAGAGAAGTGAAAAAGAAAAGAAAAGAAAAGAAAAGAAAAAGCATTATGAGCCCTTAAGGGTTCAGCATATGAAGTATAGCTTTTTCTATAATTGCAATAGGGCTTTTCTGGTCCAGTATTGCACTAGTTTTACATTTTATTAATTCCCATTTATCATAAGAATAAAACAATAATTAGATACCTTTATAGTTGCACCCTGTCTATGGTATTCCTTGCGGAGCCCAGGTTCTCAGAAAAGGCACCTTTCCCTATTTTTATGTATTGAAATTACCACACAGATTCATAATTTATTTAACTGTCTTTAAGAACAAATGTCTTTATTGGATAAGTCAAGATAAAATTTGGAGATGATCTGTGCTTTTTAAATCAGAAGGGATCTTGAGGTTGGTTAAAGTGGTTTAGTCGCTATATAGAGGCAGGTAACAGCAAAATGATTTTTAGGGGCCAGACAAACCAGGTCCATGGGAAAATGCAAAATTTAGACACACCTTAATGTGTGTGAATAGACAGTGGGTCCTTTTTTCCTTTCTTGTTTTTTTATTACGAGTGCATAAGCATTAGAGACATTTATGTAATGACCGGCTGTTAGTTCCCTTTGAGGTCACCCGTTGCCGTGGCTTACTGCCCGTTCGCAGTCACAAGCTCCTCGTGGCGACATCACCGCGGCTGCTGCGGCAGCACCTCTGATGTCACCCGCGCGGGATTAAGACTTGGGGTCGCTTTTAAGCTGCAAGAACAGGTCAGCTCCTCAATAATGCGGGCCTTGTTTGCTCCGACTAGCAGGGGAAAGGAGGGACCCTGCCCACCGCCTGTCCTGGTTAAGCGGGACCATTACACGAAGTTTCTGGGTTGTAGTCCATTGCGAGCTGGCGTCACAGGGCAGGACACCCGCAGCAGCAGGCAGGACACCCAACAGCCTGCAGGAGAGCCAAAATCTCAGTTTCAGACAGGCTCTCCAAGGAGGAGATCCCCGAACTCACGGCTTCTGAGCTGATCTTCAAGGTGGAGAGATGGTCCCCTTGGGATGCACTTACCCAGCTTGGCAATGCAGCTTTCAGACCCAGTATGCCTGACTGCACCAGGCCACAGGGGAAGAAAAAGCACAGCTGAGGAATCAGCCTATGCAGAACTGCCCTCTAAATAGCATTTTTCCTCTTTATTCACACTGGAAGTTCGTATTTGATTTCATTTCTCTTTTCTCCTTAAGCAAATCCTTATATCTGAGAATTCGCTTCCTACAGGATGCCAGCTCTGCAACTCCCTAAACGCTATTTTGTTTTTTTGTTTGTTTTGTTTTGTTTGCTTTTTTTTTTTTCCAATTTGGATCCCTCTCTTGCCAGCCAGATCAGTAGCAGAAGCTGCAATTGGTGACACGCTCGCATGGGGGTCTCTTCTAGTGTCATCTATTTGGCATCATTTACTTGGCGCCACAGCAGATGGTGATAGTCAGAAGCATCTGAGAGACGGTACCCACGTTAGAACACACCTGTAACATATTTTATATTTCCTGTCATCATTAAATGTACTTAATTGTCGGTTCATGTAGTCATTGGTGAGAAGAACGGGCTGGCACAGCCGACCCCTGCTCCGTGCTCACAAGGTGTCCTCTCTGGGCACATGCCAGGCCCACAGTGCAGGGCGCTGACTCTCCTGCAGATGGTTTTGGAATACACAAACACCAAAAAGATAGCACCGTGGGGCAGAGGTGGCGTTTCACAGAGATCTCAGCACTGTCTTGGCGCAGGACTCCTCACCGAGGTCACCGAGGAAGGGAATGATCATCCATCCAGAGCCCACAGGGACCAGGATTCGCTACCAAGACCTTCATATAACACCACAGGAAATATATGGAATGATAAAGAGCTGAGATTATCCTTTTGGATACAAACACTGATTTTGCCAAGCAGAGCTTCTTAAGCCATCTTTCCCTATGAGACATGCACAGGAGAACTACTTGTATTGCAATGAGGATGTACAAAATCTTTACCCTCTCCTCCAGCAGCTTTTCAATTAAGTTTCATCAACCTTTAGGGAAAAAAAGAAAAAAAAAAAGTGCCCGTGCCGTGGTTGTTTCTCAGCCCTTTTGAATTCTGCCTAATGAAAATCAAATAATGTGAGCAGTCACCATCAGAAGGGTGACCTTATTTGAGCTCTTGTGCAGTGGACACTGAGGCCTGAGGAAGTTTGTGTCAATCCATCAGCATTAAAATATTGACCCCATCTCGGTGAAAGAGGAACTCTTTTTTATTTTGCTTTGCTTTCTGCCAGCAAAAGATACCATTCGACACACTGCAGAAAAGAGCACACAACCCATCCAGATACCTATCCCACATTAAAAAACTGTGGAGTGGACTCCAGCCCTGGCTTGCTAATGGCTCCCACCACTCTCTAGCTTGCTGCATAGCTCCCTTTGGGGCTGTTCCTGCTACCTGGCTCCAAAGCTGCCCCAGGTGCAGCTCAGGGTCTGATGTGTTCAAGGACTGTTCCCAAAGCCCCAGGGATGAGACTGCACGGAGCTTAGGTCCTCCCAGGCCAGCTTGGCTCCCTTGGGCCCCTCCCAGGACAGGGATCACAGATCCTCCACAGTGTGCGACAAGAATGCCTCTTTCTTATGCCAATCACTTTCTTTCAGATACAGGAAAACGAAAGAACAAAAATCATGATGTTCATATCCTGGGGGCACCTCTTGTTTTCGTAGGGCCCATTGGCTGGTTTTCCTTTAAGCAAAACCCTGTGGGAATGATTCACTTTGTTGTCAATATTGCATGTTTTTTCACGCTTTAACATTTCTTGCTAAGTGGCACGGTCACATTCATCTCCCGTGGTTGTCCCTTAAAGGGTTGTATTTTCCTCTTGCCCTAGTAGAAGGGCAGTGCAAGAGGTGGAGGCAGCAGTGGGTTTTTATATGACACATGGATCGATGCAACTCGCTTGTGCTTGCTTGGTGGCATGTTTCACAGTCAGGTGCTTTCCCACGGAATAATCTCCATATGTAATCCCGATGCAAATTTTTCTTATCCTGAAATTCAGCAGAATCTCTTTCCTAATTGAACAAATGTGACGGTGTCCTGCAGTGAGAGCTCTCTTGTGGACCAGAGATGTAAGCAGGAAGGAAGCTGGTTTGGATTCAGTTTAATTTCCAAGAGTTATATATTTCCCAGGTTATATATTTTAGAGAGAGCAAGCACAAAGGAAAAAAAAAGACACAGACAGAAGTCTAAATTCCTTTCTCATTTATGATGAGGTAAATCTGCTGATACCAGAGCTGTCTTCCTAGAGTAAAGCAAGGTTGTTGGAGGCTGAACCTTATACAGGAAAGCAAACCAGGTGCTTTTAAAAAGAGAAACCTGCTTCAGAGCTCGTCATCCCCGCTTTTCCTTTTTCCAACCTTTCTTTGGGCTCAGTTCTTCTCTGAATTGCTGTGTAAGTTAGTGCAGCAGGAGCCCAGGCTGGCCAGAGCCTAAAAGCAGAACTTCTCCTTTCCCTGCTCCCCTTCTCCTTTAAGCAGGCACTCCAAACCCAAACCTTCATGTTGTTAGGAATGAGTAGTACAGTATAAACTATTAATAAAAACTAATACAAAGTCTAGTCTGCTTGGAGAGGGGAAAAAAAAAAAAAAAAACACTTGCAAAGAAACCCTCCTCTGCACGCTGTGTTCAGGTAGATTGTGCCTTTTTTCCAGGCCACATTTTAATCCAGCAAATTTTAGTTGCTTCCTGGGACTTCATTGGTTGCTGTCGCCAGTTCACAGTAACACCAGTACTGCAAGAACGATCTTGATGCCGAAGGTGATACTTGAATTCATAGTTGGAGAACGGAGAACAGAATTGGGCCCATGGAGACCTTGAAGAGGTTCTGTCCAACCATGACTCCCAGCCCAGCTCCACTTTCATTTTTGACCCTGTTAGATCCTTCTGCTCTTGCCTGTTTTTCACAGGACAAGTTGTGAAGACTCATCCCCCCAGGGGTGTTCCCTAGCTGGGATTTTTCTCGCAGAGAAGGATGCTCTCTGCTCCCTTCCTTCCCAGGTCCCGGTGCTTTGGTCAGGTGGGTAGGCAGAGGTTGTGCTCCCTTCGGAGCCCTCTGAGCTCCACAGAGCGCACTGCACCAGGGGCTCCAGCGCTCCAGGAGGTCGTGTTTTCTCCAGATGTGCTAGATTTATGCCTAGATGTGCTGGATCTGTTCCTTTCACCACTTCTCTTGGAGGTAGTTTAAGGCATTTTAATTTTTGTCAGGTGGGAATTGAATGTACAGCTTTATTAGCATCTTTATTTCCCTTGGATGTGAATGTATCTAATGACAACTCCCTTTAAGAAATCATCGGGTGATCTCAGCCTGCAAATAACTCTCTGCACGTGAGTGGACACCACTATGGATAGTTTCAGCACAGGAGTGCCCATAGCAGAGAGGTCTTCATTCGGCAGTGCCCTTTACCCAACCTGTACTTTTTAACAGGAGAATTCTGCCACTCAGATCAACGGCAGAACCTGCATGTCCGCTTGCTCTTGCTCTTCTTCATGTGCCCACCCTGAGCACAACCTAAATGCCAAGACACTGAGCGCGCCCTGTATCAGCATGATACTGTCATCTGCTAAAAGCAGAGGGAATTGAGGAATAGCACAAGCCCAACGAGAGCTGCCCCTTGCTCAGGTGCTCCTTGGGCCCTGATTCGCGCGAGTGTCTGGTCATTCCCTGCTAAAAAGGAATCTGTGGCACCTAAACACCGTTACTTTATTGTAATGATTTTTCCTTTGTGGTTTCTTTCCCAGTTGAAACAGGAATGTACACTGCAAAATGACTCAGAATACATGTATATGTATATATTTTACCTATGGGTAAGCTGTAACATACACATTTTTAGGCTGCATTTCTGCTCGCCTTAGGTGCAATTGTGAGGCTGAGTCTGTGAATGTGATGAGCAGGGTTTGGTCCTGGCACAAGTCGAGAACAACAGAAATGGTGTTTAAAGGGGTTACAACCCCAGGTATCCTGCTGCTGGCTCCTTCCTCGTTTGATCTCCCTGGAGTGCCCTGCTTTGTTGTTGCTTTCCATCTGGAAACGAAAGAGTAAATGAAAAACCTTACCTTTGGGATGGTATTTTAAAAAAAAGAAAGTGACACACACAGAGCAAATAAAGATATTTTAATTGCACGGGATTTCTGAATAAGGTTTCAAAGTGGGGAAAAAATAACTATGTGCCTGGTACACAGAGAGCCCTTTCTCTTCCCCTTTGTGGCAGAGGAATCAATGGAATTCATATAAAAGGCGGAGGGGGTGGGAAGAGAGATAGGAGATGCCTTGCTTCGTACCAGCCGCTCAGGAGCCTAATGAGGCTTGGGCAGCGTCGGGAGGCTGCTGACCCCATCCCCGTGTGTACCTTTTTGTTCCTGGCCGTGGATTTGCTGGCTAGTGGCACGCTGCTTTGCCTGACTCTCTATAGAGCCTGTAGCCTACAGGAATTTGGACAGAGTGGTACAGACATCGCCGACAGAGACCCTGGTCACTGAGTATCCCTTTAAATGCGGCCTCATGACTTAGTCGTTCCTGCGTTACCTATTAAAGAAGGGGGCCAGACGTGCATAGACAGCCTCAGTGCAGACACCCAGGAGGAGCCAGGAGGGCAGGACAATTTAACAGAGCTAACTGTGAGTACATACGAGGCATTAGAGGTGTTCTCTGGAGCAAAGGGCATGGAGAAAGATTTGTAGGAAATCCTGAAAGGAAATAAGGTGCCGTATTTTTTTTTAATATACTTGCATTCTGCAAAATTCTGTAAAAAAAAGCTCTTCTGTCCTTTCAGCATTTTTCTTTTACATACAAATCTATGTTTCTCTTAATGTAACATAGACCAATGCTTAATTTCCCATAAAAATCCGAAGCAGGGATTTTGTGCTGTAAGCGTGGGTGCCTTTTGGGAATGCCACCGGGATATATTTCATACAAGGAAAATCAGAGGGGCTGTATTTTTCAGCCAGTTTTTGCAAAATTAGCACTCCTCGGCAGCCCGGAGCTTCTGCTGACTGTGCAGCCCGTGGGGTGGCCCTGCTCTTGGGGGCTGGTGGTGGCACCTCTCCTGGTTGGGCCAGAAGGGAGCTCGGGGGACACACAGATTTCACTGGGGGGTCCTTAGGGTTTTCAAAGGATGGTCCCTGTGCTTCAATGCACTGTAGTGGTCAACCGCCCTGTATCGGGACAGCACCCCGGAAAAAGCAGGTCCTTGCTAGCTGGCAGAGCTATCAGTAGGTCCCTACGCTTTATTTGTTATAACAACAGCTCCTGGCGAGCTCTGGACAGGTGCTGCGCTGGTAGTCATTGCGACTGCGAGTGGTGGTGAAATGCTGATATAAAGAGAAAGCTCCTTGATCACTCTGTCTCACTGCTTCTCTGAACATCTCTGTTATAATCACAGGTCTGGTCACCTGGAGGAGGCAGCTCTGTGGTTTACCTCCATGCTGCCCCTCTTCTTCACGGCGTCCATCCTATCCGCTTGTTGCTTAAGCGAGAGCACCTGCCTCTCCCACGATGACCTGAGGGAGCTCCGGACCCAATTTGCCATCAGGCTCTACCAGCACGTGGCCCGGACGGAGAACAGGAGCAGCCTGGTGCTGTCGCCGGCCAGCGTGGCCGTTTCCCTGGAGCTGCTGCAGTCGGGAGCCCAAGGAAACACCTTTGTGGAGCTGCGGGATGCCCTGGGATACAGCGTTGACGGTAAGGCACTGCTCAAAAGGAATGTTTTTGGTGGTGACTGCCTTACACTGTGCAGCCAATTCGGAGCTTTATTAGGGAGGCAACAATTGCATACACCCTGCTGAGCTTCTGTCCTGTTGCAGGCACTGCAAGGGGTAAATCAGGACCGTTTTCTCCATATTTGCTAGCTAGGTATCGGCTAGATAGTAGAAACTCTTTCAGTAGTTTAAAGGCACATATTCCTCTTCCAGTGCTTACTCTCACGGCACCTAAACGCAGCTCCATCCAGAGCAGCTCCTTCCAAGTCAGCAGAATTGCTTCTGTTTTGGTGGGGTTTCATAGGCTCCTCCTGTCCTTCCCCAACACCTCCCAATGCCAGCAACATTCCCCGTTCCAGCACAGTCGACTCCCCTCCCGTGCCCTGACAAACTGTGTGAAACCTGGAGGAACCGAATAATCCTGAACACTCCACCCCTTTTTTTTAAATATTATTACAATTGGCCAACAAGGCAAAAAGTTATTAGGAGGGGACATGGACAGACAGATGGTACAATTGCTTCTTTTCCTGAAAGCAGACTAAAATAAAACTGGAAGGAATATAAAAAAGGCAGATGTCTTGCAATCCAGCATTAAGTTAGCTTAAGTGAAGAATACCATCATTATTTAACTCTGGATTATCCCACCATTTCATACAATGTATCGATTTTACTATTTTACATTACGGACCCAAAGTTTATGAAAACCAAAAGACTGCCTCATCTTCAGAATCTGCAGCTGCCATACACCACTACTTCTCAGCATAAAATTTACTTTCCTCATATGAAGACTAAAGAGAAAATCCACAGTAATTTCCCTGCCTGTGTTGTTACCTGCCATAGTCCTTATTTCCATTCTCCGTATCGTGAGAACGCCAGCACAATATTAGTCCGGGCGAATACACGGATTCTGCTGCGTGCACAGGCACAAGGACAGGGCAGCTGTATTATGAACATCCAATATAATGAAGTCTTGCTTATAAGACTGTAAGTTTGTGTAAGTTCAGCAAGGTCATTTTAAACAACATTCATTCATACTAGGGTTATACCTTGCTAATCGCCTCACTTCTCACCAAGTACAGGCTCTGCTATTAGAAAGATCCCGAACAAGAATATTGCACAGCGAAATTTGCTGAGGAGGTTCTCAAGAGCCTGCCAACCCTTTGGCGTGGTGTCTTACTTCTTTTCCTATGGCACATGGTATCACAGAAACATTTTCTCACCATTTTAGTTGTGTATGTCACAAGGCACCAGTTTCTGAATTTCAGGTATGTTGATATGGGAATGGGACATAATGTAGGATGGAGTCTGCTGCTACGGGTTGTAACAGCACATTTCCTGTGATGCCTCCGTCCTGGAGGAAACCACTTCATCAACACATTTAAAACCAAATAAACAAATCAAATGATTAGAACACAGTTCCTAACAGATCAGAAAAGCCATATATTGATAGCATACCTGATAATATTTTGATAAAACAATTAGATGTTCGCATTAATGCTTTTGCTGTTCTGTCTTCAACAATAATGAAGGACATGATAAAAATCTTTGCAGACTGAAAACAAGTAAAACATTGATGGTTCCATCACTATTCAGGGAGAATCAGCTCTTCTATATACTTGTAATCCTGTTTTAACATGTGGAAGATTTGTTCGCTTCTATTCCAGTACTGAGGAAAACAATCTATAAAGAGATGTCTCCCTAAACAGCACTGACAAAATGAAATACTTTATAATGTTTTCTCCTTGCTGTTTTATTTTATCTGTGGTGGAATATTTTAGAGCAATTTGGAACTGTTCTCTGAGCAGGAATTCAGGACTTTGGTTAGCTAAGGGCTTTGATACTGCTGAAGTTATAAGCACAGGGTACTGCACCTCCCATTAACATCTGCTTCCATTTACCATCTTTGATTTCTTACATCCTCAGAAGAACTTGCCAAATGCTAGCGCACTAATGCAAAACACACAAGAAAAGAACCTTACACCTCAAACTGTGTGAATTTTCCTAACATCTGTTCAAGGAGCCCAGTGTTTTATTCCTTAAAGAGTAATAGGTTTAAATTTTAATACCAAACTTCATACAGGCCGTCCCAGGTTATTGAAGGGACCCTATTAGGTTAGAAAACGTGCCCTGGATTCTCAGGTGGTAGCAAACGCCATACATTAAATCTCTCCACTACCCCATGCAGCTAAGGTCTCTCTGGAGTCATAAACAACATTTCCAGTTGGGATCATATCAGCAAGCCCCAAATTGCCGCTTAAGTGGAGCTGGATATCCATGAGCTGCTCAGAGTGAGCCAGGGTTTCATGGTGAAGCAGAGAAGCAGAGAAACACATGAGCCGAGCAGGGCACCTTGGAGAAGCGAGAGGTGGAATATTGGTCTCCTTGGACATAGTGGACATAGTCTTTATCTGGCTGAGATTTCTCATAGGAACTGGGACATTCAGCTGGCACCTTGTCCACCTGGGAAGCCAGGGAGACCCTTGGTGGTGCCAAGAGGCACTGACCTCTTCACCAAAGAACAGTCCTCCAAACTTTTCCCCGTCACAACTCTGAGACAGGAGTTGCTACAAGCATTTTGGCACACAGATCTAGAATTTATAATGATCCCTGCAAACCGGAGGAATGTGTGAAATAAATAGGATCAGTAATGACAAGTGAAAAGCTGTACATCTGGCAAGACAAACCACCTACTCAAGTTGGGGGAAAAAGGGACTAAAGAGCAGTTTTTCAGAAAAGGACCTGAGAAAGGTTCTTTGGAATAAAAAAAAAAAAAAAGATTAAGAATTGCATGTTTCCATACACTTGTGCCTCAGAAATAGTAGTCAGCTTTGGTTTGTATAAGCACATTAATTGCTTGTAACTCACATGAAACCACCTATCATCAGATCTAGTTAGCCCCAGCTTGAGGCACCATCCTTCAAGAAAGAAAACAGAAAAGTGGGGTTTTGGGGAGCAGAGGCAGCCCAGAGATATGTGTTTCTTGGGATGGGTAGAATCCATCATGGCCACAAAAGGGGTCGGCAGGACTGAGCTCCTGAGCACTGAGCTCTCCATGACTGCAGGAACCAGATCTCCATTAAGGGTAATCCAGAGAGCCCAAAAGATGCTCCCTGTGAAATAAGAGCTGCATTCACACAGAGCAGGGAGACAGGCTGGGATGTGGAGGCAGCCGCTCGGCATGTTGCACAGCAGTGACTTCTGCAGCACCATGAAGAGTGCGTTGGCACCTCCAGTGCATCACGCACAGCGCTGCGACAGCAGCACTTCATAAAGCGAAGGGTGCTTCAGCTGTTATATTGCTTTAATTTCCAGAGGGCCCCTGCGTCAGTGCTGGGGCGAGAGCTGCCGAGCCCATACGCGATCTCTGCTCTTCCTCTCCTCTTGATGATGATTCCCTGTGTTTCCCTGTGTCCCGCCCGGCAGATCGGAGCGTGCAGGGTTTCCAGCGCGGGGAGCCCGCAGGGCCCGCGGGCAGCTCCAGCCGCGGCCCCGCGGTGCAGCAGGCCTGTTCCCTCTTCGTGCAGGCGGGAGTGCAGCTCTCGCCCCGCTTCGCTGCGCGCTGGGCCCACGGCAGCCTCCAGCAGGCCAACTTCAGTGACCCTGGCGCCGCCGCCGCCCGCATACAGCAGTGGATTAGCACCAACACCCGAGGTAACGTGCTTGCACAGGATTCAAATGTAAAATAGGAGGAGCTACAGATTCTGCATGTAACCAGCATAATGCTTTCTGCCATGTCTGCAGTGTTGCATAGACCAAGACTAGGAGCCCCAAAATCTATTCTTGGTGTGATGCTCCTTTCTAATGACTAGAAAAGAACATGGACTATGCCTGAATCTGTCAGTATCAGTTTGCTTAACCTGGCCTCATTTCTCTAATATTTTAAACGATAATCCTTTGCAGTGGTCTGAGTTTTAATGAGGAGCAGCCAAGGTCCCCAGAGACCAAGTCTGCCACTTTGGACATTTCTGTGCTGCTGTGGGGATCAGGCAGGGCAGCAAACATGGGGCTGAGGCTCTGAAGTCAAACTGGAAAATAAAAAGAATTTACCTTCCACACACGCCTTCATAGCCTTCTATGATGGGATGACCGGCTGGATAGATGAGGGGAGAGCGGTGGATGTCATCTGCCTTGACTTCACCAAGGCTTTTGATACCGTCCCTCACAACATCCTCCTAGACAAGCTCTGGAGATGTGGGCTGGATGAGTGGTCGGTGAGGTGGATTGGCAACTGGCTGCATGGCAGAGCTCAGAGGATGGTGATCAGCGATGCAGAGTCTGGTTGGAGGCCTGTGTTGAGTGGAGTTCCCTAGGGGTCAGTCCTTGGTCCAGTCCTGTTCAACTTGTTCATCAGTGACCTGGATGAAGGCACAGAGTGCTTCCTCAGCAAGTTTGCAGATGATACGAAGCTGGGAGGAGTAGCTGACACCCCAGAGGGCTGCGCTGCCATCCAGAGGG
>JAWLRI010000936.1:557189-631140 GCA_034781795.1 Crypturellus tataupa | reverse complement strand
GTGACAGAGCCCTGGAACAGGCTGCCCAGAGAGGCTGTGGAGTCTCCTTCCCTGGAGATCTTCAAGACCCGCTTGGACCCGCACCTGTGCCCCGTGCTCTGGGTGGCCCTGCATGTGCAGGGGGGTTGGACCAGATGACCTCTAGAAGTCCCTTCCAACCTTGGCATTTCATGAGGCATCTCTGCAGCTAAAGATCAAACACTGAAAAACGCACATTGGCAATTTTAAGCTAATTTGGTATTAGTACACAGTAACCAGGGCATGGTGTGGGGCAATGTCCAGCTGCCATCTGTGCTGTTCAGCTGTTTGTTAGCACCGTCCTGGGGTGATTCTGGCCCACAGTATCTTCAAACCAGCTCTGGGGAACAGAGGGGCCAACAGGCACCAGGGCCACATTCAGGTGTGGTGAGGATGGCTTGGCTGTGTGAATGCAAACTGAACCCTGCTTTACTTACTAGTACAGACTGGGCTTTACGTCTGTGTACAGTATTAAGTGGACCTCCTCCATGTCTTCTCTGCGCAGATGGAAACGTCCCCAGCATGACCTTGGAGACGGCAGCATCGCCACTCAGTCAGGTCGCTGTGGTGAGCACCATGTACTTCAAAAGCACCTGGCAAAAGAAATTCTCCTTCATGGACACCCAGATCCTGCCTTTCACTACCGCAGAGGGCTCAACCCTGCAAGTGCCTACAATGCATCACACAGCTGAAGTTAACTACGGTAACTATCCTGGTCCCAGATCTGCTGTATTATGTGCAACATGGAAGAGCTTTGTGTATTGACTTCCCAGGATCATGTAGTGAGATGCAGTCTTTTCCAGGTTGAAATAAAGAAATTTCACAAGATGAAAGAGATCGTCTGGGGGACTGAACTGATTCCCTATAGCCAGAGACAATCATGAAATATGTTAGGTTCAAAATAGTTCCTAAAACAGCTACTGTCCATTCCCATTCCTCCCAACCACACATAACAACCGAAAACCACCTGTGTCCTGTGCCCCAAGAAGGGAGCAGGAGAGCCCGGAGTGCCATTGCACACAAAGTCCCCTGCAGTTGGGGGGACGCTATTAAACAGAGCTCCCAAAGGACCCTAAGGAGCATGTCTGGCCCCATAACCCAGGGGCAACTAGAAACTAAAACAAGATTAAGCCATGACCCAATTTGACTTGTGGGGTTAAAGAAGTATAAATATGGGGCAAACAAGTTATCATGTATGTTCCTTACAAAAGCCTGGGACACGTGGGTTGTTCACTCAAAGACGAGTTTATTTACTGGGGGCTTAATTTCTTACCGTCGGAAGTCCTTCCACTTAGTTCTACAATCCCCTTAAAATTATACCAACTTTCTTAACTTTCTGACTTATTTAAAAACTTTATTGGGTGGAAACATGTCTAATTTCAAGGGCAATTTATAGCTGTTGATATTGTACCATCTTTATTGTTTAAACTAAATAGTTTATTTCCAATTTCAATATTTACTCCTAAATGTACTTAGGAGTCAGCAAGATAACTCTCAGTTTTCTACTGGCTAAGCTGAAGATGCCAGGCTCTTTTAATTTCTTTTTACAAAAGAGCTATTCCAGTCCTCTACTAGCTCTTTTCTGCATTTTATCCAATTTAAACTAATCTTTCTTCAAGATAAGTGACCAAAAGTACATAATACCTTTAATGAGGTCAAATGCATGTGCTGCAATACTCTCATACTTCCATGGCCTTGCTAAAAATACCTTGTTTAGATCATCAGTGAGTCACATCAGCATGGGTACCCACCATGATCTTTTTTGCTCCACAACTTCATTGCTCTTCCTTAATGAAAGTCTTCTTCAGTACTGTAAATACTTTGGGAAACTGTTGGTGATCTCTTATCAGCCAGAGAGCTTCGTTTTCAGCACAGCTCATAACTTCTCAAGTTCTCAGCGGGTTGATCCCTACCTTTCATTCTTCCCAGTAGCGGTAGTTTTTGTCCTGGCAAAACTGTGACTAATGTTTTACTTAAGACTTGTTGGCCTGATTTACTCCTGTATCCAGGGTTATCCAGTCAAAAAAAGATCACAGATTTGTTTGCTTCGTCCTACCTGATGCTCCAATTTATCTCACTTTCTATCTCCTCCTGTGATTTAATTATTCTTTCTGCTAGAGCATGTTTTAAATTTTTTCAAACAAAGACTTAAAATTTCCCAGATCACTTTCTTTTTCTTTATAAACACGGTCCTGTTCCAAGCATGGGACACAACCTCGTAATCCACAGTTATTAAAAATCTTTGCTAGCACATTTGCAAATTCACATCCATGTTATTTTAGTGGTCTGGGATGGTGATTATTCAGGTCCGAGATTGTTATCTGTCAGTGAAACAGTAGGAAAGTGGTTTACATTTATTTTATATTTTATTTTATTTTATTTTATTTTATTTTATTTTATTTTATTTTATTTTATCTTTTATTTATTTATTTATTTCTCACTGCTCAGCATCACCATTCTTTCATGCTTTTTTTCTCTTGTTTATATGGCTAAAACCTTTTCATTTCTGTGCAATAGTCACATCAAGCAGACAGTTAGCCACATTTATATACTTCTTAATCTCTGAATTCTAATTCATTCAAGGAACTACTTTTTCCTCTCTTTGCAGGTTTGTCCTTAGGGCCACACCGCTGTCCGTGGTGTTGATTCCTTCTGGAAGCCTCTCCCATGTCCTGCAGCCTCTTCCCTCTGCTCGTGCACAAGTTCCCGAGCACGTTACCACCTCCAACTTAGAGTCTCATTCCCATTCTTCTCGTGCATCCTGTACATCTTGTACATCTTCTTGTACATGTACAACTTTTGGAAGTTAATTGACTTCACCGAGGACTACATCTTGCCTTCCCCATACCCTAAATCTTGTCGTCTTTATTTTCAGGTAATATAACCTGAAATATATCTCACGGTCACTCAGTCCCAGGTGATTTTGTGCTACCAGCTCCCTGCAAGGTCTCTGCTGCTCATGAAATCTGGAGCAGGGTCACCCTTCATTGCTTTGCTAGCTATTGGATTAAGTAAAGAAACCAACAGGCTTTGGGCATGTGTTGATTTGCTCCAAAATAAACCTTGCCCCTGAACCTGACCAGGTGAACAACCTGACTTACTTGGAAGGGCAGAGCTACCACAGCTGCATGGAAAGGGTTTAGAGGGATGGAGAGGGATGAGATGCAGTACTTTGCATGTCCTACAACAATGTCAACAATAAATCATTTGCTCACAACTTCAACTTTAACTCTTTGCCCACTAACTATTGCTGAGCATTTTTGAGATGCCATTTACGGGATTAACTGAAGATAAAACAGGAAAGGATAATTGTGGTTATTGAATCTGTTTTCCTGTATAACACAGTCCTTTTGAAATGACTGGACTAATTCTTCTTTGAAATAAGGAATCTCTTTGAAAGGGCAGTATTTTTAGATGGTTGTTACAAAGTTTACAAGTCTGGGAGCCTACCAGCTTTTATTTTTGAGTCTAGCTTTTATGATCTTCATCTGATTCTGTTAGGTTTTAGTCTTGGATTTTCAAAATCAAGAAATCTGTTGCTTGAATAAGGATGAACCTAAGTAAGTTTGTAGTAAGGTTAATGCAGGTTTTGTTTGTTTGTTTTTGTGAAATAGCGCTAAAATTGATTTCTAAAGAGTAGTAAAGACAGAAACATGTGGCATAGTAGTCTCCAACTACATCAAATAGCACACTTCTTTTTTCTCCTTTTCTCTTTGCAATTTCTTTCACTGGTGAATTTTTAGAGAAAGGCGATAGACGGAAATCACCGAGAAAATTGCCATTTAGTGCAGGGAACAAGAACAGCAGGGCCAGTCCCAGAGGAGCCTCCAGATGGGGAGAGCCGTGTCTAGGTGAGACAGTCGCCAATTGCGCCCTTGGGATGGCGCTTCGCATTACGGTCATGGACACCCTTCTGGGGAGATACATACACATGGGAAGGACTGAGTGTGTTTAGATGGGAGGCTGCGGTTCACTTCATCACGGCTGGCACGTGGGAAGCCCCTCGCGTCCCGCTGCCGGTGTCGTGAAGCCCCGGCCGCCTCCACATGGGTTTTACTCACCGGCCGGGCAATGTAAGGACGCAACCTCCCTCCCGCAGGCCAGTTCCAGACGGCGTCGCTGGAGGCGCTCAGAGTGCTGGAGCTGCCCTACGTCGCGGACGAAATCAGCATGTTCGTGCTGCTTCCCGGCCACCGAGGCACCGCGCTGTCCCGCCTCGAGTCGCAGCTCTCTGCCAAGGCTGTAACGCTCTGGGCGAACAGCCTCAAGAGAACCAGGATGGACGTCTTCCTACCGCGGTAAGCGGTCTGGCTGCTTCGCGAGGGCTTTGCTGCTTTCTGCGGAGTTATGTGTGATGTGAGTGTGTCTGAGAGCAAAACCAAACGAGATGCTGCCCGTTTTGCTCTTCTGACCATGCCATAAGAAAAGCTGCTGTAACCAGCACTTCAGCCACCAAGGGATGAGCTGGGAAGGCTCACACTTCCTGGCATGTCATGGGCTGTCTGGAGGAAGAAAGGAGTCAGAGCTGATTTTGCAACTCCTATTTAAAATTTCTTGGAGGTAATAGCGACCCTTTAGTGACCTCAAAAGAGAGAAACGTTCTTGGCCCTTTCCTGTATCCAGTTCTTCCCTTTGCTTAAGGAAGAGTAAATATATCGATTTAAAATAATAAATAAATAAACAAATTAATGAATTGCTGGTCCATTAAAGAATGTATGAAGAGAAGGATCCAGAACCCCCAGCTGTGGCACCCATCTCTCTGCGCACAAGTTTGGGCTGCCAGTCCCACGCGCTGGTTGCTGCTGGGGAAGGCACATTCAGGCAAACACCAAGGTCATGCGTCAAGAAGACCTAGAGGCCCCATTTTAGTACATGGAGGTTGAGATTTCTGCCTGTTTATGTCTTCAGATCAAGATGGGATGCTCTTCTGGAGAGAACATTTTAATCAGATGGAGAGCGGTTGGCTCCTGAAGCAATAAGTGTAGGAAATGAGACATCTTGAAATAAATTGTGTCCTTTCCACCTTTTAGCTCTGTGAAACTCTGAGACCTGCATTTAAATAAAGTCTCTCATGCTCATTTCAGATTCAGTATCCAAAGCAATTTTGACCTGAAGACAGCTTTTTCTGCCTTGGGAATTACAGACATATTTGATCCCATCAACGCTGATTTTAGAGGTATTTCAGGTAAGAGACTCTACTGAATAAGTGATCGCTGGCTGAACAGCTGTGGACTCTCAGATCAGACCTGGAGAATCAGCAGACCGCTCAGTGCCCCGTGGCCCCTGAACTGATCAGACTTCTGCCTCTGTGAGACTCTAACATAGAATTCCTATTCAACTGTTTGCCTTTATTATTCATATTTTTATGTCACAAAATTTTTCTGTGGGACAGCAGAATGTACTAGGGCAGAGTCGCTTGTACTTATTTACTATTTTTTTTCAAGATTAAATCTATCAAAACAGCACACACCTGGCAAGCAGTAATTTATTTAAAGCTTGGTGACGCCTTGGTACCATTTGCAGTCCTCGCATTATTTTTAAGCGGTCGCGGGGGTGAGCACATGAGCTCTCCAGCTGCTCTTCCAAGCTGCCCACACAGGAGGTCCCACAGCTCCGAGCCAGGCAGTCGCCTCAGCCACGCCAAGGGGAAAAACAGCCCCGAATCCGGGAGCTCGGAGCTCCGCGGTGCCGGCGCTCATCCCGGGAAAGCAGGCGCAGAGCCAGAGCTGTAACTCAGGGTCTGCTGACACGGAAGGCAGGAGCCGAACAGCAGCCACGAGGTAGATTCACACGGGGTCCCCCGTCTGCCCGAGATCTGAGCGCTGGAGCAGCCTGTGAAAGGACGCGGTGAGAGAAGAAAAGCTGACACGTGCGACACGCTCTGTATTCAGCAGCCGTTCACGCGGCCTAAGGTGCAGAGCACGTACTTCTTGTCACTGCGATACAGTCCCTGAAAGCTAAACGTTGTCTAAAATCATATCCCTTTCACAAAGCTTTAAGCATTTGTGAGCAGCTGTATCTTGAGAATGGTATTTTAGAAATCCTAGAGGGATGCACAATTTTAATAACCAGTAACAGTAGTTTTCTTTTCTTTTTATTTTTAAAGAAAATAGCAGGAGCCAGGATCACACCACTATTATATGGTCAAACAGCATTAGATGATGATGCTTGTAGATACTATCACTCCCTTTAAAGGCAAAGGGGTTGGAATCCTTCGGACTGGTTAATCTCAAGGGCAATTTTGTTTCAGCCATTAAATAATAGCTTGGATGAAATGATTAAGTTAAATAGCTGAGATGAAATGTCTGACAGTTTTGTGAACTTCCGTTTTCGCACAAAAGAAATGGTTAAAATATTTTGATAAAGTAGATGTTAGCAATAGGAGTCAGATAATTGTCAATATTGGCCTTTTTTCACTTTTTTTTTTGGTCAGAGCAAGTCAGTCTTTATGTCTCAGAAGCTCTTCACAAAGCAAAGATCGAAGTGGCAGAAGATGGCACGAAGGCGTCAGGAGCCACAGGTAAATCCAACACACCTTCCGTCTCGCTTCCAAAGCTTGTCACCAGTGAAACAGTACTAAATCCTTACCACGTGGTAGCTTCTCAAAACTCAAGGTATCAAACCTTGGAGCTTGAGAGCGTGGTACAGAAAATGGAAAGAAAATGTATTTGTTTTACTACCGTTTTCTTCGTTGCATTGCAGCGATGGTATTGCTGAAGAGATCGCGAACGCCGGTGTTCAGGGCAGACCGGCCCTTTACTTTTCTCCTGAGGCGAGCTGACACAGGTAGGCAAGCTTCCAAACCCAGCAGCAGAACCGCTCTGCTGAACTCAATTAGAAGTTCTTCCTAAATAACGTGCAGTAGTTTAGCCCAGGAAACGGCAGCATCATTGGGGGGCTTTGGTTTTAATGCATAATCCATATAATAAAGTTTATTATTACTTTTTTTTTTTAAGATGGCATGATAAACTTCATATTTAGGGAGGGTAAATCAGCAGTTTTCTATGTATACATAATATATGTGAAAAGATTTCCATCGTAGTTGTAGGCACCATAAACATCTTACTGAAAACCTTAAATGTCCTCAGCTCCACAGGCACTTTGGTACCCAGACTGGTACCACCTGGGTTATCATCTGGAGAAGTAAAAATCTGGACCTTCCCCTCTATGTGAAACCTGCTCTTTTTTGGAGACACGGCGTCCAGACTTCTGACCGTAGGCATCAGGAGTCCCGGGCCTAAAATTCACCGTGTCGATATCCGTCTCAGCAGTCCTGGGGGAGAGTCTTTAGGGAGTCATTTTGGGGATTACCAACATCTCATTTGGCTGCAACTCAAAATCAGAAACCTACTGGCGACTTGGGGGATTTTTATAAAAATACGTAGGGTGCAAACATAGTGCATTTATATTTTATACAGAAACAAGCTTCTCTCCCCACTCCATCTTAAAACCCAGCACCCCTGGGGGAATAGTTTCATCCAGGTCTCTTCGCGGCTTGGCATCCTCACGCAACACGCAGACCATCACATTGCACATAGCTCGGGAGCTCCTTATGGAGGAGAAAGGAGAGCGCCTAACTGGCATCTTCACTTCTGCAAGGAACCGTGCGTTTCTTTTGCAAGCGATACTCTCATTTTTTTCGCTAACAAACTCACCTGGCCCCCAGAACCCAAAGTGAGCAGAGCAGGCCTGAAAATCAGAGGATCTTGGCCTCAGTGTTATGCCAAAATCTCATTTCAGTTGCGTATCCACAAACTACTGCAGACTCCCTGGCAAAACAGAGCAGGCTGCAGCTTGTGGGCTCCAGTAACCAGGGATTACCCTGCAGGGATCCGCTCCTCCGAGCTGCTGCCTCCCACAACTCTAGTGGTTGGAGACCCACATCTGCACCCTACACATTTCTCTGAAACTCCTCAAATCACCAGGTTTCTCCCAGATCTGGCATCGTTTCTGCTTGGCTTCTAAGGATGCATATACTGGGCTTGGCAAAGCACTCTTCAGGGCCTGACAAGGAATCCTCATCCTTACCTCCTTTCAAGCTACACAGTTTTGCCCTCTTATTTGCTGAATAGCTGCATATGTAACATTCTGCTTGAGGTGGAAAATCCTGTTTTGACAAAAATATGGGGACGTCTTTTTAGAGAAAGCTTTCAGTACGTGATGAATTAGATAAAAGGGAAGGAAATAATATTGTAAAACAGGATTTATATGAAACAAAATGCATACTTTGCAATTAATGCAATGGAAATGCGTATTACTATATTTCTATAGCAAGTTTTTACTGCAAAATGTAAAAATTAAAAACATTCAAGGTTAGGTTTATTCAGACTTAGGGAATGAAGCTCTTTGTGTATGAAAAGGGAGAAGAATCATTATGCTTTGATTTCAATATACTTTATTAACCTGGTTAGAGATCCTTAAAACCTGCTAGCCCCATAAAGATGTCTCAGTACAGAGTGAAATCCAAGACTGGGCTGGGCTGCCAATCTTTTGGCAAAGGCCTTTTTCTTTCAATAAGGAAATGCTCAAGCTGGCCCAGGCAGGCAGGCATTGGGCCTGCTCATAGCAGATTTCTTCCACTCACACGATGAATGATCCCCAAGGTGCTCGCTCCATGCTTAAGTATCTAAACTGCATTACACACTTGGAAAGCTTGGTCTTAAACATTTAAATAGTTTTCATAATCTGTTTTTATTCACAGGTTCCGTACTCTTTATAGGAAGAGTTACAAATCCTTCATAATTGGTGCCAGATAACGCCCTGTCCTTCTTGTGGTGAGCATTCCTTCAGTGAAACTAAAGCCTGCACCATCTATTTATTAAAACAATGTTTAAAACATCACTTTTGCAAGAAAATATTACCGAGTCCTCCACTACTGCATTACTTTGTATATGCTATGGGAAACTTATTTTATAGCTGTATACGAAGCATGAGAATCACATCTATAGCAAAGACAGTAACCCTCCAAACAGCCATGGAAAACCTGGAGATTTTGCCACCTGGATGTTCAAGAACATGGGCCAGGGCCTCTGCCTGGTTGCCTCCTCGTGCCTGCTGACGCCAGCCTGAGCCCTTGAGCACACGGAGCCCCTGGGGGAACACGAGCCACAAACAAGCTTTGCTGGTTTTGAAGCAGAGAAGCCCAAGGTTAAGTAATCTGCAGTCTCGCCCCTGGACTTTGCTTTATGTATCATCAAACTCAGGTAGCAACACAGCCACAGAGCAGCCCAGGGCGCTAGCAGGAAGCCGATGCTGCTCAAGGGTATTTTTTTAAGATAGCAACATGCAGCATGAACCTTCCTAAGCAACACAGGGTAATGCTGTATCTATTCTTTTGCTTGTGTCTTTTTTTTTAAGCATCCTGATAAAATGGGGGATAGAGTGAGTGTTTTAAGACAGCAGCCAGCAACTCACGGCACAAGTTGGGGTGAAGGCTACAAACCTGAAACCTGAGAGCGCCTCACGGGGAGCTGCTCCTGCTGAACCGGAGCTTCCAGGTGCGAGCAGCATCCGACGCGGAGGGAAGACGCGGGCAAGGAAGGATTCCAGGATATTTTTTGTCCCAGAGACAGCATCTTCTGACCGTTCCTGCACTTGTAAATGGTTAAAAACTAACACTGAAAAGAAAAATTCCCACACCATTCCTCAAAGGTGACAGCCCTGTTCTTTTGATTTTCCCCAAACTGGTGTTTGCTGTGGATGTGCACAAAGCCCATCCCTTCGCCGTGCTGTTTGCCTCGCTGTGAGGCAGAAGGGACACAAGGTTATGGGTTATCAATCCCCTCTCAGCCAGGATTGAGCATTAGCTTCTTTTCACTAGTTCACAGATTTAATTTCATAGGAAATTCTGTTCAGAACTGCTCCCTCTCTCCTTAATACCAACACTAAAGCACTGATGTTCTGGGAAGAGAAGGTAGAACAAACTGTTCCTATAAAAAACATGCTCAGTCCTACACAAAGATTAAAATAGAGCTTTTATTGATGGAATAACAAAAGTGCTTTTCTTAAATATTTTTTCAAAATACATTTATACAACTTGCAATAATATATCCAAAATAACTGTATATACAAAACATTACCTTGTTTAATGTATGTGCTTTTTTTTTCCTTTTTTTTTGAAAATTACAAAGCAACTTTTTTCTTTTTTTTGGCAAAGTTCAACCTTAGAGGTGACAGTTTAGAAGGTTGGATTAAGAAAATAGAACCTGAGGGAAAGTGACACTTAAGTCAATGACAAGCAAGAAATTCTCCATTTAGTTAAATAAAAACGTTTTAGTGATATTTTTTTCACATTATAAAAATAACAGAAGTGAAGAAAAAAAAAGATGATGGATACTTTTCTCGTCATATTATAGAGCAGCTTTTCATTCTTTCGGATATGGGATTTGAGATAAGAGTGCATGTCAAAAATGAATGCAAGTAAGGACAGCAGGGCCCTGCTGCGGCTTTCTCTCGTGCGCAGAGTCTTTTAGCTGCTGTTGATATGGTTGACCTGATTGGACCTGCGATGGATTTCTTCCAGGAAACTCTCAAGCTGTTCTATCAGCATTCGTTTCTTAAACCTGCGTTTAAAAGAAAGCATGATAATGAGAGCACACTATAATACATGAAGCATTAGTCACAAACCTTTTTCCCAAGCCTGGAAACTTGGGTTATTATTCCAGACCCAGTGTCTGGCATCCTGGCAAGCTACCACCTTGCTTCAGTGAGAGAATACAGAGCTGGGTCCCTCCACGCTGCCCTAGCACCGTGCTGAGCACCACCCAGCTCTGGAAGGCTGCGGAAACAGAACTAACTGCTTGGGTTACTCACAAGCAAAGCCCTGGAGCAGAGAATTAAGGTTTATGCAAAAAGAATGGTATCCCTAAAGCTGGCAAAAGCTTTGGGGGATTATTTGCCTGCCTTGCACAACAAACAAGTTTTGCCTTATGCTCACAACTGAGTTTCTTGTGTTTCCGTTTGAGCCCATCGCCTCTCAGCCTGACACTGGATATCCCTGAGAAGAGTCTGGATCTGTCTGCTTTGGTCTCTGCCCGCTCGTGTATTTGTGCCCAGAAATAAGATTCCCCTGGAGCCTCCTCTTCTCCGGGAGCTCCAGCTCTCTCAGTCTCTCCTTGTAAAGCAGATGCTCCAGTCCCTTAATCATCTCCTTTGCTGGACTCTTTCCAGCCCAGGCCCAGCCACAGTGCTCCAGGCCAGACCAGCGAGGTACTGGCACGCTCAGCTTCCTTGGGAAGTGTCTTCCTGCAGCTAGGAACAGCCACTGACTGTCATTACCCTTCAGAGAAGCATAACTCAGCAGAACATCACAACAGCAAAATGTTTTTTGTTCTACTAAAAATTCTGTTTAGGTTTTTGATCTCAAAGCCACAGGAACCATCTTCCTCCTGACCAGAACTCTCATTCTTTTGTCAATCAGCTTTACTTTGAAGGTGACTGTGAGTAGGGCAGCCCAGCCTGTGTGACTAATTATTCCTAGGATTTCTTTGGAGGGAAGGCAGTCTACAGCAATAATGTGTTTATTTTATTAAACAACATTACAGTTCATATCTAATGCCGATCTTAGCTCACATCCATTCCATGACTATAAAAAATAATACAATTGCCATAGATAACACCTGGAAGATGACAGTAGTATGTAAACATTAGGAACCCATATACCAGCCAACAACACACAGAGGTTTCACACCTTGCTTCTCATGTTATTTCCCACAAGCAATGTTTTTTTTTTTTTTTTTGGAACAGAAAATAAGGATGACCAGATCACTAAATCGTGTCTCGTCATCATCATTCATCTCAATCCCAAAACATCAGGTCACCCTACATAACTGAACACTGCTTTTCAAGTGAGATCTTCATTTAGTTTCAGAAAACGAAGCCTTTGCCACAGGGCATCAGTACCTGCTGCTTAGCTTGTGAGTCTCACTTGGAGTAGCAAAGAACTAGAGGGAAGGCCAATCCTCACAATCCTCTCTCACTTAAGATTGCTGCAGTGTGGCCGTTACTTTTACTTAATTTCTATCACATGGAGAGTTTACCTGCTTTACAGTTAGGTTCTGTAGTTATAGAGCCGCCTAACCCCTAGTTTTACGTCAGCTGTTTGGAGGCAGAGACTATCTCACCAGTTCCGTGAGCAATGGGGCTCCTTATGCTCTTATTAAGGGACTGGCCTTGCTGACACTTGCTGACTCGGGTGGACTCTGGTCATATGCTCAAAGATACAAGTGTCACAGCAAACTCAAAGGATGTGCACTGAGACACCATGAGGCAAATTTTCCCTGCTCTAAAAAATGTAGTTTTATCTGATGAATGTAAGAATCTTAACAAATACTAGTCTCACTTAAAAAAAAAAAAAAAAACTATTCAACAATTTTGTACCTATTTCCCACGGAAACATTCAGAATCAATCTGTAAATTATGTTAAAGTTAATGCAGCACCAGTAAAGGATTTATTTTGGAAGCTTTTGTTGCAAGTTTGAGAAGATTAAGAGAAGAAATAAGTAGCAGTAAGACTCATAGAGGCTATTTAGCAACTAATTAATTAACTAGCAGCATTAACAGACAATTAACAGAATTAAGCATTGACTCCCAATAATTTATCTGTTCACTTTGCTAGGAAAACTACTACTCCCACTTGCAAAACTCCTAGGTATTGAGCACAACACTTTTATTTTGAAATTGGCTTTTTTTTTTCCACACTACTTTTATCACAAATCGACACTGCCTAGCGTGTCTTTGCTAGGCTCTGCTATATATATATATTAATAGCTTAAAGCTCTTTGAAGACTTTTAAATAAAATAAATAAAATTCCCTTTTATAGAAAAGGGAATTGAATTTCTCATCCTGAGAATTTGTTGTTTTTGAGAATTTTGATTAGTTTTTAATTCTTGTTAGCTTTTGCTCTAGACTTTACAGAGGAAAAAAAAAACTTATTCTTAGCGCTAGGCCACAAATGGATTGCTACACTAACGACAGAAAAACTGAAGACCTCTCCACTACATAGTGTAATTTCTTTCTTTCTTAAACAACTTGCCATCTCATGTATCCAAACATACATCTATTGATAATTCATGGCCCCTGAGTGCAGCAAAGAGTTGTTATAATCACTAATAAGACTCGGGCTATGGCACTGCGTGTAGGAAAATTCTTCACTAGAATAAAAGCCGGTGAGGATTTCAAAGTGGTATCTCCTCATACTTAGCATTTTCAGCATCAATTACAAATAAGTTTCATTATTTACCCCATCCTGGTGTCTACCTTTCAAAGGCTTCTCTTTCTTTAAGTCTCTACTGTCTCTTTTGAAAGAGTCTTTTAAGAGTCTTTTGAAAGACTCTTTTAAGAGTCTTTTGCTGCCTTGCAGAAGAAAGCGAAGCTACAGAGCAATCTGCTCCCATAGGAAGCTGAGCATTTTGGATTCTTGACCTCTGAAGAGCCTGCAGATGTTTCTGCCTGCACCTCAGGTAAATCACAGTTTGCCTGAGCAAGGCAGAACTAAAACCCCCACATGAGGACTGCAGACAATATTATCCAGGTGGATAAAATGATCACACTACAAAAATGTTATCCAGGAAGAGAGATCAAGCTGTTCCTGCAGGCAAACCAACACAGAAACCAAAAATCAAAGTTAAACAGCAGCCAAGAGAACTACCACTCTTTCTACCAATAGATGCAGAAAACTGTTGGCTAGTGCTTGAAACAGAATTTAATTCTAATGCATCCAATAGCAACATGCAACTGCTACCAACTTTTGTAGGGGAAGAGACACCAGCTTGAATGAATGCGATATGGAGGCTATGCAACAGAAATGAGAAATACAAAAGATCTGAAGAGCCTGATTTTAAGGCACAAATATTCTCGAGCCCACTAAGAGCAGCCACAGGTTCCAAGAACAGTGCAACTAAGTGTGTTTTTGGCGTACTGAGCTGGTGAGGAAACATATATATTCTAGAGGCTATGGAACAACTCTGACAGGTGATATGACAATAAAGACAGACATAGGAAAAGTATAAGAAGTAATTGCACCTATAGGGCAGCAAGATCCACATACATATATGTACTACTACCAGCACACTGGAACGGGTGGGCTAGAAGACCCCACATTCAACACCCCACATTCAATGAACCTTACAAAATCTCAGCATGATTTTGTCCAAAATTTACTCAGATTTTTTTGAGCTTTAAATTTCATGAATTTATTAAAAATATATATTTTTAAAATAAATATTATTTTAAATATTTAAATATTTAAAAAATAAATTTAATTAATTTCATTAATACCACACACAATATTATAAAAAATCGTTTACTACAAAATATGGATAAGAGCAAAAAAAATCAACTATTCACTGAAACAACCCTCAATCATAGCTAAAGATATACTTATTGTCAGGACAATAGCTTAAAATTATTAGGTTTTCAGTGTACTTTGAATACACCTGGTTCCAAGCATAATGACGTTTTTCCTTCCTTCCTTGAGTGAACATGCAGTAGGTTAAGCATATATGATCAGCCTACAAAGATGCTGTAAGGACAAGTTTCTATCTAGATTAACACTACTACTTTTAAATCTCCAGCAAGCCTCTTTTTCAGTGATCTAAACAACTTCCTCTCTGAGGCTGTGGAAATAGGACTACAATATTTCTGAAGGAAATAAATCTGAAAGGCAGACACATCTCATGGAGCGTATCTGGATCTCAAGAGGATTTAGGGAAAGATTTTGAGTTGACATAAAATAAAGAATTTCAACATTTTCTGAAGACCTAATTCACAGTAATATTTAATATTTTCAGTTTTTCAAATTAGCAGTAACTCAGATTGGAATTTCAGAAATTAAGTGATTTTGTAACAAGTTAACTTTCTCTTTATATACCACTGTCTCTTCCTACATTTATGTTGGTTTGGCAGTTACAGCTGCTAATGTATTTAAGACAATATATACTGAAAACAAGAGGCAAAAGGGTGAGCTTGTGCAAAACCGTATACTTTTTTTCCCCCTATAAGAATATTTACTTTCAATACAAAGCATCATGTGAGAAGTTTCAAACAAAATTGCATGGCTGTACAGCAGTTATGCATAGAAGCACATGGTGCCATTTTTCAAGATTAGCACAATTCAGCCACTTACCTCGAAGCTTCTTTAATAACATTTTGTAAAAATATCAGTCTGGTTTGTAAGCTTCCTTGTACGTGCTTCAGTAAAAAGAAGATTCTTTCATACTCTTAAATAGACAAGAGCAAAAACACAGTTATTTAAAAGGTGCCTATACCCATTGTAAAACTTTGTGAAATACAATACCTTTCATGGAGCTTTTCTAAGTTTTAGGACATATCACCTTATCAACCAGATTTGTAACAAAACACATACTGTTTTATCGATATCAATGCAAAAAAACAAGACAACAAACAAAAACCACAAAAGAGTACACACAAAAAGCAAAATATTGGAGATCAGATTGGAGACCTAATCTACTAATCCTAGTACAGTATAAAAGTATGACTTTCATGAACACTGAGAGAGGCAGTAACGCTCATCAAAGAAGTTTTGAGACAAGCTTTTATAACCCAGCTTTTAAGCTTTAGATTTAATTGGTCTCAGTCTTACGCATTGGTATTTTTCTAAAACAGCAATCTATTCCGAATTCTTTGTCTAGCTCCCATGGCAGTCATCATAAAAAAAAAGTGATTTGATATACTTACTCCTTCCTGGTTTTCGGATCTCTTTCATAATTTGTGCTTTTAGCTCTATATTAATCTCTCTGGAACTTCTGCAATGCACTGCTTTTTTTCCTTTGCTGGGTGAAGACATTGCCAAGCTCTCTTCGGTACTTTGTTCTTTATTACCAGATTCCTCATGATTTTCCAAAAACCCATCAGCATTCAAGTTATTCCCTAAATGTTCGTGGCCTACATCCTCTGTAGGAGCTGTAGAACGATCCAATGAATTGAATGGAGAAGAGGACGCTGAGAACTCTGAATCCACAGTATTTGGGAAAACATCTGATGAAAGTGGGTCTGTAACATGATTCTCAATCACATCATCCATTGCAATCTCATTATTAGCTTCTGATGCTGAAAAAAACAAAATTTACACATGCAAATCTCGCATTTTAACATCTGATAGAGGTCATAAGCCAGTTCAGTTTCCATTAAATTCCTGCAAATCTATGATCCAGCTTGGATTGCCTTCTATACACATCAGACAAAAGAAAACATGTTTGTGGGTCGCAACATAGATGATACTGGTACATATACGGGCAACTAATGGCTTAAAAAACACAAGCAAGCTCTTCACATAAAAAGGGAAATGGCTACACAAACTATGAACAAGAAAAACCTACCTGTGTAAAGTTTTCATGACATTTATCTTTCCCCAGTAGAGTGAGCTAACAAAAGTTTATTTTAGTACCAAACATACATACATACAAACAAAATCTGTTACCCCACACCTCAATTATACAAAAATATGCAGTGAAATACAAATTAAATATTTCTTGGGTATTTGGACTCGCATGCAAAGCAAGAACATTAGCTGACTGCTTATAATGTCTCCTCCTTTAATCAAAGGAATAATTGTTTATCCTTAATAAACAATTGCTATCCTCTCACATGAGACTTTTCTTTGAAAGACTACATATATATCAGTCACTAATTCTCTTGCAATTTGTCCCAGATGCCCAATTAAATACTCATTTTCAGAAGGGAGGGCTAAAATAGCCAGATCTGGAAAATGAGCCCATGGCATAGTTTCCTCACAAGTATTTGTACATAAAAAATAAAAACTACAGAAGATTCACTTACTTTTGTGAATTGGAATAGGCTTAACAAGGTCTGGCTGTGCTTGTGTGATGGGTGTGGGCGGCCCTTTTCCTCCAATATGGTTATTCACAACCGGAGGAGTTTGCGGTCGCCCTCGGAGCAGCGGGGACATGCAGCGACGTCTTTTAGGAATCCCTTGCATATTCGGTTCCCCGGGCCTTTTATGTTTATTTTGAGGTCCTGATACAAATTCATCCGCTTCATCTATCATCATTCCCTGTAAACAATTTCATGGGGAGAATATTTGAATATTAGACCAAAAACATACAACATAAAATACAATCAATGTTTTGAGGATATGTTATTTATCATATATAAGGCAATTAACGTACAACTGCCACCGTGCACTGACCTCTCAAATGTCGAAGTAACGTTGGAAAACTATCTAGTCCTTCCTAAAATAATGTGCCTAAGGCCATTCCTCAAGAGCCCTCCAAGTAAGACAGCTGAGTGTGACCATCAAACTTCCTTTTTAAAAAGTTGCAGTACGAGTTAAATATTTTAAAGAGCTTTAAACAATATCGATAATTCAGTCAAAGCCAAGTCAAAGATTTGGAAAAAAGAGAAGTCCATATGTTAGTTACATCAAACTCAAAGTTAAGACAAGCTTTTTCTGAATAAAGTTTGCTAAACTGTTAAATATTAGCTCTAACACAGTGACAAATATATTTGATTTACAAAACAGGTCAGAGAAGCATAATTCAGACAGGTTTCAAATGAAATCTGACTCACAGTGATAATACTGATCCTAAAACTACCTGAGGATTTTTCTTGTGAACAATATAACTTTCCAAAAACTCAGACATGTTTCTCCTACATATTGCCCTTTGCATGGCCTAATTCTCGGCAAAAACAAACAGCATTAAAAAAAAAAAAAGAAAACTCACTTTTTTGTCCAATTTGAATGGATTGCCAAACGTATGGAGCCTTCGGGGCTGATCGGGATCAAGCTCTCGGAGGGGAGATGGGATTTGTTTTAGATATTCCTGGTAGTTCCCCATTTGTGCTATAGGTACACTGTGAACTTGATCTATCATAACAAAAAGGGTTTATTAATTTATAACACTGCTTATCTTATGGGAATTTAGTTTACATCTCTCATATCTCCAGTTTTCAGTCTTAACTTTCATCCAATGCATAACTGTGCAAAACCTACTTGTTCTCGACTAACTGGTACTTATAACACATTTACATTGCAGAAAACTTGTTTAAATGAACCAGTAAAGTCTTGTGTATTTATCATCCTGATATGGAAATACACAATGTTTATTACGCACAAATTTTAGTTTCACACAGCTTTTCCACAGGACATATAAGTTAAAAAAAAAAAAAAAAAAACAGAAAGGCAATGAGTTATATCTAGATTATTACTAAAAGCAAAAGCTACAACATTAACGTAAGGTAGTAAACTCATGCTGAATACAGCTTTGATAAAAGGCTACCTGTTTTTTGCCATCCAAAACTTCTGATGATTAAAAGATTAGTATTTACCTATAGTAACAGTGATTTTGGACTACTGAAATTGCCAAATTGTCAACCTGATCCCAAATATTTTATGATTTAACAAGATGTTAAAGTTGATGCTCCTTTTATCAAGCTGAACTTATGCTGAGTAAAAAATATATATTTATATTTCTGATGGAATACAATCTCTTCCCCAAACATTAACTTCTGTACATTACAAATGACATTATTTCTGCCACTACTTAAAATCAGATTAACGTCTATGATCAAAGGATAAAGTAAAATATACTTTCTCCTGTACTGCCCTTCCTCATTTTCTTCAGTTGCTTCATCATCTTCCACATGTTAGATGCCCTAATGTAGTGCCAGAAGCCATAGCAGAAAGGGAAAGGAATTGCTCAGCACAGCAACCAAACTATTCACTGTTGGCCTAATGACCCAAATAATGCCACTGGGAGTGCCAAGACATCAAGGCTGCTTCGCCACTGCCCCACACACTCATTAAATGGACAGAGGTCTTAATGTTCAAAAATGCCCTGTGATTTGTCTCTTTAGACACATCAAGAAAGTTGGAAAAAAAAGAATCAAGTCCAAGACTTCTCAGATGGACTAAAGAACAAATTAGTAAACTGGTATCTACTCTGCCCTCATCTGTTTTTCTTCCAATAAAATTACTTTAAAAAAAAAAGATCTAAAACCACATGAAGCTCACACAACCGACCTCCACTAAATTATTAAGAACTAAGTCACTTGTTAAAGTGGCAGTACTATCCAAATGATGGCAGGCAAAAAATAAATGGTTATCTAACCTTCATCTTGTCCTTTGAGAAACTTGCGAGTACTCTTCAGTAAATTAGATCTCATTCGTGTTAACTGATCCAAAAGATTTCTTCTGGGTATGTCATAAGCATTTCTAAAAGTCTGAGGTTTCAAATCCTATGGTTTCAGTAAACAAAGTGTCAATTAATATCACATTAAAAATAATATCTAGCATTTCAATGGAAGTATATTGAAAATAACAACATTACACACAGTGGTGCTTACCTTATTCAGCAAAGCTATTTGGAACCCAGCATACTCCTTCATATTGAGGTCTAGAGGTCTATGAGGAATTTCCCCAGTAATCCCCTGTAGCAGATGTTGAAAATCGTTCCTATGTGCCATAGACAGGTTGTGTGATCTGCTTCTGACCTTAATTCCAGTCTCTTGCGCTACCTTTTTGCCTACAGAGCCAATGACTCTATCGGACTCTATTTTGGCCTTAATTTGAAATAAATAAATAAATAAAATTGACAATATGCTCTTAAAAGGATTAGTCAGACTTATTCATTTTAAATTCCTACCTAGAAGATTCAACAATGTTCTAATACACTATGAAGACTATAACCTGGATGAGTGCTTAAGGAGTGCTTAATACATAACTGCTTAATGGTTACTACAATTTTAAATAAAGTGAACAGTTTGTGCCCAGGTCTTCTGCATATTTCTCCTCTGCTGCCCATTATGGTATCTAAGCACCAATATGCATGCAATGCTTTTATTTTCATAAAAATGCCATAATTTGACTAGCAATTCTCTGCAAATCTGTCTGTACTCCCATAAACTGTTTTCTAAGATACAGCTACATACTATGAGAATTCTCAAAAGACTGATTCTCCCTCGACCATAGCTGTGATCAGTCAACTTAATGAAATGTACTTTTAAAAAGCTTGATACATACAGCTACAAGATTTAAAAAATTGTAAGTATATGATAATACCTGATTCTGCTTAGTAAAACAATCCTAACTCCTAGCTTTATATCTGTCAGATTTGTACCAAAATTAAACATGTTCATAATGCCAAATTTTGGGCAGAATACAGTTGAACAAATATTTGAAAGTAATTTGGTAACACACAAGCTAGTGGTTGTTTTGTAGCTTTACATAAGTTTACATACTCATAATTTGAATGTATCTATATTTTCAGTATACTGAAAGTCAATTGGTAGAGTTTTTCAAAAATTAGAAAGGTTTTAAGTATAATACTTTAGATGCTATTGCAGTACATGTCACATGTCTTAGGAGTCTAAAATCCTAGCTTGAAAGTTCGGTTCATTTAGCAGTATACTGAACAATGTGACTTCATGATTTGATATAATGTATTGCAGACTTTTAAGAGTTTGCTCCTTCCCTCAAATAACAATTTATATTAATGCTTTAAAAAAAGCTAGTCTATAAGAACTTGTTGGCCAACTTATAAGTATTTTCTTTGCTATCTCTTCAAGTTTCAAGTCTACTGCATTATTTTAGTATCTTGAACAAACTTAACATGCACTGTTCAATAAAATAAAACTAGAGCGGAGGTAGCAGGGCAGAAATGTCTTAGCTAGTGCAGAAGACTAGTCAGATATGGACATTAATTCTGAACATGATCAAAAATCTGCATAACTTTCAAAATTTACTTGTTACTTCTATGTCTTTATCTTCATTTAAGTCTGATTTATATAATTTGCTTTGTATTTACCAAACCACTTTCCATTTAATTACACAAGCCAAAAAAAGAACACTTTTTGGTGCAGATGCACAAAAACTACAAATCCCTGGTTTCTGAGAAATATGAGAATATACTTAATAAGACAACATGTTTTCTTTTGGACAAAAATATGTTACTAGCTATACACATATATATGCTCCTTACATACAAGAAACCTTAATTTGTAGCTCCATACATATCTTTATAGACCAGGCTATAGAAGTCTATATTTAAATGTTAAGTTTTTCTTTCTTCAGAACACAAAAATGCTTTCTTGCTAATCACTAATAGAAATGCACTAACTTGATCTTTCTGCTCTTTTTCCTTCAAAACCATTGGGCTTGGGCATTTTAAGATTATCCTGATATTAGAATAAGTTTTTACTGTTCTTTTGCTTCAACATTACCTGCTGACTCAACTTTTTGAGATACGAAATGACACTGTAACTAAGTCCATATTCCACATTGTCAGCTATAAGGTTTGGTGCTCCCATCATTCTCACAGCTTTCTTCAAAGGCTGAAACATGGAATATATCATATAGTCATATTTAACTTTACAAGTGTTATATACATACTTCAACTTATGTATCTGTTTCAAATAGAATCTGAAGTCCTTAAACATAGGAAAGCAGAATAAAAGGATTGGGGGCTAAAGTTCTTTATTCTGTTGTTTTTTAAGTATTATTTCATTCCTATATAGCCAATTAGCAACAGAGGTATAATTTATGTACTAGTTACAGCTGACTACTTTTTTCACCACAGCACCCCAGTATAAATATATTTATGCATGAAAGTTTAGTGATTCACTCTTAGATAAACACTCATTCCACATTAAAAAAGACAGAGCACATCTATAGAAGATAGATAATTACAGTTACATAATAAAAAAAGAATTTAACAGAGTAAGTCACCTTACCCCAAGATAATAAGGAGGCATCGTCTTCAAATAGCTTTCAAATGACTGCCGCCATTTCAATGTTGGCTTTGCCTTGTGCACTTTGAACAAGTCATCTGACAGTTATTTAGAAAAAAAGAAAGGGAGATACAATAAAGCTATAGCTCCAGACAAGTGTAATTTTTTTCCTTCTTTCTTTTTACTATGGAATCTTTCAAAGAAGTTTAACAGACATACAAATACTCATACATATGCATGAGATTAATGCTGCTCCCGCCAAAAGGCGGAACTGAATAAATTATTTAGCAAATTGAATCAGCAATCTGAGACAACAGAGCAGGAAAAGTGGTTAATGAAATAGCAAAAGAAATGAGCCCACAACAGAAAGAAAGAACGATGATGAAGCAGATCGTTCTTGCAGGTTGAGTGAGATCCACAACAGTCAGTCAATAGGTGACGAGAGAAACAGGAATTCTGATAAGATAAATAATTCTCACCATTCTAGCTCTCTACAGGTACATGATTAACAGCAGCAACAGCATTAATTTCAGAGTAATCTATTTAGATTGATATTTCAGCTGCCCACCATTTAGCATAATTTAAGAAAGGGCTATTTACCTAGCAATGGAAGGAGGACTGGGTAATTGTAAGGCATCACAAACAAATTCACACAATTTAGTGCTGTACTAGCTTTCAAGTAACCAAAAGGATGGCCAAGTTCACTGTACTTTGCACTATTGCTCACATATACCTGCAGAAAAAAATACATCACAACAGACACAGATACAAAACACCTTATGTTAGATTTTCAAATCCTATTCTGAATGCAGACTAAAATATTTGAAAAAGAGCATTTTCTAAATAACTTCAAGTCCGTACGCATTCTACTTGCCTGCCAGCAGGTCTGTGGGGATTTTCTTTCCAGGATAAACTGGGTCAGCGGAGAAGGCTCTAATTCATATTTATCAAAAGGCAGTTTGTCAATGACCATCGGTTCACAATCAGTGCAGGAGAATTTCACCACAGGATGAGAGGTGCGGGGTGGCTAAACACAAACATTCTAGCGTTAAGGAGCTTGCTCGCTGATTAAATTTTAAGTGGACTATGAAAACTGAAGTAATACAGGTTCTTTGGAAGCAGCCTTATTTAAGGAGCCTAGTCAATGCAGAATTCATATTTGTTGTTAATAAGCCCAGACAGTTAATTTATGAAACAAGCACAGGCTTAAAATCTGAAGGAAGTTTATTTTCAAAAGGAATGCTGTTCGCTTTCTCTCCCTCAGGTAACACCTTATGCAAATATAGGTACATGCACATACACAAAAACTCTGCAAACAGAAGTAAAATTAGTTGGAACGAAAAACAATCAAAAATAAACAAAAAAAACTTTTGTGCTAACTTTGTACACACATCTCTATTCCCCACAGAAGCAGATACTGTATCCTCATATTTGCTGGCCTCCTCTATTTAAGAGCAGGCTTGTTTCTTGCCAAATTTAACGTCACCTACAAAATTCAAACTGAATTACAATGATTAAGAACACCACCAATTCAGAAAACATCAGCTTTAGAAGAACTCACATTTTAAATAGACCTGTGAAAAAAGTATTGAATTTCCAGCAGTTTTTGAACTGCTGGAAGTTAAGTGTTTGAACTCTCATCTTTTTATTGTCATGAGGAAAACACATTTTGCCTGAACTTCAAGTATATATTCATTAAATATTGAAGTTCCTTCTGCTGAAATAAAAACACTTGTTTTTTCATGGTGAAAATTGGAGCCCTAAGCTTTCCAATGAACAGTTTTCAGGGGAGAAACTTAAATTCTGGTACTTACCTGTGACCTCCAAGATCACTAGGTATCGGGGAAAGAGCTCATGAAAAGTCTCCCTATGATTAGTTTCTTTACAAGAAGATAACTAATACAGACGTAAGATGGACTGGGAAACACAGGGATCCTTGGACCTTCCTAACACACATTTGTGATACTTTAAAATTATTTTTCTCCACATGTCTGTAAACTCTAGTTCCTTCCTCTCAGGATGGGTCACTGGTCTTGCCTTGAGCATCTCCACTCTGAGGAAGGTCCAAGCACACACAATGCAGGAGGCTCAATCAACTGCAAGTCTCTAAAAGAAAATGCCTCCAAAAATATTTGTGATGGAATTTCTGACCAAGCCATGAATCAGTTATAGTAGGAATAAAAGGGCTGCCAAATAAAGTTGAATGCTGAGTAAAACACTTTGGGTGGATGGCAGAAGCCATTTTTACCCAAGAGCAGTGGGAGCAGCTATTCACTTGTTCATCTACCAATAGAAACATTAACAGACTTCCATAAACATTTAATAAAGCCTTGATAATGCTTGTTGACAGTGTATGAAACTGGGATAAGACTGAGACAACTTCACTGTGACTCACACAACAGGGAGAAAAAGAAAAAATACCCAGCTATAGACCCTTAAATAGACAAGGGTTATAACATATGCTAAGTTTTAACACCATACTCTCATAAGCCAGGAAATACAAGTCTTGAAAATAACTCTCAGCAAACTTAACTCACCCATACTGCATAAGGAAGTTTCAATTTGGACTCAATTCACCTGTCGAATTCCATCTGAAGTCGACAGGATTTTTAGCTGCATATCCAATAATCCAGTGCTTTATGCAGTTATAAGGGCTACATATGCTACAAATGGGATAAGATTTTTTCCTTATCTTCTAGCAAATTGGGTAAGCTGACCTTGTGCTTTTAGAGGATTTAGAACTACAACTTTTGGCAAGATCTAGCTTACCACTTTCAATCAAGATCTGCAATAGCAGGCAAGCTAAAGGCTCTGCAGGGTGAAAGGAGGGAGGCAGATTCACTGTTGACGGTGATTACAGGGAATAAGACAGGAGATTTCCTACAGAGCAGCTTTCAGTATCCAGTAAGTAATGGCCTTTTTTTTTCTTGTTTATATGACCATTGCAGAATATTTACTCTCAAATGTTAACTTGCTTTGTGGTTCAGGAGAACGTCCATGTCTTTCACTGAATATGACCAGTGAGGCCAGCAATACTCCAAGCTTTTGCCTGGGACTAAAATTCCATGTGTGACTACTCCTCAACATACTATACTTCAAAAGACTTTGTGCTTTTCTAACCAAGAAGGTAAACTTTGGCTAGTCAGTACACGAGACACAGATCAAAACAGAAAAAAAAAATCTCTAAAGGTAGAGAACAAAATTACATGACTATCCATTCCAGTTTAATGATTTTCAAAGATAAAGCAGAAACACAATAATACAGCAAAAATACATTATACTATACTAACAGTTAGTTCTCATGTGAAATAAAATGCAGCAACATGAATTATTATGAACAAAGCACAAATCAAAATAATCCCATATGTAATAATTATGAAGACATAAGGTAAGTTTCTCTATATGGAATAAAGTAAAACTACAGATATACTGAAGAGCAATAGACAAATTTACATTCACCTGCTAGAAGGAAGACAGAACTCTTGTTAGGATTCAAAGTTGGGAAGATAACACTGTATTCCAATAATAGCATCACTGAGGTAGTCTATATTTAGTAGTATATAAACAGAGTGCCATCTTATTTTTAGGACTTTCTAAATTGAGGCACCGGAGGCAAGACCTGGCTTGACTTTTGAGCAGTGTTCAAATACTTCAATATCAGTTTTACACACATGTCCTGGCTTGACAAACAAACCTGTTACAGGTAGTTTCTTAATGCCTCAAAGTTACTAAAAAGTGAACCCCACAATATTATTTGTTTGCTCGCAATTTAATTGGGACAAGTGGAACACAAGTTTGCACATGGCGTTTCTTCTTGACTCATAAACCATTTTGGGGGTTACCATGGAGCATGTACCTCAAAGCTTCAAAACCACCAAATGGAAAACTCTCGAGTATTTCCCCACCTCCTTCCTCACCCTTTCTCTTTGGCTTTTATCCAACTTCCCTACTTACCAGTGTTGGAGAATTTTGATCTGGCCAAAAGGACTCAGGCACAGGCCAATGACCTATGGGCACCCCGGTTTTAGGGTTCGGTCTCACATAAATAAGTTTGTGACAGCTGTGCCAAGGTTGGGGTCCAAATGGTCTCGGTATTTCCACCTGTCCATCTGCAGAAGAAAAAGGCACTGTAACCAAAAGTCAAAATAGTATTGAACTAGTAAAAAAACATACTAAAATCTTCAATTTTTGTGACAAGTTCAAGAACTATTCACCAGTTTAATATTATACTTCTTAGAAAGTCAATTATCTAAAGCCCTTCAAAGCAACGAGGGTTCTTTCTCCTACCATCGTAACTATCAGAAAAGCTTCAGATTTCCATGCCTGAAGAAAACGTGCAAGAGAGAGAAAATTGAGCCACACTGATGATAAACTTTTTATTGCAGCAAAGCAGGATTATCAAATCCCATAAGCACTTTCCAGTACATCTCGAGAGAGACCTGGCTAAGCCATTTCGAATGAGAAGTTGAGGCTATATAGTCATCTTTGCTATTTTAATTAGCGCAGCCACTTTACCACATTAAGTAAAAATACTGTCAAAACCCACCATGTTTCTGTATCAAGATATTTACATTTCCAGGTGGCTGAAAACTCCTGCTTAAAACCCTTGAAGCTATTTTACTCTTTTACTAGATTTACATAATCTACCCATGTAATATGACCAAATGTAGAGGTTCTATATAGTGTGTATAACAGGTATAAGACAATATTTTGACAGAAAGTATAACAGAATTTTAGACAAGGCAGGTCCCTATTTGTAGCAATGTTTTTCAAACTCCAGCATTTTTTTTGGCAAGTATTACATTAAGCTAAATTATATTGACAGTTGTCACTTTGGCTTGATACCTATATGCATGCAAAAATTTCCAAGTACCGTCAATTGGCGAAGGATCTGGTCCAGCTTTTTCAAAATTTATTACTACTCCACTCTGCACTTTTTGCACCAATGACTCGAGACACTGATTCAGCATCCTTGGAGAGCACACGCAGTACGATCGACCTAGAAGGAAAGAGCCAAGGTTCAGGCTGCTCTGTGTTCATTGCCCTTATTTAACATGGTTTGTTCACGGTTGTTCCCCTGACATGTGCTGATTATTCAGGGATCACAGATCTAAAGCACCTCCCAAGCCTTCTCTCTCTCTTTTTTTTTTTTGTATGCTGTACTTCCATTGCATTCACAAAGCTGGAATACAAATGCAAACACATCCTATTGCATACGGCAGTGACAATTACAGCCATGTTATTTATAGCAGAGTTTTTTTTAAACACATTGCTAACAATTTCACAATATTTTAGTAATCTCCATTATAACCAAGTACTGAAAATACTCTAATCTCGGTGGCTTCTAGAAAAAAGCAATATAAAGCATGTGGCATCACACCCTCAGACACAACCCACATTTTGAAATTTAGCCACCTGTCTTGGGAATGTTTCATTTGTTAAAGCAACTGACAAAGTTTTCCCTTCATAACTGCACATTTTTATTTTTTGTTATATGACTTGTATGACAATTATTGCTAATCTCAATTTGGTTTAATGCCTATCATATATTTTTAGAATTACTTCCTCTCAATCATCCAGTAGCCAGGCTATTCATTTTCACCTCTTTAACCTTTCCTCATACATCATCCTATTCCAGTTTCCTGATTATTTTTACCGATTTATTTTCAAGTTCTCTGCATAGAGAGGCAAAGAAAAAAAAAACAGAAAAGGTTATTTTCCTTTGCTTGAGCAGCAAGGTAGTATAGCAAAGCTGAGACTGTTACATGTATGTCATCAGAAATATCTGTTTTTCACCACTTCACAACTTTACCTCAAAGTCTCTATTCATACATGGAAAACGGGCTCCCCCTTGTGACAGAGATCAACACTTAAACCACCCAGGAATTTCAATCAAAGCAGCAAGAGTGCAGTTTACATTACAGTCAGAATGCAGAGGAACCAAATAATTTTGGAATGCTTTTTAAATTCCTCCTCCTGCTTTTTACCACATGCTTGTCAATGGATCAATGAATCATTATACCTTAGGTATGTGATGTTATCAAAGCTTTTTTATAGGCAAATTATGAAATTAATGCCTGAATTTATGAGCTTAAGTATAATATTTAATAGGCAAAGAGCATGTGTAATGATGGAGAGAAAAATGTTACTTTTGTAGAAATATTCTGCACTTAGCCTCTCAGTGTGGAAAAAAAACCCTCTAAAACACATTTCCTTCACTTTTTGGCTACATAAGAGTATACAAGGAATTTAACAAAACTGTAGGATAGAACAGGCTCAGTTCTTACAATTTCTAGTTGTAATACAGAAATACACTGGAAAAGAACAGATTTTCCTTTCTATCAAACTGCTAAAGAAAGCCTATCTGTGTTTTCCCATGGCAGACTGGATTAAATTATCTGCAACTTTACTACAAAAGCACCTTTAGTTTTATTACATCCGCTAATACAAGAATTCCAACCCACTCCTTCCCCGTAAGGCAGATGGTGAATGCAAGGGGCCTGGGTTACCTCCTGTGACTTCGCACATGGGTGTGATGGCCGAATCATCCACAGGCACTCCAGCTCCTGGCTCCGACTCCGCCGCCGCGATGCCCGGAAGGCGCAGGACCAAAGCAAACAACCTCTGATCCCATCGAAAGGGCTCCTTAGTCAACTCACTTCCAGGTAAAGGGGAGTTGAGAGGTAAATGGAGCTGGAAAGGAATTTAAATCTGTGAATACATTGCTTAAAAAGTAAAACAAGGATTCAGGTTACTCTGACAGCGATTCACTGTACACTCAACATCATTATAACTGCTTCAAGATATTTACAATTTGAGGCAGGTACCATATATGCCAAGCTAGACACTCATTGTTTATCAACACTTTTAAGAACATTTTGTGGCAACATGGTGTGCAAACTTGAGAATTGCAAGACAATAGGAAGCACCACCTTTAAAAATAGGAAAAAAAGCCTCAGTATCAATAGAACATTTTTCTTTATGATTTCAGCAGCTAGAAAAGTGCAACTGCAACATTCATTTGTTCAAATTTCTTTTTTTTTCATAATAGGCCCATTCTCAGCTCCGAGTCCTTTTTTGATGCTTCGAGATAAAAGGTACAACTAAATGAAAAGATAATGTTCATCCAAAATCTCTGCAGAAGAAATATATTTTTGCAATAGCTACTCAAAAATATCCAGCTGCCAGGGTCATCTACTCCAAATAAGAACTTCAGCAAGCAGACTAATGGGCAGTTATGTTACAGGAACAAGAGAGCTACCCATACTCTGCTCCAAGTGAAAAGGAACTATTCAAATCAACAGTGAAAAGCAAAATGAGTTCTCACATAGGCAATAGGTAACCTATATAAGAAAGAATTGCTTGTCATGGGCAGTTGTGTTGCATCTATTTGGGATAAACTACACAAAATTTTAATTTAAAAGATGGAAGATATCATCCAGGAATACATCATACAAGAGAATGTTTCAATTTTGCTTTAATTTCCAGAAGAACTGGTAAAAAAAAAAAGTTTCTGAATTAAAACATATTGAGCTAAAGATACAGCAGTGGCCAGGATATCAGTTATTAACCTCTACCAGCAACAGTAATGACCCTGGAGAGTGTGATAGAACATCTACCATTCCTGGTGTTAGCAGTACTTTCATAATTAGTTAATAGAACAAGAGGGGAAAAAAGTGTTCCAGCTCCCATCTGATATCAGAGGGCATTCAAAAGACTGTGGTTTCTTCGTGGTACCACACAGAATTTAGCAGGAGTAAGATGACCAAACAAAATCTTCAATTAACACACCCTTGAAGCACTAAAGGAGTCCTTTAAGAAATAATTCTAAATTTCAGAAAAAAGGGGAAAAAAAAAAAAAAAAGAGAGACTGACAACCTCACCCACAGTAAAGCAGAGCCCTGGCTCCATCTGAAGCACTGCAGACATAAGCACAGAGGAAAAGAAACCCCAAACAATGGCTCAAGTGGCACAAACAGTTCCATTCGCTGGCCAGCAACACCGATGCCAAATTCAAGGGTTAAACACACACAGACACAAAAAACCAAAATGAACTTGGCACAGCTGCCAAAGCAGACTCTTGAACACTCTCCTTTTCACACAGCTTAAAAAAATCCAATATCAAATCTCATCTCTGTGTGAGCAAGGGAAGCTAATGGGCTGTTTCAAATATTGATGCATATCCATAATTTTTTTTAGGGTGTCCTGTTTTTAAATGCACAAAAGCTAGCATGACAAATTGCCTTCATTTAGTTTGTACCGGTTAACTGAGGAGTTTGCAACAATCTGCTGATAAAGAAGAAATTTAACTTGTGAGGAAATGAACACGAGTGCATTAAGCCCATTTACCAAACTGGAAAGCTCGCGTGGTTACGTGCCTGGCGTGTAACTGCTTCACATTCATGTTTCTCCTCTCTCATGCAAAGCACCAGCAATGCCTGCCTGGCAAAGGGGACTCTGCTGGAAGAACAGCCAAATTCCAAGCAAGGGGACAAGAATCCTGCCTGTCAGAAGGGGCAGCTGCAAGCTCTACACTATCCTCACTTGGGAGTGTTTTTAAGGACTGCGTTCACCAAACCTTACTAAAAAGCTCTGAGCAGAAGAGTAGCATTTACAAGCCCTACAGAGCACACTTCCTCTGCTAGACACATAACTTCTATCTCTTCAATCAAGACAGCTGAGACTGCTGAGGTATATGAAGAAACATGTACAAGGATCCCAAGGATCATGCACAAAACGCTGTTCCTAGCTCAGTTTATCTCAAACTGCAAAAGATTGGCTTAGTTGCTTACATCGAGTGAATCAAAATATATACATATAAACACACACGCATTTTTATTTTATATATAAATACATCTAAATCTTATATGCTTATTTATATATAGTTCTCAGGTGCAGGCCACTGTATTATGTACATATTATTACTAGAAATGTCTTCAGTCTGCAAGAAGGCATGATAAACTAACAGAATCAAGTCAAGTGTTCTCACTTCCTTCCCCACAGTTTAATGTAAATTAAATTTAACATCCAAGTTCCACATCAGTGAAAACACACATTCAATCGAGGCCTCATTCTTCAGAGTTTAGTAACTCAGCCTTTTCATCTCCAGTGCATTATTTAACTGGTATTACCACAGCAACTGAATATCTAAGAGAAAATAAGATGGACTAAAAACAGTCCATCTGGTATCTAATTTCCCTTTCCCCATTCATATATCCTCATGAAAGCAGGCCTGCCTCTTCCTCTGCTTTGACTTTCATATTGGTTGCTGCGATAAAGATAGACTGAACAAGTGAGAGAGAGCAATGACCTTCAACGTGTTGTCTATCATCACACATAAGCACTCTCACAGTTAAGTACCGAAGACCAGATTTGTTTTAACACTTGTTTGTACGAGCGTGTATCAGTCCCGCTACCCCAGGGTACCATAATGCTATTTAAAGATAACAGTGTTTACCCTATATGCCCTTCTTCTCAACATGTAAATGTGTTAGAACATTCAAGAAATGAATGAGAGGTTGGAGGACAACCTGTTGCATGAAGACACCTTAAAGAACCCTAGTATGGGTGGGCAGGTCTTTGAACACTCGTCTATGTGTACATTCCTGTTCATCCTGAGCAGAAGTAGACACTGAAGCCCTCCAAAACCACTACTGAGAGTATCCTAGAGCCTCTAGTGAGCAGCACTAGGTCTCTGCAGCGGCACAGGAGCTGGGGAAAGACTGCACGACCCAGGTGGGTAATGACTGCAAAGAGACACTTGTCATTCCAAGGGGCAGCACTGGCAGGTCTTTAGCTTTAGGGAAGCGAAACCTGGGAATCTGGGGTAGTATCCACACTCCAAGAGCACTGGGACAAGGTGTCCACATGTTCAGTAGAAGCTGAGATGGAAGATAAGGAGATAAATTACTCCTTTTAGACTGAGCTACTGGGTCTTATTAGGAAGGGGAACAAATCCCTCCCTAGGTGAATGATACTGGTAGAATATAATGAGGACTGCCAGAACTTACCTAGAGCGAAAAGCAAAAAATATTCTGAATGCTTATTTAAACACTACTGTTTATGTCCACTTAATAATGGGTCATAAAAAGTGAAAAAGAACTAGTATGGAATTTGTTTGTCAATTCCTGTCTCTACTAAATTTTAGGGGCATTGGAAAAAAATTCCTAACAAATGGACCAGATGAACACGGATCTTAACATTCTTTGTTGGAGTTCCATCTGCATATTCCTCAACATGGATGAAGAGCATATCGTGAAAGGGCATTGTCATATACTTTTGTTGAGCTGATTAGAAATCATTATTTCAGCTAAAGAATTAATATTAAAAAAGAAAAGAGCTCCTGATGGCTCTTGAAAGCAGGATCTTGTCACTTGTTACACTTACTACAGCAGGGAAGACAGATGATTAATCCTTGAAATGACCAATGTGACAGTTCTGGGATGAGGGATCCAGAGTCCCTCCCAAGACTCTTATAATGGGAATACCAGAAGAATGGTAACATACAGAATCCAAGAAGAATTTTGCTCATGTCTTTGTGCACATCATCGTGCACAGGAAAATACTAAAGCGTCAAGAACCCAAGTTTCTGTCTGGGAAGGGCTAAGAACAAATCTGAGGTGCCATATCAGAAAGGACAGCTGCTTCCTCCCCTTCTGCCACTACCTCCTCACCAAAAAATCCATAGCATGAGATCCATAATTAAGTATGTTATCCCAATAGTATGAGCCCATCTGTTCAAGCTATAATGGGGACAAAGAAATGCAAGGAGTCAGGTCCCTTCGTGATGCCGACTGCACCACTGAGGCTGGCACCCTCAGCACATCAGTGCTGCATTGAAAGTCAGTGCCGGAAGGGTCAGGAGTGAAAGGTCTGCTAACTTGTGCTGCTGGGGATGACAACTGGATGGACTGTAAACGTTCCTTTGTCTTCAGTCAGGGAAACTACATCCATCAGAGACAAGGTAGTGCTGGGTAGGGAGGCTCAGTATCCACAGGAACCCTACTGAATTCTTCAAAGGGACAGGAGATCTTAAAAACTAGTCTGGAGTTCTGAAATAGAGATTGTGCTCAACTGCTTCACATTGGGGCAAATGACAGAATGTTCAGGTTCCCACAGCGATAAAGCTGATTGCTTTACTAAGAATGCATATGTTTGTGTGAGTGACAGCTCTGAGAACTTGCCTCCTGGTGCTAACCGCCTTCACAGGCTTTCCAAACACAAAATTCTGCCAGTTCCCTTGTACATAAGATTTTAAACTAAAACTAAAATCATACTGTCTTATCTCACAAAAAACTTCACAGAAAGCAAAAACACTTGTTGCTGTAGCCACTCAGCAGGCCAGGATCACTTCCAAAGCACCTCTGAACAGTCTCTCCAGAGTCAAACCCAGAGGACAGAACATGCATCTGTAAATGACTGGAAACCTTTGTTGTTGTACAGAATAGCAACTTCTCTATCAACAGGGCCATTGAAAAGAACTAAAATGGCACTGTATAAATTGTGCTTTTTCAACTTGAGAGGTGATTGAAAAAGGATACTTGAGCAACACTAAAAAAAAAAATCTGGTTATTAGGACACATGTTGACAGAGGCAAAAGACCTTCCCTGAAAGTCAACCCGCTTGGATGCTTTGTTCCCATACTGTTTGATAGTTAGGGGTGCCCTTACTTGTAATAGGTACAGTTTTCAAAAAAATCTCATCCAGCATGAGGTATAAAATAACCTATAAATACATATAGAAAAACTCTCAAAGAATCTTGCATTTATTTTTGCAGGAAGAAAGAATAGTAGTTACCATCAGCTTCATCAGAAGGAGAGGTCCTTTGAATCTGCCCATTTACCACAAAATAATTAAACCACTGTCACCTGCCAGGCAAAGGCAATCTCTCTAGAAGGTAGGTTTGCTATCATCAGGACCTGAGTGTCTTTTTTTTTTTTTTTGTCATGTTTGTCATGAAGTTCCTCAGTCATGAGGTTGTAAAATACTAGAGTACACATACCTAGTGGTTGGCATTGCTCAAGAGCCAAGCCTAATGCAGACTTAAAAAAACAGACAGAAAATGTATGTCTCAATACAACTTGTAGCAACTAAAAGATATAGATGTGCAACCAAGTGGTTGCCTGAAGCATAAGAAGAAAGTCTCCTTGCAAAGTCTAACAGCATGACATGCTGTAGGAGTGTAAAACAACAAATCGCTCTGTTTCCACATGGAAAAGCCTGAACCCTTTCTTTAAATTTTAGCACAGGCTTCTGGATATTAGGTTTTTTCTCTGAAAAGAGAAAGAACTCTCTTTCCCAGTTGCCTGGAGTGGCAGTGAGAGGTAACCTCATCCCAGGAGAACACCTCCAATTTTCAAGAAAAGAGTCCAACAGTCAATGCAGCCACTAACTTATCTTTCATAGACCTTTTATAGCCACTATTAAAATTGTTCTGAATCTCAGCTCTGAGGTCAATAGATATCTGAACAGGTACATCAGTTTGAGACATGATGTTTTAAACTGTTCTACAAGTTTAATTTGAGATACATTCTTCAACTCTTATTTTAGATTATAAGGACATTACAATCATGAGTCACTGCAGAGACCCCTGTGAAAGAAGTGTTTCAGCTACTCCCTAGCAGTCGCATCCTTTTGGAAAACACTGCCCAATTACTTTGGGTCTATAAGCAAAGAATTTAGATCGATACCAGTTAAAGATATAGAGGCTTCACAGAAATCAATTTCATTTGCTACCATATTTGAAAAGCCATGACCTCCTTTGATAGAAATTGTTTCAATGAGACAGACCAAAAGTTGCACTATACACTTCCACCAGAAGTCCATGCGACAAGAAAAAAAGAGCTACTCAGATCCTTGCAGTATTACTGCATAAAACTATCCCAAATTAAAGGAAAAAAAAACATGCTAGCTTAAGCAATTACCAAGTGTACTTTTAAAGCTCCATTCAAGATCCTACTGTAAGAGCATTCTAATGTAGTGCTTGATATAGGTTATTTTAACTGAGGCGAAATCTTACCTCTTCCTGTATCCCACTGGTCGTAGTTAATTTACTTCCGTCAGTAACTGTTATAATTATTGCTGGTTCCAGAAAAAAGGGGTTTCTTCCCTAAGGAGGAAAAAAAAAAAGCTACTTCATTTACTTCATTTAAAATGTGGCAACAAATCTGTAAGCTTCTGTTCAGCCCTTAAATTGTCATTGACACCCACTGGCTAAGGGTGAGGCCCTAGGAAAGCATTTATTTCCATATACAACAGGTCAGAGCTATAGGTTTCTCAGCCTTATTACAGACTGGCCATATAAAGCTAGGTACTTGCCTGCAATAAGTGCCTGTGTATCAGGAGAGGTTATCATGGGACTTCAAGAACAGTACGTATTGCAGAATTCAAACAACCAGACAAAAATGCAACTATTTATACAAAGGAGCAACAGACCTTCTCTTCAAACCAGAACCATTTCTAATTTCCCTTATTGAGTTGATTTTTGTGCTTGATTTAATAGCTGTGTGACCAACTAAAGCATTTTCACAGCACTCTGAGATCATGATTCTGTGGTTAAGAACTTATGCTCTGTGTATGCAGGAAAATATTGAACTGAACAGTCCCTGTTATCTGCTGATCCAAGCAGCCAGGCATGCATACCTACACACACACACACACACACACACACACACACACAAAAAAAAAAAAAAAAAAAACTAGAGAAAAAACATCTCCCTTCAAAAAGAATCATCTAAGGCACAAGCATACACAAGGTAAGACTTTCTGTGATCCCACTAACAAAGCTGTTTGACCTGTTTAACAGCAACAAAAAGACTTGTTTTGCTTTTGGCACCTTCTGTTTCTGCCGCCAAGGCACTAAGGGTCTTCAGCGCGTGTTCAGAAGGGAAGCAGCATCACGCTGGCTTTCAGCTACACTAGCTAAGAGGCACCCAGCGGTGCCACTGTTAAGTGGCAACATCTTTACAATTTACTACAGGACAGCAGAAAAACTGAATTGTGAAAGATTTGCTCAATATTTTCTCAAAACTTTGTGAAAATGTTAAAATTTCTTAATATAGCACATCGCTAACAAAGAAAAAAAATATGCAAAAATAAAAATTAAACAGTATAAGTCAATCTCCTTCAGAAAAGGTAAGTAGTAAGGTAAGGCACTTTATAATCTGATTTAAACAATTACTCAGAATAATTTGAAGACTGAAATAAACTTATTAACTTATGTAAACTCTCAAGAACAGTTATGGTTTATTATTCTGCAAACTAGTAGCTCATTCCAGCTGTGAAGTATCAGCTAGAAGCTAATTATGTTGCACTGGAATAATATCTAAAATGTGCTTTCCATCTGGAGGAAAAGGATATTGTTCTCTTCAACAGTGATAAAATACTTTGATACTATCAGTACTAAATGATATTAAAAATAAAGAACAAACTTGTGATTTTAGATTTAGAATGTTATAGGTGATGACGTTCTGGCGCAATTTACAACTTAAAGTATGAATAATAAAAATTCAGCAATAACTACAACTCTGACAAGACCTATTATCCAGATAGGCTTATCTTAAATTTTTTAGTACCCTAATTATACTCTTTGCCATTTTATGCATCTAAAATCTAAGCTTTAAGTTTAAACACTTTGGGTTCACAATAATTATGAAATTATAACAAATGATACAGTGATTCTAAACTTCAGCACCAAGAAAAATATCTGAGGGAGGTGTGCTAAACACCAGTTTCAGACTCAGACTATCTTCTGGCTGATTTTGCAAGTATTTTAACTGTAAAAGAGATTATGTCTGAGAAACTAAGTCAAGAATGCTAATATAAAAACATATTTACAGAGGTAAGAATCTGTTCTTATTAGAACAAGAGTAATGTTCATTTATAGCTAGAGTTAACAGCTCATTTGAGAATGTCTGATCAAAGAGATCTGTCATTTCACATGTGTAATCTACAAGTTAACTGCAGAAACACCAGCAATGCACTGTGGCTAAACACCACATACCCCAGTAAGTAATAAGGGAAAGTTTCCATTGGAAATCTCTTCTTTAGTAGCTACACGTTTTAGTTCACTGGTTCATCAGTGCATCAGAAATACAAAGCAATAGGGATTCTTCTGAACAAGTAACTATTTGTTCCAAATCAAAGCAACTCAGTTTCATTAGTCACCACTTTTTCTGTCCCCAAATGAGGTAATTCTGTGGCTATATAACACAAAAAGAAGCAAGAGCTGAGGACGTCCCTGGGATGCTCCTGGCAACGGGGAGTTCTCTCTAGCTACAGTAAGAGGTTCACCCAGGCCAACCTGGTTCCTATGACAGCCTGAGCCTTAGATTGAGGCAGAAGTGCTTGAACCTATCAAGTGACAATGTGGCATGATCAAAATTGTCAAAACTACAAATTCACTTTCATAAGCTGGTAGATTTACTAACTAGTTTCAGGATCATCTTTCCTCATGGTGCATGGATAAAGCATTTAAAAAGTAGTTGCGGTCTCTGGATGTCCAAATATAGAGCATACAATAGGAGAAAAGTGATTTAAGACTATTGTTATCTCACACACACAGAATTACAACAAAACTGCTAGCTTTAATTCTGAAGGATTTATATCCGTAACTAGGACTCTAAACTGGTAGCAGTTTAAAAAAATACCGTAAGACCAAATTTGAATTTCAGTAGTCTAAATCAATGACTGAAGCCTATCAGGGTAATATGTTGATACTTCCTTTTATACCTCAGTAATTTCATTAGTGTGTTTGCAAAATTATGAAGCAGTAATTTAACATTTCATTTGTTAGTGACTTCTTCACAATTGCTCAAGGCAGAGAGCTGCTAATCAAGCACAAAGAGGTAGGCAAGAACCACTCCACACACTGACAGGCAGCTCCCTAAGAGCTACAGCACCTTGTTCAGCTTATCTGTTCCACTTACATTTTTAGCAGCTTTCACTATTGCCCATTATCCCTGCAAAACCAAGCAATATAATCACAGAGAGCTATTGATTCAGTTTGATTTTAGGCCTTCACCTCACCATTTCCTAAGCTCCAAACAGCTGAATACATCGGGATCTTATTACTATTTTAGTGAATAAAAAATTTGCTATACAACCATTACTAGAACCTACTTTGCCTTTAAGGTTTTTTAATATATGAATACATGCACCATGACTATGCACATACACAGTGCTCTGAGATGAGCAGCTTTAGTTCAGCAGAGTAAATTCTCTCCTGCTACTTAATATGAAGCAAAGTGTTTGTGAGCAGCAGCTTTCCGAGAGGAAGTTATGTTGCACACTAGCTAACAGTTAGCACACACTGTGATACTCGCTGCTCTTCCAAAATACAAGCAAGAATAAGGGAGGGAAAGAGAGCAAAAGGGAACCAGAATCTAGCAGAACACACATTCCCCACCACAGCACTGAAACCTTTCTAGCATCATTGTAGTATTTAAGATGAGAGGATTTGTGCCCTCCTGTCCTTTCAAGCTCAGTGGGTGGGAATACTGCCTCACCCTTAAAGACAGGTTTCAGGAAGAACACAGGTAAATTAATCTCCTACAAGGGTAATTTGAGACCTCCACAAGGACTTACTATTCCCAAAAGAGGGGAGTTTTGCTGCTTGCTGTGGAAGTGGCTGCTACCCAGAATACAAATGACAGCAGAGGTTGCTAGGGGCTCCAAGTGCAGCCCTCAGTAGTTCCAAGAACCATAAAGATCTGGCTCCTCTCCATATGCACCAACATAACCAAGTCCATAACAAGCCTGGACAGGGAGCAGAAGAACAAACCCTGGATTGCCAAGAAAAGGAATTGGTCTGCTGAATGCTGAGTGAGGCCTGAAGGAGCAGCCCACACATCAGGGTGACTTAGGAGAGCACCAGCTCCACCAAACATCACTGCTGATTCACAGGAACAGAGCTAACAGGGTTTGCATCACATCTTAAATCCCATTAAAATGAACTTTCATAACCTGATGTTTGGCTAAAACGGTGCATCAAGGGCTTCTCATCAACATAAATTTTCATTTTTACTTTGTAATTGTGAAATTAGCCAGCAGAGGGGGCACAAGTTAGTAAAATATACTCTTTTATGTGCTAATCACATGTAACGGAAATTAAAAGACCTGAGGAATGCTCTGTATGAACAGTCTCAAAATATGCAGAGCAAGTACTTTTTTTCTGAGTGTCATAATCAAAAGGTAAAATGATTGCATTAACACAAATTAACACAAAGTAATCAGTTATGGCACCCTACACTCTCAATATACCTCTATATTTAATCCAAGAGTTGACTGTTTCTGAAAGCAAGAAAGAATATATTATTACTACAGAATTACCTTTTTTGATCCCAATTGCCCTTATTCTATTTTACTGCCATTTGGAAGCCCTGGCCACAATCATTCGAACGGAATTATTCCTCTCTCTCCTTTTTTTATTTTTGAAGGTAAGACCTGGTAAGAACTGTTTTACCTTCTTAAAAGTGAAGATTTAAGCAACACTCCCCTAGAATTTAGCACAGTCAAAACTAGTTTTTCCATTAATCCTTCTTTTCTCCAAAAGAAATGGAGAGTGCAGCTCAAGCAGCCTTGATTTCTCCTCCACTCATTCACACTCTGAAAGTCAGGGTATCGATCCAAAGGATTTTGCAGCCACAGTAGCCACCACAAGGATCTTCCCTCTATGAAGTAAAGTGATTCCAAAACCTGCATTCATTTGAGTACAACCATCTTTCACTACAGGTAAGATTATTATAGGCAAAGTAATTCTTCACGTCCTAGGCAATTCTTCTTTAGGTAACTACATTACCAATACCTAAGAATTGCTCCAACATCCAAGACTTCTTGGATCCAGGGTTTTTTTGGGCACACCTATGTAAGATCACAAGACAGCTTACACTGTTGGCACTTCATCCCCTATAGTGTCACTAGGGATTATCTGGAGAATAAGCAATTTTTACATATGCAGTTAGAGCACTGCTCCACAGAACAATTAAAGTTTTCTATATTTCAGGTGATAGAACAAATGAATCACAGGCTTAAATAAAACTGGTAATAGGAAACAGGCTTAGCGGAAGGTTCTTCAAAACGCAGTGCAATTGCAGCAGCGGAGGAAACACGAAACTCACGAGCACATCAGCTACAGAGCGTGAACAAAGGGAGCGTTTCTGAAACAGCAATCTTGCTCGCAGTGGAGGCTGCATAAGTAACACTTAAGAAAAGAGATTTTGGGTTGTTGGTATGGATGAAATACCAAAGGATGATAAAGTAATATTGTCACATCTTATGGCTGTAGGAAACACTTTTAAGGTCTATAGTGCTATTCCTCAATTTGGTGCAAATTATTTTATCAAGTGAATGAGAGCAAGAACAAAACTGTAAGGTTTGCAAGACCCCCAAAAGGCTGCCTCCTGATTAGAGAATGAGAGGTAAAAGATCATATAAAGCTATGAAACCAAAAATTAAAAGGGACACATGCTTTCAGCAACTATTTTATAATTAAATCAATTTTTAGACCTACAAAATGTAACATTTATGACTTCAATTAACTACTAAAGCTCCAAACATATAATCTTACAATGTCTTCTTAGCCTGGGACCCTACAGCAAAAGTTAAGATCAAATTAAATATCATGAATATATGAATAAAAGGGTTATGGAGACAGAATATCTGAACTGTCTAAGAAAAAAAAATCCTAAACGTTTCATTTCCCACTCCAAATATGTTTATTTATTAAAGCATAAAAACTTCTTGCCTTGCTGAGTTTACATTTTTTCTACAGATAATTATTTCATTGCATATCCATCTAGAAATGTGCAATACAAAAAATGTGATCAGTATCATTTTCATGGAAGCTCATAATTTTAGACATTCTAGGTTTCCAAATCTGGCACAGAATATACTGCTTAAAGTCTATTTAACTACCTGTTGTGTAACCTCTGCCATTTCAGAGTTGTTTGTGCTAAGAACAAAAACAAGCTAACAGCAAGAAACAACACTGTAAAAGTAACTCCAAGAAGCCTAAAATGGAGATTCAATCCAAGAGAGAATCATTTTGGCGGTAGAAAATCCCCATACTGATGTGTGTGTGAAAACAGAAGAAATGTATGTCAAGGAAGCACTTTTACAGACTAGGTTCATACTAGGTTCAAACAACAGAGGAACAGCACAGGACAATATAGGTTCAAACAATATAGGACAAGCACAGAAGAAAATACCAGATTTCAAACCTTAAGACTCACTAAAACCAGTGAGACTAATGTTCCTAAATCATAGTTTCAAAAATGCCACTTGAGTATAAAAGTTTGTCCTGTTTCTTTCATCCACAAACAAATTTGAATTCTAAATAACATATTATGTAAGTAATAAGGTTTTGATTAACTTCTAAGTGCTCTAATTTAGATGAGGTTCTTTAAAACAATTCAATCCTTAAGTCTTCTACAGTTTGTTGCAATAATTCATTACTTGCCATCATCAGAAAAATATAGAATGGACTTCATATATAGCAAACTGTAGCACATAACTGAACAGAGAACAGCAATAAACTGAAACTAATATTTTAAACACATAGCATTCATGTGACAGACTTACGATAATCTTAAAAATGAAATAAGTTTAACTTATTTGCATGAAATTAATTGGAATATATAAACAGCAAAATAACTGTAATCATATACGGAACTTATTTCTAAAGCAATAAAAAATGTCTCTTAAAGAAAAGGACATATCTTAGCAGTTAGTTGCAGATTAGTAAATGAATCACTAGTAGAATCATTCGGAATTTGGATAAATCAGCTGACCCATGGAGGTTTCCAAACTTACTTGGAATCTAAGGGGCTGAATTAAGCAAATGCAAGCTGCTTAAATATATATATATATTATATATCTGTATTTGAGCTTATATAAACTTAAGAAAAACAAATGCTAAAATAACCAAACCAGATCCTAACAACTTTATCTTTAAAGACAGACTGACAAGAATCTGGCTCTCAAGATTATTTTGGTCATATTTCCTAAAAACATTTCTGAATGTTTTCTTCCAAAAATAATTGACCTTCTCGTGCTTTGGACCAAGTCCTTAATTATGGCAGCCTTTCTGCTTAACAGCAACAACTTGATGATTTTATAGAGCAGGTCCTGGCTCAGGCAGCAAAGTTCATGACGCTAAATCAGGCCTGTGTTCTGCACACACTAGAGAAGGGCAAGCTTCACGACTACCAATTTATGTTGAATAGTGAAGCACCAAAAAAAACTACAAGGCAAAAAAGCTGAAGAGAAGGTTGCATACACATTTTTCTGTTTGTTCTTGTTTGGTGGGAAATATCAACTCAGAGCAGCCTGAACATGGCAAATTGATGCACAACTGAGAGTTGCCTCCACACTCCACCCTGATTCTCTCCTGGAGTTTGTGGCTGCTACAACCAGAGTAACTTAATGTTACAAAACAGGTTGTGAGCCACCACACTCCCTGGTCCAACACGGAGCTACCGGAACCAGGCAGCCCCCTAATACCACATCATAGGCACAACTTCTAGTTTAGCACAACTTTGACCTCTTGAGGGGGTCATAAGCTCAGGAGAGGAGCTGGGACAGGGAGGAGATGGATACCACTTCAGCCGTCTTACCAATAGTGAGGAATAAAGCCAACATGTGGGATTCTTTGGATGGAATGAAATAGCCACTTTTTGTTCATGCTCTGTACACTCTAACAAAAGCAAAAATGTCAGTTTTAAATTAATTCCCATGACAAATGTGCTTGATTTGTTAAATGTAGCTTTTGACTTGAGGAGATATTGACAAAATGCAGAGCATATTCAGATCATTTATCCTCAGTCATTACCACACTGGATGAAAACAGATTAACACTCTGTTCTCCACAAGTAGCAGCAACTACATGTAGATAAAAAAAACACCTAAATTGAGGAAATTGAGTGACTACACTGAACAGACACCCCATGGGATTACTCGGGTAAAAACCTCCCAGCTAAGTTCAATATGGATATTCTTCACTTACAGTCTCTATCACAGCTCTCCTAAAAAGATCTCTGATCTTTATGATTTACATCAGACATAATCAACACCTTATTTGTCTATCACACTACCAGTTACCTACCACTGCAGAGTTGCAAGACCCATCCTTCTAACCCATTTTTGGCAAACTTGCAGATCAGGTTCTTGACAAATCTGTTGTCCTCTCATGCAACCAGAAATCTATTCAGTTTCCAAACATACTCTGTCAAGTTTCCTGATTAGAGTAAATATCATGCCTGGCTGTCAGTGACTTCCTACCTGCCTGTTTTAATTCAACAGTAGGCACCAATCCAATTTCCCACCGGAAAAATTTGCCTTAAATCTGTAGTAGACTGTAGATTTATGTAAGATGGGGCAAAACAATTAACTTGGCACTGATGCTATCTCTAGAAGAGGAACAATAGGTGCTCAGAAAACAAATACTTGATTTCTAATTACTGTGAGACTGAAATTGCCTATACAAAACATTTGTGAAACATCTCATCCATAGGGGTCAGTTTCACAGTATATCCTTTCCATCTGAATGTAAAATAAGATATACAGGCAAGAACAACTTACAATTCTATATGCTATCAACATTCAGAATTATAACAGTAAAAAAAGGCCAATAGGTAGGAAACACTTCATGAACATTTGTTTTTTTGTTTGTTTGTTTAATAGACACTACAGATCCTTGGATCACAGGATCATCAGAAATATCTGCTGGGTCACTGGCTAGGCCATCTTCTCTTGATACACGACGATTTATCCTAAATACTCAAATGACCATTATGTCCTCTCTCAAGTATTACCTTTTCTTGAAATGAGAATAATCTACAATTTGGATAATTAAAATTAACACTCTAATCATGCAATGTAAACATCCTGGGATAGTTCTGGATTAGATACTAAAACAGGATCACAAATTATATTAAATTCTGCTCTGTTGTATAAAGAGCAGCCAAAAAGAACATGAAAAAAGGTCATGTGAAATGACAAAACAGAAATATTAATAACATTAATAACATGATGCAAGAGATGTAGCTATAGGAATATTCTGTGAAGTGAAAGACTCATTCTGTTTTTAAAGGTGCACAATGTGTTACAAGAACAAAAATGTAACAGAAAGCAGGAGACTCCTGCAACACAATTACAGTTTCAACTGAGTCTGGGCTGAAAAAGGAAAGTTAACAGTAAACATAAATAACATTTCTTCCTTTCCCCCTTCAAGCTTCATCAAATATAGACCCTCAGCAACAGGAATCTAAGGCTTAGAAATTATAGCACTACAGTAAGTAAAAACAAGCTTAAAGAGACTAAACAAAATGATCTGGGGGGTGGCAGGAAAGGATAAATACTCTTGCTTCACAAGGTAAGTGATCTCTCAGGGCTCTGTATCTATAGATATCTAGGTATCTAAATGCTTATTCTTCCCTGCCACGATCAAAACATAAATAAAAGCTTTTGCTTTGCTTCTCTGCCTCCCTGGCATTTAGCTGTGATGAAGCCCAAATGGATGTCAAAAGTCAAGGCCACTTGAACTAGAGGCCACCTACCTTTAAGTAGGTAAGAAAGCCATAATATCTGAGGAGTCACCGATGAATCGAGACTGATTACAAAAAAAAGTCAGGGCAAGAGCTATAATTTTGGCACTCCAAATCGTGATGTCAAAGACAACACCTAGGTCAAAACCACGGCTGCCCTCCCCTGATCTTTACAATCAAACCCACAACTAACATATTAAGATAATTACTATTAGTAATTCCCTTCCAAATCAAACTTTACTAAAATACTGGGCACTTAAAGAACTAAAATAGCCCAAGTACCTTTAATTTTGAAAACCTGAGGAAGTTCCTCCCTTGTTTCTGTTAATGACACAGACTGATGAGATCCAGTTGACCAAGGAAAAAAATGTAAAAGCAAACTGGCAACAATGCTTGCAACGACTCCCATTAAGAGACATCACGAAACAAAGTTTCCTAAAAATTCAATGTTTCCACGAGTGAGCACATAGCATGTCTAAAGGCTACAGCACACACAAAAAAACCCACAATGAGAAAGATTCACTCTTCCATTCACACATATACGTCTATATACTAGAGAAGTAGGGATTACACAGGCTTACACTAAGACCATTTCTAGTCCATATAAAATGTAAGACTATGAAAAGTCCCTTCCTACATGCATTAGGATACAATGCTTTCTGAAGTGACCACTACCCTAGGCAAGCCTGTCTATTTCCTACTGAATTTCTCCCACCTGGTTTTGCTGGGGAGTGAAAGAAGGGAAGGGGAGAAGAGTTGCTCTGGAAAGTGCAAAACTGCCTCTACTGCCACGAAAAGCAAACCGACTGTGCAACAGAGCCAGCATGACAGAGCAGGAAGCACTAATCTAAACTCTGGCTCCAAATTTGGATGTTCACTCCACACAGGCCATTCCAGCGCGGTGTTTATGACCCTAAAACACCAAGACAAAAGTCATACTTGAGAGATTTTGACTTTGGAAAGCAGGGAATTCCAGGAACAATCCTTAAACACCAACCAGAAAACAAAACTACTCAAACGCTTAAAGAAAGCAGTATTTATCACTGCTGAAATACAATGTATAGAGCATTAGAGAATGATAAATATATTCTTTTTTCATAACTTATGCAGATCTTCAGCATAAACAAGCACATAAAGAGTCTAAAATCTACACAGTCTATAACATGCCTTTTTCTTTCTTAATCAAAGCTTAAGTGTGCCTACAAATACAGTTATAACTGATCTCCTAAGCATGTTGTTTATAAGTACTTGAGATAGGGCATCATTTTTGCCTTTACATCAAAACATGCCAATGTCTGACACTTAGATAGATGTCTCTGCAGACCATTGTGAAGTTTAATTGCGTTAACGTATCAGCAACACTGTTATTGCAGCTACAAATGGCCTCCATCATACATAGAGAAAACTTTAATGTACCAGACAACCTAAGACCACACTGTTCAATTGGCACATGTGATATAAATATAGTCTATTGCTAAAAAAAAAAAAATCCATTATATGCAGGATGCCTTCCAACTTCCAGGTCAGGAAAACAGCCTTCCAGCCCTCAGTATATTTTAAAATGTCTCTTTCTAAATATGTCCCCTACATAGGAAAAGCCTTCCACCAGACTGAGCACAGACTTGGAAGTCTTCAGTATTTCTCATATTAGCTAAATTTCAGAGCAGCCCATTCACTACTGTGAAGGAAAAACATCTCTGTCAAGCTAACCTGGATTATGGCAGTGGTGCAGTTTTCTGTTTCACAGCAACTCAGTTAGTATGTGGTTTTGCTGCATGAAATTTGACTATGAAATTAAACTCATCTCTCAGCCAATTTTACCATACCAATAACCACAATTCTAGAGAGGTGCAAGATATTCCACTGAGATAAAGAGTTGATACTCTTGGCAAAAATAATTTCTACTCAAAATACTACATAGAAATTTTACCCTCGATAAAATTTACAGGTGTCATTATCAGTTATTTTTTTTTAAAAAAGCTTGAATACTCAAGTATTTTGAAAATCCATTCATATACGTATACTTTATCCTCATTCTATGCAATACCGATGGTAAGAGAATCAGAGTGTTAGTTATTTCAAACATCCATCAGATTAAAGTTATGCTATTGCTGCACTGGTCCTTTGCATACAAGTATTGAAACACCAGTGATGCTTATTTAAATCTACTTAAAATTCATAGCTCAGCCTTAGCAGCTTTACTGCAAACTGCAAAAAGTTCAAGATATAGGTGGCCCAACTCAAACACTGTACATTTTGATATACTTCATAAAAGCTATGTTTTTCATGCCTTTTATTTCAGTGGAAATAAGTTTTGAGTCCTCAATTACTGGTATTAACCCTTCTGTCAATTATAACAAGCTCCATTTGCTGTCTGACTCATTCATAAAAACATTCAGTCAAACTGCAGCTACAAATGTTGTGCCAAAAAAGCCATAGCTGCAAGATTCAGTGGTGTTTTCCAAGAGGATGGAAAATTGGCTACTAAAAGGTTTGTTTTTTCAAAGTACCAAAAGCAATGGAGAAGCTGAAACAAGGAAAACATAACAAAAAGGACAATAAACCAAGTGCAAACTGGGCCAGTGAAGTACAACTTTGTGTGATATAATAACGGGGCTTAAATGGTGAAATTAATGTGCTTAAATGTCTTTCTTGCTAAACACATCGAACTACTGTGTGCTTCTCTATTAAGCTTTTTTGAAAAATACAGAAGGTGAAGAGGAGCACTATTTCTAACTAACACAAAAAGCTGACAGGGTTTAGAAAGACCATAGCACTATAATGAGAAGCAGTTTATGAAAAGATATTCCAGGTTCTTGATAAACTAAATGTGTTGAAAGATTCCCTTTAAGATGTGACTGTGGTCAGCTAATACAGCTGTACACTGGGTAACTCAATCAGGAGCATCTGAGTCAGCACTTATTTACTGAAAAGTTAATATGATAAATAAAAATACTGGTATTAAAGATGTGCACATTAATGTTACACGAAAACACAAAACAGGAGCTTTTCCGCAATTTCAGAATGACCATTCAGCCATGGCTCTTGCTGGAGAAGTCAGCTGATGGAGAGCTCTGGTCTACTTCAAAAGAAACCAAGGGTAGTGAGTCATGCTGTCACTTAAACAAACAGTTCAATGTTAGTGGGGGGGAATAAGGCATCATGCTCTTGGATGGCATAACCAGACAATCTCACCAAGTTTGTCATATCTTGTCATATGTGTGTACACTAAAAAATCTGGTTTACAATTCATATATGAGAAACAAAAGTGGATCTTTGCAAATATTTAAGCCTGCCAATCCATCAAAAACAAGCACATTAGCAAAAAGATGTTAAGCTATAGATTTTTTTGAGAGCTTAATAAATATGTGTATTACTACTTTACATAATACCACACCTAAGATCATCCAAATATTGTGGGTTTGTAGAATTATCTTTTCCTTGCATCCTAAGATAATCACTCTTTAAGTACCTCTGTCTGACAGATTTTAGTTAAAGGGTCAAATCAAATATACTTTTTTTTAACTCTTTTAAAAACAAGTGAGTCAGTACTTCATGTTCAGTGTAGAAACTATTTCAATTATAACTCAGGGATCTGACCACTTTTAGTACCCTGAATTCTGAAGTATCTTGTAGTATGTATGTTTGAAAGCACAATTTACTTAAGCACAGATACGTAACATCAATAATGATGAGCTAACCATATTACTCAAATGCCAGTGTAAATGTGTGGAAAGTTAGCTGCCTTGACACCGATCCCAGGAGTGCCGAGGGTCCAGTCAAGTGTTCCAAAACTTAACCTGATTTATGGAAACCAGCTAGTTTGATTAGGTGGGCCAGACCTGGAATGAGAGCACTTCAGCAAGATCAGGCACTTGCTCTAAAGCCATCTAATTACTGTAGACACTACTAAAGGACAGCATCTCATATGCTCATTTGAGCATCTCTTCAACAGTCTGTTCCACATGGGGAACAGAGCAACTAAAATACATTAGCAGGGGTGCGTTCAGCCCCCGAGAGAGCCTGGCAATCAAAGCAAACCAGACAAAGAACAAGCCACTGTTACACAGACAAAAGAGCAGCTATTTGCAGTAATGAACGCTAACCAGTCAAAACAGTCATGACATGAACTCAGCTGCCCACTTGACCGAGTAGTTGAGCACAACTGGTTCACTTGGGGCAAATTATTCGACATGGGCTTAATTAGGATTTTAAACGTTGCCAATTGCAATGATAAAGGGGAAGTATTTAATGTGTATACCTAGAACTGTAAAGTTTAAAAAAGACTTTGTATAGTTCACGTAACTGATCCAAAAATAATGGAAAGCAGAAGAGATTAGCACACAGATGTAGAAGGGGACAGCAAATGGGAACAGAGAGAGAAAAAAGACATGTGTGGAACTAGCACTTTTTTTTTTTTAAAAGTTTCATCCCTAAGCTGGCATTTTAAAAATGTTTAGGCTCACTTGATCACCTAGTGGCAAAGTCATACAATGCAACTTGGGAGAGACCAATTTCCTTCCCCAAGCAAACAGTGTACGTTATGATAGAGAATGCTCAGGGTGGAGGAGAGTGGGGGGGACAACAACTTTTTTCACAACCAGATATCCATTTTAAACACCAAGAGGCACAAGTAATTGCCAGACAGAAGAGCAATATCTTGCATGAGAGCAGCAAATGAAATGGGCAGATTCCAGTTAGTATTCCTTCTGCAAAAAATGCACAATATACTTGCCTGATCCTAGTAACGTCCATTACTATGCAGAACAAATCCAGGTTTGATCCAGTGCCAGACAGAATTGGGTATGCTTCCTAAAGTATATGCTTAATTTAAAGTCACTGACTTATTGCAGTGACACGATACTGAGCAAGAGAACATGGAATACCCCAAAAGATATCCTGCTTTAAAGGGATGGCTGCATCACAGGCACTAAAAAACTACAGCTTCAAGGCTCAGATACAACAAGCAGCTTTATAAAACTATAGGTGTTCAGACAAAGTAGTAACTCATCGGAAAGAAAAGCTTTTGAAAAAGACGTGTTCTAGTCAGTATTTCTGAAACAGTGCCTTTAGGAAAGCAGCCCGTCTCAGTGTACTTCATTGATTATGCAGCACTGTGTATGCAAGGGAAGTTTTCATAATCCCACCAGGCTTATCAGCTAAGGTTCTGAAGCACAGGATTTGTTATGAAAAAAATGACAAAGTTTAACCAAAAAGGTCAACTTGGAGGCTAAGTCAGCATTTAAAAACTGAAGAATAACTGAAATAGAAAAGGAAAGTTAGGTTAAAAAAAAAAAAAAAAAAAACAGTCAGCTACCACATTTCCTCAAACTACCTGAACTCCGCTTTTCTTTTGAGGAAGCCCCATATATTCAGTATTTCATGGAGATGCCATTTTGGACAACTACTTATTGCCCTTGGGACAGTGTGTACCTCAGATCTTCCTACCCCCGCCCCGCTCCTGTTAACAGTCAACCTACCTGCCCATAGTTGTCTATGCCAGTTACTAATCTATTTAAGTTTAATAAATCGAAAGCTGTCCTGAGGGACTGGCCCAGGGTGGTGAGTCCTTCGGCCTGGAGGTTTTTGAGCTCGTTCATGAACGTCGCGTGGTTTTCCTTCCACCCGGCCTGAAACGAGAGACGCCACCAGACTCAGCGCCGGCGGGAGCCGCGGGCTCGCCGCCCCCTCCTCACGCGTGAGCGGCGCTGAGGGGGCCGCGGGAGGGCGGCCGGGGCCGGCGGCCGGGATGGACGTGACGGGGCCCGAGAGCGACTGGCGCAGCACCAACTTCCGGCAGAAGCTCGTCAGCCAGATGTGAGTGCGGCCCGGGCGGGCCCCGCGCGCCGGAAGCCCCGTTTACACTCGTGTGTTGCGGTTCTTGATACGGTCGGTCTCGCTTTGCTGCTCCCGAGAGTCAGCGGTTGAAGACACTGCCTTAAAGCTGTCTCTTTCGTTCTGACGTGCAGGCAGCGCACAGCTTGACTGCGTGATGGTTCCCAGGTTCTTGCCTTGCTTACTGTGATGTTTCAGAATTAAACTGTCTAACTGTCCTCAAAAGAAGCACCATAGCGTGTGTCTGGCAAAGCTCTGCAAGTGCATTTGGTGTTCAAAAGCGGTATTTTGCTTCTGAAGTGTTTGCAAAGTCATTTGTGAGACAAACCCCTGCTTTTCCTCCTTCTCTCAAAACAGCCAAGCAAAAATGCTCTCTGACACTGTATAACTTCATGTTAGAGCCTTGTGTGGGCACAGGCCGAGCCCTGTTGCTGGACCCAGGAATCCAGGGAGCTGCTCAGGTTCCTCTCAGGTTGGCCCAGGCAATGGGGGTGATGGAGGAGTGTGGTTGGGCTTGCAAGGTGCCCCTTTATGCTGCTCCTCGCAGGGAGCAGCCACATCCTGGTGCCTTGGGAGCTGGGCCCCTGGGATGATTCTTCTGTCCTAACGACCTTCTCATAATGGGTTTTTAAGTGTTGGTGTTGCCTGAGGAATGAGCCTGAACTCGGTTTTATGATGGTAAATTTGGTACATAGACATGTACATTTTCTGCCTCTGACTGCTTGCAGCCTGTGTTAGAAAGGAAGCATGTTGAGTACAGGAAGAGAATATAACTTAGGTAATGATTCCTGGTTGTCAGGTTGAGGTTTTTGCTCAAAGTTTTAATGTTTATGTCCTTGCTTAAGATGGAGAAGGATTTTGCCATGGTAAATGTAAATAAGGTTAGGAAGTTGTGAAGGAAGGAAGAGATGAAGGAAGAGATGAAGGATATGTGATGAAGGATATGTGAAGGAAGTTGAGATGAAGACTGAGGAACAGCAGGTAGGAGATAGCTGAATCAGCTTGAGTGCCTTGAGTGGAAAAAAGTGGAAGATCATCTGCATTACTGCTCCCAGTAAAAATCGTGAAATGAAAAAGAATCACAAAAATTGTTCATAAAGCGTCTTCCAAGTCTGTATTCCAGCCTAGATTCGCTGAGACCTGAGGCAAAACCAAGCCAAGAAGAAAAGTATTTCTGCTTTCCTGGGTCTATAGAAAGTTAGGAGGTTAATATTATAAATGCTTATTTTGACATAGCTGGGTTACCATGCAGTGAACTGAATTTACTGATATTTTTCAGAGGTAAAAATAACTTGGGAAAAGTGCTTGTTTTTAGCCAGCACTGCTTTTCACTACTGCTGGCCACATAGCGACAAGTATTGACATAATTTGTAAGAAGAGGCTTCTTAGTTCTACTGGAGAAAATGCTTGTGCAACTGCATGTGTGTATGGGGTGGGGTGGGGGCTGTTTCTCCTTGTACTGTAAAAATATGTTTATTTCATTACCTTGCACAGTTGGAAAGAGTTTTTAATCCTTTATGTAGCTGTGGCTCAGTTCACCTGAACACTTTGTTACGGCAGAAAAACATTTTGAACTGAGTGCTGAGGTGATCAGGCATCCTATTTCATAAGGCAGTGTTTGGTGTTGAAACTTGGGTTTGTCTTAATGTATTGGTGGTCATGCAACTCACTGCCCTTTAGTTTTGTTAGAACAACCGATTTAATGTAGTCGTAGTGTTAGTTGGTTGGGGAAGCGGAACAACTTCGAGGAAGAACATATTTTACAAGTTTTTCAACTTGTAAGTTGGCCTCAGTGAGAAGTGGCACTGGGTTAGAAAGAAACTTCTTAGGAATGGAGGGGAATTTCTGAAGCTGATATGGCATGAAGTGCATCTTGTGAGACTGCAACCTTGAGTGTTCTGCATCAACTGCAAAGGTTGATGTGATCTGAAATAAAAGATCAAGTGTAGCTGTTTTTCATGTTCTATAACATCAAAAAGAAATAGAAAATATGTGTATACGTGTGTGTGTGTGTATGTGTATATATATATATAAAGTATATAAAGAAAAATATCACATAAAGTATTTATTTATTGAGTGTCTGGTTTATCCCTCACTGTCTCTGTATCATGTCCCTGTAGTACTAGTTCCATGTTACTTCCTTTGTTTGCCTTTGCATGATCTTTTTTTTATCTCCATGTGCTCAGTTCTTGCTGCCTTCAGAATAAGAGGCATTATCACTGCAATGTGCAACTAGTCCTGCCCCAAGGGATGGATGTGGTAGGAATGCCGGATAGAAAAGGGTGCCCGTGTTTCACAAAAACTGAGACTTTCAGGGATCTATTTAGTTTCTGTGCTTATGTTTAATGTTTAATGTAAAGTGCTTTATGTTCATTTCCTTGTTGCTTATGCCACAATGGTTACTGAGATATAAGTTGAAGAGATGTTAATTACAAGGCAAAAGTTATTTTCCGGTAGCTTGTTTATAGAGTTGAAACTGTAGCTACTAGATTGCATTAAAAAGCAATGAGTTTTGCAGCAAAATGAGATTCTTCAGAGAACGAGATTGCCCCGGGGATTTGAATAGGGATATTTTCCTGACTGAAATCCTACTTCAGGTAGGACGTATTGAACTCTGCATATTTCATTGTGGAATTATTTGTTACTTTTTGATGTATTGAAAATATCTCTTCTCTCCCCTTCCTGTCCTTAGCAGTATAGTTTTGGGTTGTATTCTTTTTTGTTCTCGCATATTTCTCATCCAGCAGGCAGAACTAGGTCCAGGTTGCAAGAGATGTGTTGAAGAAAGGGCAGTGGGCCCCTGTTCTAGCTGGTAAATGGAAAAGAAGAGTAAGGGATCTGAAAGCTTTGTATTACTTTGGGTTTTTTTCCTTCCTCAGTTTCCCAGTTCATTGGACCTTCCTTTCATCCTAATGCTTTACCTGCTGCTTTCATATGGTACTGTTTGTGTTCTTCCTTCCCTGCACACCCATATGCATCACCCATTCTGTGTCTTGAACAGGGCTCCAACATTCTCAAGTCAGTGGTCAAAACCTTTTATTTATTATTATTTTTTTTTTAAACAGACCCTGACATTTGGTTAAAATAATACTTCAGGTAGTAATGTCTTGATGTCTTGCCAGTAAGTTTTGAATATTTGCAGAGAATTTTTGTGTTACCTTTTATAAATGAATTGTGTTGTTATCAGTTGCTTGAAGAAAATTTTAAAGGACCACAGTTGTAAGTAATGTATGAGGGATTTTTTTGTTTGTCTGTATATGGATCTACCCAAAAGAAAGGGATAAATAGCTGTTACACAGACATTTTCAACTACAAAAGCTGTTTTCTGATGTCCTCGGTCTCATCTTTATTTTTTCTGTTGCTTTTCAGTGATGAAGCTATGAGGAAGGCTGGTGTTGCCCACAATAAATCCAGCAAAGATATGGAGAGTCATGTTTTTATGAAGGCCAAAACAAGGGTAAAGCATCTCTCTCTATTTCCCCAAATGACAAAAAAGTTAGAAACAGCCCACAGCAACAGTAAAGCAATGCACATGGTGCTCAAAGCAAAGACTGATAGTAAACTTTCTCATGTAAGATTTTGAATTTAGTATGATCCTTTCTGCCTTAGGGTTTTGTCTGCCATATGGGCAGTATCGAGTTAGGGAGCTAGACTTCAGGCCAAGACTAACATTGGCTAACATTGTAGCATTTAAGGTGCATTATGGGACTGTGCTTAATTAAACCTAATCTAAAGACTAGCATGTAGTAAACTGTACAGAATCTACAGCGTAGCTGTGTTCTGTGTGCAGTGTGGTGCCTGGGAGAGACTAAGTTATCAATAGAAAGGTTGTTTTAGGATTAACACCAAGGGAAGTGCTGAGATCTCTGTGGAAGTCTGGTTATGGTTTTGTAGAATTCTAGATCCTATCCAGATTTAAACTTCTTTCCTGGAACTTTCTTATAAGAAATTGGGTGCTATTGCTGTCTCCAAACATCTCTTTGAGATAAAACTTATCTTGGTGAGAGTTTTACTATGTTTCTGTCAGAAATTTATGCCTACTGACAGCATTCTTGTTGGCTGAGTGAGAAGTTTCATGTGTGGGTATAACCTCTCAGCCTTTCAGAAGGCTGAGAACCTCTCAGAAAGAGGAGAACCTCTCAGAAAAGCCTGGCATTTTCTGTTATGTACTGTGAGGCATGCTAATAAAATGATTCAAAGAATATTTGTCCTTTCATTTCTGGAACTTCTAAAAGGTAAATTGGACAACTCTATTCTTCAGAGATGGTGACTTTGTAATTTCTGTAATGCTAACTTAGCTTTTTAAAAAAGGGATTTGCTCTATTAACGTGTCTTAATTCAGTGCCAGGTTAAAATAAGACAGTGTACTAAATAAGAAGATTCAGTCCTTGAGCAAAAGGAACTAGAAGGGCTAAAAAATGAAAAGTGGATGCATTCTTCTGTAATTGGATACACATATTGTGGCACTATTAGTATGGCTGTCACAGAGGTTGCCTATTCTTTGCTATGAATTTGTGAACTCCTGCCATTCCAGCTCTATCGAGCACAATGACTTTCTGGTGAAAATATTCCCCCTTAGTGCATGGACAGACTGTTCTTTGCGAGTGAAGTGCTTTGAAAAGCTCACTGGCCCTGTAAGGGAAAATCTGTTACATTGAAGGGTGGAAGAACAGAGAAGGAACAGAAAGTCATGGTTGTTTTGTTTCCTATGTTAAAATATTCACTTTTACCTTTAGGAGGAATATCTTTCTCTTGTGGCCAGACTTATTATCCACTTTCGAGACATTCGTAAGTAACTGCTTTTCTTTTCTTTTTTCTTCTCCCTTCCCCCACTAGCAGGATTACTCATAAGGAGAAAGGGAAAAAATAGGGTTTGTAGCTGTTGTTCTGACTTTGACTGTTTGTGAGTTGCTCTAACAATTTAAGTACTGTAATGTACATGCTCAATTTCTAAATATTATTTCTTTTGCAATATATGTCTGTAAGTTAGGTCTTTGAGAAGTTTGAATTTACTACTCTTTTACTTTATCACCTGCATATTTCTTTTATTTTCATTGTTTATATAGCATTTTGGTTACCAGACCAGTTTAGCTTAATGCATCTTTTCTGCTTGCTCAGTCCTCAAGCTATATCTGATAAGAAAGATGAAAATACCTCTGTACTATGATGTCCATTATAGCTGTGATCCAGCAGTCTAGTACCGTGGGTCTGATAAACTGTATGGAGATGGGAGAACTACAGAAGATAGTGATTATTTATATTTATATGTGAATATATTTCTTGTGGAAGATGTTTTTAAACTGTCAAATTTGCTTGTGACAAGATGGACAAGGTCCTTTTTTTTTTTTTCCCTCCTTTGCAGACAATAAGAAATCTCAGGCGTCAGTCAGTGGTAAGAATTTGTTTTATTTTCTTCTTCCCCTCTTTTTCTTCTTTCCCTCCATTCCTCTCCTCTCCCTTCCACCTTCCATCTCTTACCTCCTGTTGGAGAAAAGGAGAGGTAGTAGGATGCTCTAACGGATTATTTTACCACAGCAAAGAGCAAGAGGGGCTGAAAACAATCTACTGCTTGGCAGTCCCTATTTCTCCTGACCATCTTTGGATTCCTCAGTCTTTTGCAATAGAAATGATTTTTTGTTTGTTTGTTTGTTTTGTGGGGTATATGCACTGTCATTTGGTTAAGATTAGATCTGCATTATGTCCTGTGCCTCTGTGATAGCTCTTACAGCATTATATATTGGGGACATAATATAATCCACCACTTTTATCCCTCTGTAGATTATGTGTGAAGTGTCTAGGATTCATTAGCATCCAACCTAGGCAATTAGGAATTATTTGATGAGTATCCTGAAGGAAGAGGGGGTTTGTGCTCTCTCCATGATGAATAAAACAAATACTGCTTCTACACACCACGCTGCGTTTTGTCCTTCTGAATTTCTGTTCTGTCTTTGACTTCACTTTTGTGTGCTCAGGTTGTGACAATTCTCCTGACTGAAAGACGCTGAATTTATCTGCTCCATGAAATGTGATGTTATGGCTAGGGGAGCTATATTGCAAGGTCAAGGTGCTTCCTGTGGTCTGAGCATTGCTTCTCCGTGTTGGCCTTGGGAGGAATGGATCTGCATTAGGACTCTTCATTTTGGAAGTTGTTGGCACCATGTGTTGTGTATCCAGAGATCCCTAATGAATTCATTTTCTCTGGTATATTTAGAATTTCTAATAAGAAATTTTATAAAACTGAAGGATTTTGTATTATCTCTAGTCTTTTTTATAGAGAGACAAAGATCTACCAGCAGTTTCTTGTGCTCTCACTGGCAGAGCAGTGAATTTTAGGTGCTCAGGGGTTGGATCTAGTTATGGTCTGAATCTTGTATTCGTGGATACCAGGGAATGGAGAATTTGCGGGAGGCAATTTCACATCTGTCTACGTATTAGTAACTCTGCTGTTTTCCCTGTAGATCCTATGAATGCCCTGCAGAATCTAACAGGGGGTCCCCCAGCGGGGGCACCTGGAATGGGCATGGCTTCCCGAGCTCAGGGAGCACCCATGAGTGGGATGGGTGCTCTCGGCCCAATGGCACAGCAGATGAGTCTCCCTGGGCAACAGCAGCCTCCTGGGACCTCCGGGATGCCCCCTCATGGGATGCCTGGTGTCTCTACAGCTACTCAGCAGAGTAAGTATTTGTTTAACTGCAGTCACTGAAATTGTTAGACTGACCTTTTGGTGAGTTTCTCTATTTAATAGTTCTAGACTAATCATCTGGAAGAAGTACAGGGAGGAAAACCAGTTTCAAATACTTCTGCTTCGTGGGATAAATGTTTTCGCTTGTACAGGAAGGAACAAACTTTGAGCTTTTGTGTAAGCAATTGTCTCCTTCATCCTCCCAGATGTCAATTTTAGGATCTTACTGCTTCTGTGGAGCGCAGCTATGTTTGCTGGGTCTGTTGGGTTTTCTGCTGGTTGCTTCTATGAATGTTGTCTCTAAGAGTTTCTCTATCTCGAAGACTTCTGTGTGGGAAGACATGTTTGGCCCTTCAAATGGCCACTGAGTCGCATGTTTTTTTTTCCTGCTCTTTTGTACACTCTGTAGTTAGGTTGCTGCCTCTGTAGTTAGGTTACTGTCCCAAAGTCGGTGAGATGTAGAGGTTTTTAATGGGATGTGCCATTAATTATGCTGTTAGCATTTTTCCACCTGATGATGCAAAAGTATATTGTGCTAACCAAGAGCGTTCATGTCACAACTCCCATTCAAGTCTTACAACAAAATATATGTTTTGATTAGTGGTATAACAGGACCCAGATCAGTTAAGTGAAGGATACAAATAAAACATTAACAAAGCCTAAGTATAGCCATTCCAAATTTGCAAGAAGATAAAATGTCATACTTCACTACAGACTAGTAGTTATATTCACATGGAGGTTTTGTAATAATATTCAAGCAGTGCTTCAAAACTCAAAATCTCTCTGCAACACTCAGGAGTGTTTTGATACTTTAAAGTTTATCTGATTGTGAAATTATACTGGGTAATATCTCTTATCATGTTTTGGATTTCACTTTCTAAGTACATTCAACCTTCTTTTTAGCCCAACTTCAGCTTCAGCAGATTGCTCAGCAGCAACAGCAGCAGCAGCAACAGTTCCAGCAGCAGCAGGTGGCTTTGCAGCAGCAGCAGTTCCAGGCCCAGCAAACAGCCATGCAGCAACAGTTTCAGGTGCAGCAGCAGCAGGCAGCAGCGGCCGCAGCAGCCCAGCAACAGCAGCAGCAACAGCAGCAGCTGCAGGCTGTCCAGCAGCAGCAACAGCACATGCTGAAACTACAGATGCAGCAGCAGCAAAACCAGCAACAGGTAGTGACAAACAAAACAATTGCAATAGCAATTAAGGTGGTCTGTGATTAGTTGCTTGTGCAGTAATGCTATTCTGTCTGGAGCTTTCGCTTGCATGGCTATACTGAATATTAGCTCTGCCTGTCCCCAGCACATTTCTCTTTTGGGGTAGGGGTTCTGTTTAGACTGGCCATTTAGTTGACAGCAGTGAATTGCATAGTAGAGCAAGGGCTTAATAGTTTATAATTATTTGATCACTCTGTTATAGTAACAGAGAATTAAAATCTGCCTTTTTTAAACATCAGCATAGAGTTCCATTGCAATATTTCAACTCTTCTAGAAATCATGGCTGTTTTGTCACTGAGCAAATTGCCACTTTAAAAAATATGTGCCAGGAACATTATATGTTCATCATCCTTAGGCACAAAGGCAGTGTATGAATCTTTAGTTCTTATGTTCTTGTGCAGTTCTGGTAAATGGTTGGTTATATCTGAAGAAGTGTTTCTGAGCCCATTTGTAAAGGAGAAGCTGATGGATTTCATCTTTGCCTTTTAAAACTGTTTTAGTAGTGAGAATAGTTTCTCACAATGAGAGTAAAATTACAGGATATGTACTAGGTGGAAGTGATATATGAAGAGTGAGTGTTTAAAATGGTTGAGCTTTCAACTTGGACTTGAATGTTCATCCTGATGCATTAGCCTTCTATTTACTCTGTAAAAAATAAGGCTGCTGTAACACTGCTGGAAGCTTTAGCATCCCTGCTCTTGATTTTCAGATTCAGCAGCAGCAACAGCAGCAGCAGCAACTCCAGCGAATTGCTCAAATGCAGCAGCTGCAGGCAGCACAGGCTATGCAGGCACAGCAGCAGCAGCAACAGCAGCAGCAGCAGCAGCAACAAATATCTCAACAGATACAGCAGCAACCACCTCAACAAGTAATGCAGCAGCAGATGCAACAGATGCAGCAGCAACAGCAGCAGCAGCAACAACAGGTTGCTCAGGCACAGCAGGCTCAGCTTCCACCACAATCCCAGCCTCAACCCCAGCCCATGGTGTCACAGGCACAGGCAATCTCAGGACAAATTCCTGGTCAGGTTATGCCTGTCACTCTCACACCACAACAGTTAAAAGCAATGCAGGTAAGTTGATTGTTGGTTCATTGTGAATCTTCAGAGAAATCGTCTTGACCTTTGCTAATAATGGAATAGGAAATACTTACTTATGAAAAGATCTGTTAGCTTGTTACGAGTATGGTGACATTCAAAGTTCATTTCTAGGCCTGGTTCAGTTCTGTATCCATAAAAACTAGGAGTTCTGAAAAAAAATGCGATTAAAAATAAAATTCTTGTCTTATTCTGTGTACAAACTCCTAGAGGCTTGTCTCCAAAATGTATGATTTTTTTTTTTTTTAAAGAATGTGGTTAATTTAATGAAACAAAAGGATCATACTGTATTTACTTACATGTGTTACTTTCACACTGAAGGTAAGAGCTCAGCTGGTCCAGCAGCAGCAGGCAGCAGCAGTGCAAGCAGCTCAGGCCCAAGCTGCTCAGATGGGAGCTGCAGGACAGGTAAGGGCCTTGGAGCCAGTATCACTACCACAGACCTGTAGCAAGTGCATGCTAAGGAGAGCATGGAGCTGGGGTCCTGGTGGCTTTCTGATGAGGGGTCTGACACTGGTCATCCCCTTTATCAAGGGGATGTGGGTTTTATGCTGTTTCTCCTTTGCCTGGAGTCAGAGGCAGGATTTCATTGACAACCTCTCTGTGCATGTTCTCTATCCTGAGTAGGTAAGATTGTTGCCCATAGTGAGGGCACAGGAGTGCAATTAGTAAGACAAACTGCTGTGGTCATGCTACAAGTTGGACTGATGGTTCCTGGCATATATTACCTTTACTCTTGTTACTCTTTTTAGATGACACTTTCGTTGTGTGAACTGATTCTGTACTGTCGATCTTTGCCTGCTGGTCTTAATTCACATATGGTATACCTTCCATCCCCACTTACCAAGTACAAAAAGTTGTATAGATAATGAAATCCCTCTGTGCTTCCCTTTCATTCCTTTCATCTTTCATTCCTTTCCTTTTTCTGAGTGAACTGGGTCGTAGATATAGATTGCCCATGTTGTGAATGTGAATTGTCAAGGAAAAAAATGACATGTATCGTAAGATACATTAAAAAAAAAAGGTGCTGGATGAAAGCTTACTGTCAAACACAATAACTTGTAGCCCCAGTGATTGTTCTTTGATGCATGTCTATTATGAAGGAGATCTGGGGAAAAGTTAGTGTTTGTTTGACCTGAATCCCTCATCCTGTTTTCCACAAGAATCTGGAAGTCTTTGCTTTACCTCTATACTGTTTCATGTTGAGGTATTTTACAGACATGGGTAAGTACAATTATTGCCACTTTGTAGATGAAGAAACTCAGGAAGAGAGATGTAATGAGGTTGACTAGGACTGATGCAAAGTTATGTCTGTATCTCCAGACACTCCACATACTGCACCATTTTTTCCCTCAGTAGCAAAGTAATAGTCTAGATTCAATAAGACCTTTTGATAGCAGAGAGTCTTATTGAACAAAGGTGAATGATAACAACTAGTTCCAGACTTATGTTAGGATTAGTGTCTTGTACCCTCTCAACTTTATATGGCCCACCTTCTCGCTGGTGGGTGAGTTCTTTTTCTGTATTGATTCTTTTACTTGTGTTGACATAGCACAGAATGCTAAAGCTGAGCAGTGGTAAGTACAGTTCATACAGTACTGGCAGCGATACAGAAACCACGTCCTACAATTGAAATGTAAATTAAAACTTCATTTCATGAATAATTTTCACTTGGGACCTGTAGGGGCTTAGTGTGACTAAAAGGAGACTATTTTTTTCCCATTTTTTTTCTGTTTTACTAACCTAATATTGCTTTGTTCAACTCCTAAGCAGATGGATGGTACTTACGTACAGGCAACTTAATTCTTTTCCCGTTTAGTGAATTCATATGCCAGTGGCTTAATACCACAGCACATTTGAAAAGTTTCTGGTGAAACAGTGGTTGATTGTCACCTGGTTTTGCATTGCAGCTTTAAGTCATGCCTACTAAACCCAGGGATTGCTCATTGTCTATCACAGATGGAATTTTCTAAACTGCCTAGATGAGCTTATACCATTTTTTTTTGTCATGCTGTTACAATGCAAGTCTACTAAATTTCACTTAATGCTGCTCAAGTCCAATAATTAAACTGTTTTCTTATACTTTGTATAACAATTTTCTGTTTAGTTTTAAGAACACAGCTCTGTAGAACATGATAATGCAGCTTTAGTCTTGAGAGCATGGTTGAATTGGTTTTGATTTTTATAAGTTTCTTTTGATACTGGATTCTGCTCCTGTCTTTAGTCTGTTTTCCACTGTCACTAGAATTAATAAATCTATCTTGATTTCTGTTTGGTTCTGGGCAACTTTTATTTTAAGCAAACCCTGTCCCTATATTTGCTTGTTACAGTTGAGCTTGGTTTCTGTGGGCTTTCAAGGTGGAATTTGCGTTGATATGCCTGCCTTTTCCCTTTTTCATCAAGCTTCTGTTCAGCATTTCTAGGTAAAAACAAAATTAATCCCAAGTTCAAACATGGATCGTGTGAGTTTGAAGTTCTTCTCTAAAGTTGTCCTAATGACACTGTCCAGGTGAATGTTATGCTGCTTTGGGTATCTAGTCCTTAAGAGCATTAGCTCACAAGTAAAGCAGATAAATAAGGACAGCAGTGTCCTAGTGACCACAGAGTGGTACAAAAGTGCTTGGAGCACCAAGAGAAAACCTGTAATCAACTGGATTTAAGTATGAACAAAGCTTAAATCATGATTCTGCTGCAACTTGCTCAGGTGCACCAAATATAGATTAGCTATTGCTATGTGAAAATTGGACCTGACCTACCTTTAATGGAGCAGCATATTTAAGGAATTCTGAATCCTTGGATTTTAGATGGAACAAAATTACGAGTTCACAGTTCTGGTTGCTATATTCCTTTTTTTTTTTTTTTTTTTCCTTAATCAAATAATGAGATTCATATCTTACCGTGAAGGAAGACTTTCCCTTCCTCTGCTTCCTCTCTGTTCTTTTAGTAAATTTCTTGTTTCTTTAGATTGATTTATCTCTATTTCAGTTCTGAAGGGTTTGCCTTCAGTTTTAACTTATTTTTGAGAAGTCCGTGAACACTTCTGGTTGACTCCTAGTTCTAGACTATTTGTCAAGAACAACTCTTTCATTCCTTCCCATAAAACAGATGCCATCTTTGGAACCCTCTTTCCTCACTCCTTTATTAAAAGGTTTTGTAATGTGAGCACCAATTTTTGAAGAGCTGGAAGAATGGGGAAAATGAGATTCCCCTGGTTTCACTTTAAATATGCATTTCATTTACAAAGAGCACTTATTTCAAAATGCAAAAACAAAATCAAAATTGTGCATGCACACATGACCAACAATGCACAGTACAACAAAGCTGAAAGCCCTTGAATCGGAGTTTGTCCTGCTGGTGCTCCGTGGTTTGCCAGACACTTACAGTGTGAATAACTTCCAACTTCCTTGATTTCAGAGGAAATAATCTAAATCTGCACGTTTTGGTGGTGTGGCACGAGAAACAAGACCAAGATGGGACACGTGGGTCACCATAACATCCCTGGGCTTTCATGCACTCCAAAGATCCATGTGCATTCACGAGGGTCTCTGATGGGGTGATTGTGCCTGGAAGGATGGTTTTGCCAACATTTTTTTTTTAATTATTATTATTATTTTTTTCGTTAGGGTTGTGTTGCTTCACCAGCTCTCATGTTGATACTGTAGCTCTTCACTGCACTTTGTAGCCGACGCCTGTGCTTTGTGGCAGTGCTGGGTTATGTTTGCCAGTGGTGGCTGTTGCATGCTGCGTGTGCACATGTGCATGTGTGTGATGTCTGAAGCTCCCATTTGTTTCCTTTTGGAAATCCTGTCTCTGACCCTCCCTGCCTGGATGGAAAGGGACTGCATCGCTCTGATGTTGTGAACTAACAGCTGTGCTAAATTTGACACTGTTTTCTTTATCAGTTATTGCTTTCCTTTTCAGTCTTGCTATGTTGTATTTAATTTTATTTATTTTTAACAATCGTAAGCACATGCATTCTCTTGACTCTCTAGAGACATGTTGCTGGCTGCTTCAGTCCATTTACACGGAACACAAAGCAAGCAAGAGTGCCCCAAATCCTTCCCTGAAAAGAGATTTCTTTTAACTCCTAAGTTAACGCTTAGGTTAGTTAGAGCCTGATAAATTCCTTGGTAATATATAAACTGGGGGGAAAAATGGCCTGGAAGATTTTATTGCAGAATTATAAAGTACCAAGTAGGTTTTACTGATAGGATAATTGCCAAAATAACATGAATCCTACCTCAAAATTTCCAAATTTCCTGTAAATTTATATTACATTTTGATTCATAGCATATCATCTGGTGTAATACTGAATTTTAAGTAGCATGAGACTATGCAGGTATATCTAAATATTTAATTCCTTAAGATGCAGGCTAAAGGTTGTAAAAGGTACTTCTGGATACTGTAAAGTAGCATAAAACATGAACCCATTCTAACACTAATCTTGAGCATCTGTCCAATTAATGATTGTACTTCTGGAACTCCTCAGTCATTACAGTTGTAGAATCAAATAGTGCATGAATAAATTTGAGGCAGGTTATAAAATCAGAACAGAAAATTTTTGTACGTCTTAGGAAAAGGAGAATAGGTATTTGACAAAGGTGACAGATACTACAGGGATATATTTGACCCATTCATAGCTTGCAAAAAGAAGGGAATAATTTTTTTTTTTTTTCCCCAAACTCAGAAGTCCTTTCTGTTGTAGTGATGGAATCTTCCTCTGTGGAGTTGTTACGCTGTCAGAGGTCAGGTTGTTCTAAACTTCTGCTCACTGTTGTAGGACTCACTGGAGCATTTGTGGTGACAGTGCTGTTGAACTGTCTGCCAAATTACTCTAAATGGCGTATGCAAATATTGCCAAATCCTTTGAGTACGCAGTGGGGCAAGAAGAAGAAACATAGGACGTTAAGGAGGAGGCTTCTTATATGGAGCATTCGTGACAGCAGTCTTAGAGCACTTCCAAGAATTCTAGAAATAAGGCAAATGTCAGGCAAAATTTTAGGAATAATTTAAGAAAATGACAGCACTGTTTGCCCTTGACCCACAAATCTGTGTCTAAATCTCACCTCTCAAATGTCTAGAATTCATTAGATGCTCTCTACAGATGAACAGAAAGTGAATAAGAAGGGGACTGATTTGTAAACTAGCATGTTAAGTTAACATTTAGAGGAGAACTCACTAACCTTCCCTCTTTGCTCCCCCTCGCCCTAATTCCTGGAGGTTGCATGTGCTTTTCATCCTGCCAGTGCACTGCATTTCTTGTTTTGCGATTACTTTTGTCTGTTGTCCCTCTGTCCTCAAAGATGATCACCGCACCTATGGCCCGAGGTGGGATGCAAATAAGACCACGGTTCCCGCCTACCACCGCTGTGTCTGCCACGCCGCCAAGCTCCATTCCTATGGGCGGACAGCAAATGCCACAGGTATTTACTGAGTCAAAGCGCACGTTGGGGCAGGAATTGCACAGAGCAGTCAATTCATGGTTGTGTAGCACTTGCTTTCCAGCAAGGGGAAGTTCACTTCGTCCAACATCTGGCTTGCTGCAATTGCTCAGGTTATTGCGCTTTTCATTTTTTTTCCATGGACTTAATTCTCCTTTTTCTTAAAGAGCGGATTTTCTGAGTGCTTGGGATATTGAGAAAGACGTTTCTAAAGTGACACAGCTCTTTGTATTTTAACACAACACTTCCACGTTCATACTTGATTCAGGTCTCAAATGAGTACAATTTTCCGGTCTCCAATTAATCTCCATACTCCGCAACCCGTGCACATCTAGGAGAGTCTCCAGAAGTGTTGCAAGTCAGGACTGCAGCGTCCTGCCTGACGTGTGTCTGGGGCCTTGTATATCATGTGCCTATACTCTGTGTAGGTGCTTTTTTTGTGAATAATAAACTTGGCTCATTTGAGTTTGTGTAGCTTTTGGACATGTAATCAGGATTCGGTAAATCCAGAGCTGTTCTCTGCTCTTCCCTGCTTGTGAAAGAGGAGCTGCCACAAGGACTCAGTTTGCACCCATGTTAGTGAAGAAACACGGGGCAGGCTGGCAGCGCTCTGGCCAACGGCCGCTGAAGATGCGTTAGGTCCGAGTACCTCTGCGTTCGCAGATCCCTGCTACAGAAGTATGTTGCACTGCTGCTGCCCACAGCTGTGGATCCATCAGCAAAATGCATCATTTTAGGGGAGCAGGGATGGAGAGATCTAGAATGAAGCAGAATTGAATTCTTGCTAGGTAGCCACAAAGCTAGGCACTGCTGTGCCCTTCAGTACTGCTCATAGGACACATAGGATTCTCCTCAGTCCAGTGTATTTGGTGCTGATTTAAATATGCTTCAGGCTAGGGTGGCCAAGTGGAATTTAGCTGCATTGTTCTGTCTAGTACTTACAGACCTCATATGTGCTTCTAAACGTTAGCTTTTAAATTTGATACCAGATGTGTTTTTTGTTCTTTGTATTGATGCTTTCTGTTCATGGATTTTAGAAAGATTTCTTCATTCTTCACTCTTTTGCTTCTGTTGCCGGCTTACCAGGGGCTGCAGCATGTCAGAAACGCGGTTTCTGAGTGGTGCTCTTGCATCAAGTTTATTAGGCTCAGCGTTTTCCTGACAGGGGTTTATTCATGTAGATAGAGTGACCAGAAAGATTCTGCAGGCCTAGGCAAACTCATCCGTGGTTGTTCCTAAGATAGGTAGTTGTTTAAATGTTAACTGGAGTAAAACCCAGCCCTGGGTGTTTATTCAGGCAAGGGAGAATTTACTTTGAGCTTTACTTGCTGTAGCAATTTATATTCCCTGAGACAGTCCCCCTCTGATAGCAATTCAAGTATTAGATTAATTTATATGTAAAAACTGGAGTCATATCAGGAGGCCTCTAGTTTAATCTGCCAGTGCCATATGCTGATCTTTTAGTGCCATCATGTTAGTGGCCTTTGAGGAGCTTTGACTCCTGACATCGAATGAATTGGTAAATAAGAAGTGCCAGAGACTGATCTGGAATACTGAATAACTAGAGAAGGCAGAAGAAGAAAGGAAATTTATTTATAAATAATGACTATCATGAAAGTAGTGGTAGGATGAGAGATTCATGGTTTAGTGGTGGTGAGAAGCATGATTTTAAAGTCAACTGAGCCAGTCTAACATTTTATATAACTAATAGCGCAGAATCAGGCTGAATCTTTAGTGTTAGTTTCTAAAACATTTTACTCAAGTTGCGAATGGATGTTTTCTTCACTTCTTGTCCTAGGAAAGTTGTAACTTAGGTTGTTTCTGATTTTGTAAAATGCTTAAATGATACTCTCTGTTGGATATGTTACCTTTGCCTTGCAACAGAACTCTTGCAGCAAGTCCCTAGATGAATAAAGGGCTGTAGGGTAAATCTGATTATTAGTTATTGATTAAAAAGGTTATCTCCTTGACTACAGTATCAGAAAGAGTCATTTACAGCTAGTGATAGGTAGCCCTGAGTGTTTTCATTTCAGGAAAGAATCTTGGAGTTGTGCTTAATCTTTCTCAGTGTAAGGGCTCAGGGTTTTTTCCCATGTGACCGAAATGCCATGTCCGTGCCTCTTACCACAGGCTCAGGTACTTCTGCAGTGTGGGGGCATTGGGTTTTTTTTGCTTTGTTTGTTTGTTCCATTTTTTTCTCCCTTATTAAGATCTTTTCTCATCACTGTGACTGAGTAGCTATCAAGCATGAATTGAAAGCTTTGAATCTTAGCTGCATTTCTTGAATAACTAGGAAAAATTACAATCATCATATTAGGATTGACTCAACACACCCCACTCACAGGAATTTTGAAGTGTTGTTATTTTACTAAAGCAAAAATCAATGCACAAAATCTTCATCTTTCTCCTGAATTCCTGGTGTGAAACTTCCCAAGTGCTCTATATACATCAATTTGCAATAATGTGGACTTCTAGTTTGCAGTTACGCATTGTTCATGCAGAAATCTCCAGCAAATGAAGTAAAGAAAAAAAGTAAAATGAACTAAATACTAAAAAAAGCAAGAGGCAGTGGCCTGACTGGGAATATGGAAACGTTTGTCTGAATTCATGTGAAGCTCTGTAGAGTTTTCACTGTCTTGCAGCACAGCATGATGGTGAACTTTAAACCCAGTTTGCAATAGATTAGGCTAGGACTACGCTTAATGACCTAACATTAAAACTGTGCATACAGTGTAAATGGACTTTTCTTATAGATTAAAAGTGTTTCTACTCTTCCTATTGTAATCCATCATTTCCATGTTGCAGTCTCCTTTTCCTTGCTGATAGTTTCTGCTTATTTTGCCTGGAAACACAATCCCTAGCCCTGTCTGGTGTTCTTTGCCTGGGACTTGGCAAAGTGGAGGTAGGTCTCGTAGCTAAGTTCCTCTTGCAGCATGGTGTGCTCTAAACGCTAGGGGCAACTTTGGTTTAGTGGATGTTATTGAGTGCAAGTGTTTTTATGCAAGCCTACGTATCTTTTGGGTAAGAGTTTGTAAGTTAGGGCACGGTGTCTTGATGGGTCACAGCAGAATTGCAGAGTAACTTCATGTCAGGTGGGCTGCAGTGGCTGCCCGTGAATAGACTTTTAGATGAAGAAAGCCTCATCCTGCAGTGAAAATGTCTGAAGTTGTATTACTTTGTATATTCAGGATAAATTACATACAAATGGTTGGTAACCATGTGTCCCAAAATACATGAATCTAGTTTTCTAAATCAGTGGCTGTTTGGCAGAATGTTAAATAGAATTAGAAGGAATCAGGGAGTGCTTTTTGAGGATTTTTTTGTAGCTTCCTCACCAACTGTGCTGGGATACGTGGTTCTGTGGCAGACGCTGTGCTTTTCAGCCTCAGAAATGCCTTTTCAACTGTTTCAACTGATGAGATAGCAAGTTGGTTCTTTTACAACCTATAGGAAATGACAAGCACATTCTCAGTATATCCTGGTTGTGCAGGAAAAAAAAAGATAAAATATCTGGTTTAAAATATAATTTAAGGCTCCCTGTTGTAGATAATATCTTTGCAGGGGAGAGGTTATGAAGGTAATGCAGTTATTGGAGCTCAAAATGAAATTGTGGTATGTAAGGCTGCATTTGATTTCTAAACTGCTTTAGTGGGTGCTAATCTAATCTGAGCAGTCTTCCATTTGCAGCAAATTGGGGATTATTTGCACCTATGTTTTCATATAATGTTTTTGGAAGGGAGAGGGTGCTAAGTGTGTGACCTGCATAGCTATAATGTGATATTCCAAGCAAAGCATATCCTGTCCTTCTCAGGGTGCACATGGAATAACAGAATGTACAATATTGGCTTTTCAGTATGCTAAATATCATGTTCTCTGGAAACAGTTAGGTAGTTCAGGTAGTTCAGCTGGGTGTATGGGTGAAGGCAACACAAATTGCAGTGCCTATGAAATGTTTGGGGCTTGTGAATTTGCTTAAAAATGGCTTAGAGCGATGGAAATACAGTTAATTCAAAGAAATGCTAACAGATTGCTTATCAAATGAACACGTGGGTTACTGAGTATACATGGTCTTTGTAGGGTAACTCAACTCAGCTTAACTTTGTACATAGGTATTTGTCATAAGGATTCTGCATGTGCCTTAGAAATGCACATGCTCAAGTAATGCTCAAGTAATATCTGCACTACTATGCCACACTTTTGGCTGTAATACCATTTTCTTCTTGGTTGGTTCATTTTAATCAACAAAGGGGGAAAATGTTCATTTGAGCACATGTGAGAGGTTTCTCTTACCTGAGCATGTGGCTCTGCCACTTGACAGCATGCAGAACAAACTTCGTTTGCTGCTCTTCTATACATTCCCTGATGCATCTTTTTGTCCTTTAGACATATCTCATTATCCTTCAAAGGTCACTGTCCCACCCTTTCCAACGCTGAGTACTTAAACAGCTTTTTGCAGGTCAGGTTTATTCCCCCCTCACCATCCCTCCCACAAAACCATTTTGAAAGTTAGTCTGACAGATCTTTGAAGACAGTAATCAAAATGTCAAAATAAGGAAGCTTTTTGTTTGTTTGTTTTGTTATTATGAAACTGGAACTGTCTTTTCTGCGTACAGGCTTTTCGGATGCCACTTGTGATATTTTAATTGCAGCATGTTCATTTAGAAAGCAATAGCACTTGTTGAGATGTACAAGTTATATGCAGTCTTTCTATTTCTAGTAAAGTTGTCATGAAATATAGCCCTGAGCGCCTCAAACGAGATGCAGGTGGGATTGTTCCATTATGGAGGAGAACATGAAACTAACACTTCTATTTCTTGTAGGCCTGAGGATATCCTTCTCTCCATAGGTAAAGCCCTTTAGTTAGGCTCCCTTTGTATGCTCCCCTTCTGTTGCTGTTGATCTTGGTGTGTTTTTTCACACTTCAGGTCAGCCAGAACAACATTACCATGATGTCATCCCCATCTCCTGTCCAGCAAGCCCAAACACCCCAGTCGATGCCTCCTCCACCACAGCCGCAGCCATCGCCCCAGCCAGGCCAGCCAACCTCCCAGCCAAACTCAAATGTCAGGTGAGCTCGACTCAGACTTTGGAGGAGCTTTGTCAATACTACTACAGCGAGAGACATTCAAATCTACTTTCATGGAAGTGCATGAGTTCTACTGCAAACTCTATTGAGAAAACAACTGGGATTGTGCTGAATACTCTTTGAAAAATCCCATTTAAATAAAGATACTGTGAAAGAAATCCTCACAAAGTCATATTGACAGAGTATACAGTAATGCTTACTAAAGCATATCAGCTCACAGGCTGATCATGCTTCCTTGTTGGACTGTGGCAAGTCTGATTTTATTTTTATTTTTCAGCTCTGGCCCTGCTCCATCACCGAGCAGTTTTCTCCCCAGTCCATCTCCACAACCATCCCAGAGTCCAGCAGCTGCACGAACACCTCAGAACTTTAGCGTCCCATCCCCAGGGCCATTAAACACTCCAGGTGAATCATCTGAAAACTACACTGCAGACCCTGAATTGGGGCATGTTTTACTACCTGCAATAGTTCCCAGGAAACCTGTCATTGCTGTTCAAGCAGTACATCTGTTGCATCGGCCATGTGCACAACAGCATGAATCTAAATCTACTTAAGCCCAATTTCTCATGGCTGGATTACGTTATTTTTGTTATTTTTTACTTCTTCACATCTTTGAAAAAAAGAATGGTAATTGTTTTAATTGAGCAAGGTAAGAGAGACTTAGTGATTCTGTAATTCCATGCAGAAAGGAACCCTTAGCAACAGCCTGCAATTGTAGAGGATCTAATGACTTAATGACAGACAGGCTGCCTGCCACCACAGGTAGTGTTTAGCCCTGCTCCAGAGCACCTTCCTAGATGCACGTGTGCTCTTATCTCTCCGAGCTACAATGAGCAGCAGAAGTATCATCATACTGGCTGCTCCTCCGACAGTGATGTCTGTCCTGTAATTTGGAAGGCACTGGCTTAAGGAAAACTGCATCAATTCAATGTGTTGATTTAGTGTATAATGCATCAGAATGAAGGCCAAATGAGGGCCTAGAATATATAAACCTTAGGACTTTTTCAGGCCAAACCGATATTAAATGGGAATTGTGATTATATCCACAAAACACATTACTTCTATGCAACTGTTGGAAAGTTGAACCAGTACCTGTAAAGGGCATCGGATGGTGGATCTGGGTATTTGACCTGAGTTGCACTTTGAGAGTCAACATGTTTCAGATCTAGATTCTGAAATGTGACAATACTATTCTGCCATATATCTGACATCCATTTTTGTGCAACCTTGACTTCTTGCCAGGAAATCCAAATTCTGTCATGAGTCCAGCCAGCTCTAGTCAGTCAGAGGAGCAACAGTATCTGGAGAAACTCAAGCAGCTATCAAAGTACATTGAGCCACTCCGGAGGATGATCAATAAGATAGACAAAAATGAAGGTGAGGTCCCCTATACTTAGTCATGTGTGTCTCTCTCTGTCAAGATTCGTGGAATAAGCAGTACACTGTATTTTTCTGGTGATTTCCCTTCCAGGAATTAAAAATTATATTTAATTACTGTTATTTTTCCTATGAAGAGTCAGTAAAATCCTCATTCCTTAAATTTCTGTCAGTTTCCCTTTTGATCTTTTTGAGATACCTTCTCGTAGAGCTTACACCCTGGATAGTAGTACTTACGGTGAGATGAAAAGAAACTTTCATCCTCGCTATTTCCTTCGTGTTGGTTTATATTGTCACTTTTACCAGTATCCGGTATTCCTGTGAAAATGTTTGCAAGGCTGGAATCTGTTCTTGTAGACAGTGTATCTTGTTTGTCTCTCTGATACTATTGCAGATAGGAAGAAGGACCTGAGTAAAATGAAGAGTCTTTTGGATATCCTGACTGATCCTTCAAAACGGTAAATCTTTTTCCTTTTGGCTGGACATCAGTGTCTCCAGCTCTTCTAGAAATTTCCTTTGGAAATATAGCACTGAAGCTGAGCAAAATGTCAAGCCCTGCTGCAGGGCCTAAGCCACGCCGTGGTGAGCAGGGATGTCGTGTGCAATCTTGCAGCACCCTGCAGGATCCAGGCAATGCATTTCATACATGATGGGAACCTGCCTCTTATGATCTTATTGTCCCTCGGTGTCTGTTTCCTCTGGAACTTCGCATTATTTTATAATTTTTTTTTTTTTTTTGTATTCAAAAGTTATAGCCATGAAAATTTGTTAAAGGGACCTTTTTTGTTGTTGTCTGAAGTCCTACAAAAATACTTTCTTGTGCAAGTCCTTAGAGTTTCAGCAGTAGAACTTGTACCTGTCATGGCTTTGTACACTATTTGCATTTTAATCTAATTTGTATGTCAAGCATCTGGTGGTGGTTGTGTTTCCCACCTAACTGATAAATTGGAAAAGCTTTTTAAGAGTTGAAGGGAAACTAGTCCATATTTTGCTGCCTGTTCCAAATCCTTTAGTGTGTGGATAACAGACTTCTGAATACTGGCACTCAAATTCTCCTTTAAAATAACATCTGGTTAAGCTTTTCAGGGACTAAATTAATATTTCTGAAGCATTTTGAAATTTGACCTTTTATATGCTGCAATGTAATCCATTCTAAGATGCTAGATTTCTGAAGCAATGTTTAGCATCCAGCTATGCTAGAACTGAAGCTGCGTGACATGACTCAGCAGAAATTTTTGAGTTGAGGGGACCTTTTTGTGGTGATTCAATTTTACCTCTTGTGCAGATGCCCTCTGAAGACACTACAGAAATGTGAAATTGCTTTAGAGAAGCTCAAGAACGATATGGCTGTGGTAAGTAATGCTTTGCATTAGTAGTAAATAACTACTTAATTCCAAAAAGTCCTGTGACTTGGCAAAATAATTGTTTACATTCCTTGTTGCTCATGCTGTTTTGGCTTGAAATAAGAGAGACAGAACGAGAGAGCAGTAAAAATGCGCATTTATTTCATTATGAGTATCTCTCCTTGTCTGTATCTTTTAACTGAATTTTCAAATTCTTGTCCTTTGTAGAAGCCTCTTGTCCTTTGTTATTGTTGCACAGTTTTGACATTCCTTTACATTTTATACATGGGAAGTTTACTCTTAAAAAAACATGCAGAATCGGTAGTAGAGATCTTTGTGCTGACTAAAACAAGGGGGGCTTCTCTTGTGTTTTAGCCTACTCCACCACCACCCCCAGGGCCCCCCACCAAACAGCAGTACTTGTGTCAGCCGCTTTTGGACGCCGTCTTGGCCAACATCCGCTCACCCGTCTTCAACCATTCCCTCTACCGCACCTTCATGCCGGCGATGACTGCGATCCACGGCCCGCCCATCACGTACGTTTCAGTGCCCTGTGTAAGGGTTCATTATTGAAGGAAAAAATACTCATTTATTCCCACTGTTGAAAGAAGGGGTGGGCTTATTGAGGTGGGAGTTGACCTTTCTGTTTCGCATACAGAATATTTGAAAATTGTGTCCTTGGCTTAAAGTTTTTAAATTAGTCCACTTGTGGACTGTATTTTGCTTAGGGCTCCTGTTGTTTCACCTCGAAAGCGGAAATATGAAGAGGATGAAAGACAGACCATACCAAATGTCTTACAAGGGGAAGTTGCAAGATTAAATCCCAAGTTCCTGGTGAACCTGGACCCCTCCCATTGCAGTAACAATGGCACAGTTCATCTCATATGCAAGCTAGGTAAGCAAGAGAAACTAAAGGCTAAGTTAAAAGGAAGTATTGAATTTGATTCTAGAAGAGATGTTTGTGAGCAGTCTTGAGGCTTGTCAGTAACAACCAGGACAAAGTTAGAGAAATGGCTCCTTAATTTTAGGAGAGGTTATTTCAATTTGTAATAATGATCACTGATGACAGTGAATGTTGGAAAAAGGACTTTAGATTTCTTCTTTCTTGTCTCTGCTGAATAAGCAGAAAGTGCTAAAGCAGAAAGTAGACTGACCATGTTTTGCACTTCAATTCAAACAGAGGCAGGGGGAATATATATATATTCGGTACATGCCCCTGCCCCATATATATATATATGTGTGTGTGTGTGTACATGTGAGAAATGTAACTCTTCTCATCCTGAATATTAGTACAAAAAGAACTTAATTTTCACAAATGAGATATCTACCTTACTGAAACTCAGTTGATGAAATGAGGAGATTAACAGGGTGCAGAAATGTGAGAGATGGAGCTGTGTTTGCCAGGATAAACTTCTTCCAAAGAACTAAGGAGTATTTTTTAAAATGAGCAACAAGATTGAATCCCAGTAAGAATGGAGCCTTACAGTGTTGCACAGGCTAAAAAAAAAATCAAAACCCCCTCTGTACTTGAAGATTTGCTTCATAGAATCATAGAATCACAGAATGCCTAAGGTTGGAAGGGACCTCTAGAGGTCATCTAGTCCAACCCCCCTGC
>JAWLRI010000936.1:544938-556036 GCA_034781795.1 Crypturellus tataupa | reverse complement strand
CGCCTCGGCCCTGCCCTGAGGCGTCTGCGCGCGCGGCCGCCCCGCTGAGGCGTGAAGGGCCTTCCGCGGCCTGGGGGGGCTCGGCGGTCTCAGGGTGCTGAATTGGCACGGAGCTGACCGATTTCCCCGCTCCCGAGAGAAAATAAATAAATAAACTAGCGTGGGCCCTAGCCATGACCTTTCCCCCCTGCACGCGGGCAGAGATTAGCAGTAACGTCCCTGGGATCCCTGGCCGGACACTCCGAATGCGCTCCCTATCAATCACGCGACCGTGGAGTGTTTCCAACCAATTAACGACCAAGATCCCTGTTCTTGGTGGCTGTTTGGGGTTTTTTCTTTCCCTGGCAGTTGTCCCTGTTGTTTATGCTCTCCCAGCCTTGGAGTGCGAACTCTGAAGCTGTTTTTTAACATAATGAGTTTGGGAGATTGCTTGGCTTCCTCTCTGATGGGATATTTTTCCCTGGTTTAAGCTGATACGTGCTCCCAACCCCTGCTCTGGCAGGTTATGAGGCCGCTGTGCTCCTTCCTTCTGCTTAAAACATGAAAAATAGCAGCAGTGTTCTGGTTTGATTCATCTTACGTTTCCTCAAGGTTTCTGCTTTGCTAGGAAAGAGCTGGCTTGGGCTTTTTGGTTTTGCTTTTTTTAAGATTAATGAACGATTAGCATTTAGTTTCTAAGAAGACTGGGGAGAAAGGGATAGGAACCATATTTCCATTGCAGATTTACATGCATTCTTATGCCTGCGAGCAGATTATTTTGGCTTTCTTGTTGGGGCTGGGTCTGTGACCCAAGGCACTGGGCTCAAGTGAGGGATTCCTTCAGCTCTCTTGTCCATCCAAGGGTGCTAAAGAGTCTCCAGGGTGAAGTGGAGAGGAAGATCCTTGATCTTTGGAGTTTAGGCCGACAAAGTACTGTAACCAGGTTAGCAAATAAGTAACATCTTTTGCTATGTGGATATTTCTCACTGTGTGTCTTGCTGGCAGTGCCAGGAGGATTGTGCTAGTGCTCTGCCGCTGCCTCTCAGGCATCTTCTCAGAAGCTCCATGTTAGAGCTGCAGCAGTGGCAGGGTGTCTTGTGACGGGCAGCAAGGCTGTTCTGGTCCACGTTTAATCCGAGCCCCTGCTGTCAGAGGAAGCAAAGCAGCAGGTGCTGCTGGAATCCAGTGGCATGCCAGGCCCCATCGTGCAGGAAAACGTCTGGGCTACCCGGAGAGATGCGTTTCATTGTCGCTTCCGTCACCAGATTCCCCTACTGGAGCACCCTTCTTCCCTTCGTTCTCCACAGAAAGTGGCAGGTACCTTCTGCTCCTCGGGCAGGTTTGCTGCTTCTGAGGCCAACAAGACTGGCTGCTGCTGGACCAGTAATCAGCTCCCGAAGGTGGTGGGATTTGAGTTGTTAAGGAAAGGCTGCTTTAACAAACCATGCCATGGGATTAGCAGCTGCGTTTGGGAGGGATGTGGAGTACGTGTGTGTTGTCTGCCTCTAATTGGCTTCCCTTTAAATCTCCAAGATTGGCACATTCTCCAGACGTGCCATCTTTCCTGCTATTTGTGCGTCGCTGATGTTTCATTGACCGTCTGAATAAAAATAATGTCACTCTTCATTGCCAAGCATGTGGCATCTTCTTGAGGAGTGCTGTAAAAACGGGAAACTTCTGGAATGTAGCCGTCTCCCACGGAGAGGGTGGGGGGGAATGAAAAGGCAACGGCATTTTTATAACGCTGCCACACTGGGAAAACGTCACTGTGAGAAGCAGCCTTAGACATGGAGACTTTGCATAAATCCTGGAAGGTCATCTGGAATTTTTGATTTTTCTTTTTACCACCATTAAGCTAATAGAGAGAGAGGGGGGAAAAGGCATTAACTGTTGGTGGCAGGCTCATAACCCAGCACGAAGAGGGCCGGCTGTGGGCCTGCCGTGACGGTCTCCTGCCTGCGTGGGGCGACTGGGCCAGCCCTGGCCTGAGTCTCCTTGGGCTCGGGGATCACCACCGATGAAAGTCTCGCGTACAAAACTTATATGGAGTTTCAGCGGGGTTTATGCAACCAGGAAAGCTTTGTGATTCCTATACGTGCTTTCTTGCTATTATCTTTGAAGCCCTTTGGAACATGTCGTCCTTCCTGCGCCTTTGTATAAGTAAATATATTGGATCTGTATTAGATCCCCTATAGGGCAGGATGAAGGTTGTTTTGTATTGCCTATGGTAGGCATCAGTACTTCTCTTCTGGGAGCTGGCCAATTTGATTAATGCTGAGAAATTCTTTTAGAAAGAGATAATCAGCCCCAGTCTTAAAGTGCACATGGGCCTCTTGATGTGAGAGCCTTAATGGTCAGCACTGCCATGAGAGTGGCGCTTATAAACATGCACAAGGGACTTGCTATGGAGGAACAAAACACAGTGATATTCGTGGTTCTGCTCATTGCTGGTAGAGCTGACACAGCTGAGCAGGGAGAGAGCTCGAGCCTGTCTCTGTGAAAACAGATGCATCTTTCTGTGGTTTCAGCTTTTTTACATAGCGGGCAAATTTATCCTCCACGTGTAGTCTAAATGAGGCAGTTCTGTGTTTTCTCTTAAATCTAGATGAATGGTTCCAGACATCTCTGAAGGAATACTTTCGCTGTAGTGATAATGCATAAAATTACCAGTCTATACTTAAGATACAGAAAATACTTATTTCCCAGATTGTTTCATACATGGATTTTCTTTTATTTTTAAGGGATTATAGAAACACATGTATGGCTCAGAACACTCATTTTTTCATCTTCAGAGAGGTCACTGTCCATTTGAGGGCAACAACAATATTAAAATGCAAATTTGGCTTTAGCTTTGAATGCTAAGTCCATAAAGCAAGACTCAAATATGATTTTGAATATGAAAAAAAAATCAATTGAAAACAATGATACCAAAAATACTTTGGAATCATTTGCTATTACTGGGTTATTTCTTAACCTTCTCTCAAATGATATATGTGAAATCATTTTTTTTCAGTATCATCAGACATTGTTAGCATTATTTTTCCTAAATAGCAAACTTGAATGGAAGGAACTATGTTAAAAAACTTCAAGCAGATCTTGGAAGTGTGATTGGCAATATTGCTCTGATTTTTTTTTTTTTTTTTTTACTTGCCTCCTCCTTACAGAACTGTTTCATGAAGTTCATTTCAAGACCGTGGTCAGGCCAAGTTTAATGACACAGAGTAACTTTTTCATTGCTTCCTTTAGAAAGCCATTCCATAGTCTAGTAGATTGTCCCTACCAAGACTTTTATTTTTCTGAAATTTTCCATTGCTTAATTTTATGTCCTTGCTCATCATCAAGGTATATAACTTTTAAGAGCACTCTGGGTCTCAATTTATTATCTTTGAATACGTGTGTCCTAATCCTTTTAGTCTTCCTTTAGCCAGGCTCCGTGCATCCACTTTATTTGCCTTCTTATATATAAAAATATTGTTTTCCACTTATATTACATGTATATATGTGGCAGTTTATACTGATTTGGGGTGTGTTTGTTTTTCTACTTTTTTCCAACCCTACTTCTCAATGGCACCCAGGTTATTACCAAGGAGGACCTGAGTCCTCCTTGCAATTCAAGGACAAACATACAATATTCAGCCTACAATTAGTAAGTACTGAGAAGACTGGGTTAAGCTGAGATGTAAACCCAGGGATTTTTTCTGGAAAAGAACAGGTACATTTTCAGAGTTGAAGACAGGATGGTTTTGTTTTGTTTTGTTCCTTTTAGTGTCAATGGAAATCATAGGGACTTACTACCTACAGAACAGAAGCAATTGTGATTCCTTCTTTGTAATGCCCATGTTATTACCCAACCCTTTCCCCTCATCCTTGTTCAGTTTTTCCAAATATTAGCAAGGCTTTGAGTGGAGGTACAACTGAAACGATATTAAGATACCAGGATCTCGAGGTTTTTTTGTACGTTCTAGGACTTTGATTGAAAATGTCTAATATTTTTTTTTTACTTGTTGAAACTTGCAGAGCTTTTAAAACACTATGTCCTTTTAAAAGCCTGCCTTTTGCCTTTCCCAACACTAGAATGCTGTGAAACGGCACCGCTTTGCAGAGCAATGGCCTCTAAATGAAGTTGCATTCTGGCTTCTCTTGGCCTACCTTCAAAAATAGCCTCATTTTCTGTATTCTTAGATTGGGAAACCCAGAGCTTTTGAAGCTTCCTACGGATTTTTGTATTCCCCACAACCACTTCAGTCATCCAAATCCTTTGCTGTGTCCCGGCCCAGTGTTGGAACTACAGTGAACAGCAGTGTACAGGCCAGGAGGATGTAATTCATGTGGAATTGCAAGGGAACTGGGATTATAGTATAGTGCTTTGGTATAGTTTGCTTTATAACTATTAAGACTCAATATGTGGGTACTGAGAAAATAAGTTCATTAATATTTGTAAAATCCTGTAAGAGCTTCGCAAGAAAGTTATGATAGAGGTGTATGATAAAATTTTTGGAGGAAAAAATCATCTCTTTAAGGGCCATCTATGCTGTGACACCTAAGAGAAACCACCTGATTAATGATGGAGAAGTTGCAAGGTACCTGAATGGGAGATAAGGAAGCTTTTGTCATTAAAATCAAATTAAACTGTGTGCCTGATACATGCTTTTCCTTTAGTATTACTGTCCCTAGATTGAAGCTTTTTAATGTGATGTCTCCATGTGCATTTAATAGTGTTCAACACAGTAGGACCTTTTCTGTTTGGTACTCGGTGAGAATCTTAAGTTTAACATGGAGAAAACTGCTTAAAGCAAGCGCTTAAAAATTATATCTGTGTTAATGTAGTACATATGAGAGTATAAATTGATCTACAGTTCCTATATATCCTTCGTAACACGTTACATTGCTCCTTTCACTCGAGACAGACTCCTGGTCAATAGCAAAAGCCTGTCTTGACTGCAGTCCTGAAGGTTTGTGCTGTCTCCTGGGTATGTGAGCGGCCAGTGTTGAGACCCAAAGAGAAAAGAAAGCCCCCTGTAGTGTATGAAAGCAGGGCTTGTTTTACCTGTCATTTTCTTCTGAAGTTATTTTCTGTCCCTTGAGATGCTGATAGCAGCAGGCAGCGACATTCCACTCGGTTCTCAGTATAGTGCAGTGCCCTGGAAATGCTACCACAGGCTTCCCAGCTTTCTCCCCACTGTGCCCAAGCCATGGAAACTGGAAGAGTCTCCTCTCCACGCTAGAACAGCAGTTCCAAGGGACCTTTGCTTGTTGTGCCAGTGAAAAAAGTATTGCTTCCTTGTGAATAATGCTAGAGATAATAGTAATATCCAGCAGATGGTCTGAGAGATGAGGCATTATTTGCAGCAGTCCATCCTCGATTTCTTCAGCTTTCTCTTCTTGCATTTCTAATTGTGGTTGTAAGCTCCAGCACTTGCCGTAATGAGTTAATTCGGCCCTTCACACGAGCACGTGTAATGCACAGTGTTGGCATTTAGGCTGTTCTCAGGCTAACAGGAACAAAACTGAGCTAATCTTCCACCATGACACCATTTTTTAACCATTTTTCAGATAAGCTGTTCAGCCATTGGCAAGAAAACTTTCTTTGGGATCGTAGTGCCCTGCCTATACACAGCGATCTGAGTAGTCCCATTTGTCACCGTTCCAGGGCTTCCCTTTGTTGGTTCCTTCAAGCATTCCCTCCTGCCCGTGTCACAGGGTTGCAGTAGCCCAGGAAATCGTGTCCTTTCTGCAGCTCTGGGCTCTTCTGCGCCTTTCATAGCGTAGCAACGTAACTCTATTGCCATGGATGCCAGATACAGGCGTGCAGAATTTATTTAGCAGTCGAGTAGTTAAGGAACACCAATTCCAGATAGAGTCAGCTTGGAGTATAAAGTGGCGACAGCTGAAAGATATTCTACAAGCATTTCTGAGGGAGAAAGAGAAGAATTTTTATTTTATTTTAATTTATTTTATTATTTATTTATGATTAGTGTATTGAGTATAGTCTCTGTAAGTAACAGGCCAAAATTGTTTATTTTTCCCTGAATTGTTTTCCATGGAGGTATTACACCCGCATGTGATATTGGAGAGCTGGGAGCTTTTTTTTTTCTGTAAGATATTGCCACACTATAAAAGTCTTATTATCCAGCCTTTACTCTAAAAGGGATTATTGTGCCATCAAAAGACGCCTAAAATCAAAACCCTCAAAAAAAAAAAAAAAAAAAAAAAAGGACAAAAAAAAAAAAAGATTTACTTGGTACCTATCCATAAAGCCATTTGCATGTCAGGTGTTAGTTGGTCTGTCTTTCAGCACCTAGCAATTGATGAAAACTTGCCAATTCTCAACTCTTAGGTAACTGGAAATCACTGAAAAAGAGACACCTATGAAACAAGAGGCATAGGTCTTCTGGGATAAAGCAAAACTGATAAAAATGCTTTTTTTTCATTCAGAGAAGAAATCTGTATTCTCTGTCCTTAAGCATCTTTGGCTATGCATTTGGGACTATTTTCTGAGCATGTTATTTCATTTTAGCTATACCTTTTGCATGAAAGTTTTTTCTACTTTTATATGCACTTTGAAGTCCTAATATAAGGCATGTTTGTGACGGTGGTCCTGGGTCTTGCACAGGAAACTTGATGCCACAGTGGACAAATTCTCCTGAACTATCTTGCAGGGGAAAAAAAAAAAAAAAGAGATTTGTTTGTTTTAGAAATACTTCTGTAGGAAAAGAAGGACACTTACAGCACGGCACTTTTTTACTTAGTTAAAACTACAAAAGTGTTTCTCATTATGGAAAAAAAAACTAGATTTGGGACAGGCTTGTTCAACCTTGAGTGATAAGCATAACCTTTTGTCATAAATACAGTCATGACCAAACTGTGCTGTTTTGGTCAGCAATGAGTCTTTTTGTTGTTGGAGATGGCTTTGGATTTTGTGATGTTGCAATTAGAAAGCCTTGAATATTTCAGAACCAGTTCTAATATTTTCCTGCTTGTAAGCTGTTTTAAGGTAATATAGTTTATCGTTATTTTCCAAGCATTGATCCAAAAAAAAAGGCCAAGGAAGCCCATCCTATAATTCAGACAAACGGAAGTGTACACTTCAGTCTGACAACCTGTACGGTGTGCACTGGTTCTGTGAGGAGTGTGACGTTGTCTCTGAGCTTCTTCTGCTCCTTTCCTCCCATAAGGTACCTGCTATTCCAGTTTTCCAAGGGCCAGGAGGGCTGGAACATCGTTTGTTGATTGCTCTGCAAGTTGTGAATATACAACTAATTTATGTAACTGTGGTTTTGGAAGAAAATATTTCTTAATGCAAAGGTGACAAAATTGGACCTTCGCTATTGTATCCATTTCAGCTATTTTTGAGGTATTCTTTTTTATTTTTCCTTAATTGATTCTTATTTCAGGCCCTTTTTATCTTGTTTTATCATTTAGGAAGAGTCACTATTTTTTCTTGCCATCTCTGCTGAGATATTCATTATTCTCGTCAGCTGACCAAGGGGAAAAAAGCCACAATTACTCGTTTGCCCTGATGAGTCCCTTTCCTCTCTGTACTGGAGATGATTGGTTGTGCTCTATGCCTGACTTCAGCAGGAGCTAATAAGTAACTCCCGATCCAGCAAAACCTTCCAAAGGTTGCCAGATATCACTCAAGCTCTCATTTCAGAGGTAAGAGCCAGCACTTTAACGCACCTACAGACCACTGCAGTAGAACTGGGCTCACTTCTGATCCTCTATCAAGCAGCTACTAGAAATAATTCATGGGGATTGGAGTAGTATTCCTTTTTATTTTAAGAGGAATTACGATCTGCTGTGCTCTAATTAAATGCTGTTTGAAATTTCCAGCCTGTTTCCACTGTAACACCATTTATTCCATTGCTGCATTTGCTCCTTGTTCCCTACTTCCCTGCTATCTATTACTCGTGTATTAGCATGGTTTGCATTGTATGAAATCTCTGTTGGCAATTTTTACCTTCGTCTAGTTATTTAGCACTGGCACAGCATTATATGGACAATTGTGCTATAATGTCAGTTTGTGAAGTACAGAAACTGTGACTGTGACCGTGACCATCACATGCATCTGCACACCGGTAGCCATGCAGCAGACCACTGTCACTAGTGCCGGACTTTCCTGTAATTCCAACGTTGTAGTGAATTCCTCCCTAGCTGGCAATAAGGAGGTCTTACATGTTTTTTTCTCTGCTTGAATTCTCTGTTTTCTGGATTGTGAAATTATCCTCTGCATAATTTAAGAACCGTTTCATGATCTATGTTTAGCAGAATTTGTTACCCAACAGATGTCTGGACAGCTAATGACCTCTTCAAGTACAGCCCAGTGATTTCTTGCTACTGATGATACAAGAATTTTTAATCTATTCTACAAGTCAGCACTAGGGTAGAATGTCACCTCTTACTAATTACCAACAGCATAGGAAATGTATATTTTTTTCTGTCAGAATTGTTGTATCTCTCATTTTCCTTTAAATCTGCATGTTTGTGTGTGCATGCGTGTACACACATGCACATACATTTTTATCTTTGAAAACAACATGATAATATAAATTTAAAAAAGTAAATTAATCAAAATATAATTTCAAAACAAAAATACTTAAAAATACAATCCAGAACTGATACTCAGCCCTCAAATTGGGAAAGAGGTAGATACCTACCTCTACCTACCTAGTTCATGGTAGGAAAGCGCCTTTGAGCCACCATCGCGCGTATGGTAAAGATGGCTTTGCAAGAGGGACTTGCGGGCCTCTTGCCAGGTCATCAACCCTGCTCAGTCAGTGAGTGGTACCTGCTCCAACATCACACTGCAGCTGCATAGCAATTCCTTCTCTTTCTTTCTCCTTATTCAGGTCAGGATTTAGCCCATTCCTCTCATAGAAAATTGTCCTAGTTTTTCTCTGCTTTTTCTTTCTGTCCATAAAATGTGGCAATCCTTTTGCAGGGAAGGAATTGAAAGCTGAATGATACAGATCTGTTCAAGTATCCCTATGGATGGATTCAGCAAGCGAGATGCCGAGGCTCCTGGAACAAGAGCATATGTGTTGGAGAGTGTGGGCCATGCTTGTCTGTGTGGTGCTGTGACTGCCCGTGCACGAGTGCTCCTGAGCCACCACCTGCGACACAGTGCCGGCCTGCCAGGAAGTCTGCTAGGTTTGGGGTTGAGCTACCCTCCCATGATGGAAGGGTCGGTCAAATTGCTAGTTGGAAGGTACCAAATGTGGAGAAGGACTCATGAGCCAAATCCATGCTAGCAAGCCGAGCAGGGCCAGTGCTCTGGTGCTCCTGCAGCCCCTGGCAATCTGGGCACGTGCCACTCGGTATTCTTTCATGTGGCACCTGGGCATGGCTTCGGGATAGCATGGAGTAGGAAAGGCACTTTGTATCATCACACTTCCTTAGGGAGAGGAAGAAAATCAGGCTCTGTGATGCAAGCTTGGCCACACTGGTGTTGGAACTGATCACTGGCCCTCTCTAGTAGGCAACAGAGCTGGAGTAGTCCTGGTGCAGGTACCACCAAGTCTTGCTACAGTTTTGGCCTCAGAATCTTCTATTTTTTATTTTATTTTATTTATTTTATTTATTTATTTATTTATTAATGTGTGTGTATATATATATTATAAATACATCCATTTGGCTTTCAAGTGGAGAAATGTGTTTATAGCTCCCATCTAGAGATTGCCAGGATTTGACAGTCTGTAGATGCTCTTAAGGAATCTCTGTCCTTCCTCTAATGTGTTACACTTTAACACTTAAAAAGCCCTAATACAACTAATTCTTATTACATTTCTTGTTGATTAAAGTGCTTCAGGGAAAAATAACTGTTGCCTAGTTCCCTTCTACTCCTGGGAATGTTTTAACAGCAGATGTGCTCTTTTGACTTCAGAGCATCGCTTGGCCTCACATGAAGCCTTCCGTGCACCTTTCCTTTTGATTCAGTTCTGCTGTACAGCTTCTGTGTGGAAATCCACCCGTGCTCATATTAATCACACAATACAGAGGTTACTCTGGCTCCACTTAGCCCGAACATCAGGGGCTAATCTAACTACTGAAAATGTCAGACCTTTTTTGTTTTCCAGTCACTCCCAGATGGGCCGACTTGGATTTTCTTTGTTTTCCGTCTGGTCATTCTTTATCTTCTTTCAGAAGTACAAGATGCACGTTCTCTCTTCCTCAATCTTCACAGAGGTAGTTCTACCATCTTCTCAGATGACAGCTTCACACCAGAAGGTCACCAGGTTATAGATGAGGACACGGCTAAATAATTATTTCTTTCTTTCCCCCTTCAAACATGTGGCCTCTTTTTTCTAGAGCATTTGCACTTTTACAAAGAGAATTGTACCCGCTTTAATTAATCCTTTCATTAGGAGCCAATCCTGGACTGCACCAGTCTTTCCATACCCACTGCTGTCCCAAAGGACATCTCCCCAAGGCCACTGAACCAAAGCTGGATATGATTATCACTTCAAAATCCAAATGCCCTCCATAGATTCTGACTCTAGACATATGGGCCTGCTACTGTGCAAGATGTTCAGAGCACTCACATGTTCTGCCTGTAATCTGTCTAGAATAAAAATGATATTATCAGGAGTGGCCATGAAGTAATCGGGGAACCAAAGGCTCCATGGAGCATCTGCCATAGGATCCATCTAAATATTGTTTCATTGGGGTGTCTGTCTGTGTCCCAGAGCAAGGAGCTCTTTGCAGAAATGCTGCCCTGCTTGCAAGCACAAAGGTGCCTGTCCCATCACTTACACAGAGTTAGCCATGAAAGTGTTTGAATAGACAATCTGTTCAATGCCCGCACCGCGATTCCCTACACAGTTCTTTTTCTTATTTTTATTATTTTAAATCCCAGGCTACAGTACTGAGTCATATGCCCCCTGTATACACTGAAACTTCTGCATTTTACTGTCTGTCAAGCTTCCTCCAGGACTAACCTTTTCTACAGAAAAAGAGTTTTTTATCCATGCTGATTCAGGAACAATGTGCTTTTGGAATTATAGAATCACAGAATGCCTAAGGTTGGAAGAGACCTCTAGAGATCATCTAGTCCAACCCCCCTGCACATGCAGGGCCACCTAGAGCACATGGCACAGGGCAGCATCCAAACGGGTCTTGA
>JAWLRI010000936.1:486705-534086 GCA_034781795.1 Crypturellus tataupa | reverse complement strand
CTCTCTGGGCAGCCTGTGCCAGGGCTCTGTCACCCTCACAGGAAAGAAGTTCTTCCTCACAGGGAGATGGAACTTCCTGTGCTCTCCTATGAGGGGGCAAAATCTATCTGTAAATTGTATGCCGGAGAAATTAAGTTATTTAAAAATAAGGGAGCAGAGACCTTTGTCTTCTCTCCCCACTTTCACCATCTGAAGTTCCTTCAGCCCCGAGACGTCTCTATGTGGAGCTCTGTGTAAGTGGCAGTGAGCCCAGGCTGTTTGCCGTGTGCTGGTGTCTTTATCTTGCGTTGACAAAGCTGGTCAGAATTTGTACAATGCATGGGAATTCAAAACGTGGACGTGCCTCTAGTCTGCTGCCCAGGGCTCGTCTCCTGGGCATGGCAGGGAGCAGTTTCCCTAGGGGACATCCCGAACCAAAGACATTCTTGTGCAGATGACACAAGGCTTTGATAAATGAGAGCTGCACGAGGAATGCATTCCTGGCGGAAAATGCGGGGGTTGCTTTGAAATCTTTCTGACACGCGTTCAAAGTGTGATCTTTCAGCTCCTGAATATTAGCAATCTTTTGTTCCTTGAGATTTTATTGCCTGGATGCAGGACGTAGAACGCAAGCGCTGCAGTCTGTGGCCAGGCGAGATGGCCTACGCCTGTGAAACCCTTGTGAAGGGAAGGGTGCTCTTGGCTCTCGACACTGCTTGCAGGCAGAACGTGAAGCATTGCAAACCCTTGGCCGACTTGATTTCCTCTCTGCTGTGGTGGGCTGATGCAGAGAGACTGCTGTGCAGAGCCTTGGTTGCAAAGTGGGTTTATGATTCTCACCTCAGCTCACGGTTATGTCACCGGCAGTCGTTTCGCTGTGTGGGGGCTCTTGGTTTGCACCAGGAGTGGAGAGAGCGAAACATCAAATTTTGATACTGGCTCTGCATGTGTCAGTCCAGGCCTGTAGTTTTCACACCAAGGTTATTGCAGTGGGAATAGTACTTTAAGCAGCGCAAAAGGTGCGAATGTTCTTCACAGATGTAAAACTTTTTCCTGCCCAAGGCCTCTTTAAAATTTGATAAAAACATCAGTAACTGATAAAACAGTTGAGAGGAAATGAGGGAACTTGAGATGCAGTTTGAGAGTTCATAAGAGGCCTTTTGGTCTAGATGCAACTTGTTTGCTCTGGGTTTTTAATTTATTAATAATTGAATGTGTTGCAACTTGATGACTGTGTTTGGAATAAAGCTCAGGGTGGAGGTTAGTGACGGCTGTTTGAGGGAAAGCAGCGAATGTTGGCGAGAGCTTTAAGACAAGACTAGAAGATCCAAAACCTCATGGAAACAGAAATTGCTCCAGATGTTAAAAAATAACTGTTCCTGATTTGACTAAAATGCATCCTGTTGAGATTCCAAAATCCTGGGGCTAGCACATAAAATATTTTGCTGAGTACATGTTAGTGATGGTAAACTCTGCTTAGTAACTTGTTGGGTACTGATTTTTTTTTTTTTTTTTTTTAAATTCTGCTGTGATACTTTGTGGATGAGCTGATGAAATTGATGAAGTTGATACCTTGTCTTATGTGCTCTCCCCAGAGCACTTAGTGTTACTTAAATTTTTAAAGGAGAATCATATATTCTTGTCTTTCTCTTTTTAAAATCCTGCCTCTGTAGCTCATGCCAGCTAAACTGGCGCAGCTGCTGCGAGGGTGCTGATCGCCTGTCTTACCTGCCAGGGGGTGTTTGGATGTGTGATGTGGTGGCCTGGCTTGGACAAGGACTCCTGCAAACCTGACTTAAACTCTGTAATAAGGCTTCAAAATACAGTGTGGCATTAGGTGCTTGAGCATTTACAACAGGAGATATAGTGTATTTCTGCCCCTCTCTGGTTTAGAGGTTTTGCTTTATGTGAAAAGTGTGTGCATGTTCATAGGCATGTGTATCATATCTTGATAGCTGCTTAATATGCCTTCCACTGGCAGTAACACAGCGGGCACCTGCCCAAGGTCACCCTTGTGTCTGCCCTGCAGCTTCTGCGAGGGGAGCAAATGCTGGTTTCCAAGCAGCTGTGTCACACAGAGCTGCCATATAACTCAATATGCACCATTACAGGAGCCTGGCTTTTTCTCCTAAAGCTGAAGATGTCTGGAGGAGGCAGCGATGCTACAAAGAGCTGCCGCAGCTAGGTTTAGATAGTGGCAGTTTTGAAGCTGATAAGCTGGTAAGGCAGATCATTCGGAGAGGATCGGCTAGATGGCTTGTGAGGTTGGCACAGTAAAAATATCTCTCTGTTGTTTGCTCTGTCTTGCAGGATTTGGGTTCTCGAACAATGTTCTTTCTTCCCCTGTCTGCAGCCGCACCAATTCCTGCGCAGCACCTGCTGAATGCAGTCTCTGCTCGGGTTTCCCAGCAACAGCCTTCACGTGCTTGCTCATGTGGGCAAGAGGAGTGCTTGGAAGTGGCACACGAGTGCCTCCAAAGAACTCCTGGCTCCTGTTCTCTGTAAAATGCTGTTTGCAAAAGTCTTGGGAGAAGTCAGGATAAGCTTGAGGGCTCGGAGAAGAGAGGGGAAGGAGAAAATGTGGAGGCATGACACAGGCTTGCCCTGCTGGGCCAGGGAACTTTAAAAGTGCCCCAAGCGAAGCCAGTGGCTTTTCCCAGGGCATCTTCTGCACGTCGCTGTGTTCTGCACTCTGCAACCTCTTGGACTGTGAAAGACCGTGCATGGAAGCTCTCCAGAACCCACGTTCTATTTCTTTGCCCATGCTACATGCATCACGCCTGTTAAATACCACTGGTTTTATATAAAACTCGGCAGGTACCTGCATACGTTCGCCCAGAGCGGAACTATAGTCCTTTTGCAGAGGCAAATATCAAATGCAGGGAAAGAGGAAACCAGATGGCAAATGTTGGCCAGGCACAGCGAGCACCACCAGCAGCCAGCTCGGGTGAGCGGACGGAGCAAGCCTGGAGGATTGGAAGAGCCGTATTGTGAAATGAGAAGCAGGAGATGGGAGATGTTACCACGCAGCCCTCAAGGGAAGGAGCTTTTCATAGTCACTCAGGCATGTACATCCTTAAGATTCTTTATGTGTCGCAGTTTGTGTGCCCAGTGGTCAGCAACCACGGATAAGTCATGGTCAGACCTGATATCTTGCAGTTCAGAAAAAGGGTAATAAATCTGGGAAAGCAAACTTTGCTGAAATTTCAGATAGCCCCAATACAGCTGCATCTTCATGAACAGGAGAGCTGCTGTAGAGCCTGAGGGTTTTTTTTGTTGTTTTGTTTTGTTTTTTTTAAATAGAACTTTCTTTTTTCTCTTAGTTGAGCTGTAAGTAACAGTGTTGTGTAACTTACCTCATCCAGGCCTTGAACATATGGGCTTTGCTTGTTGGGCCATGTGTATTCTCCATTTAAATCAAAATTTTCAGGAGACTCTTGAGGTTTTGAACAGTGAATCTAAGATGATGCCAAAGTACAGTCCTGGGTAGGAGAGCATTGCTGTTATGCTGGCAAGTTTACTGAGATATTAAATCTGAAGTTGTCTTTTGTTCTTTAAATTCTCCAGCATTCCATCTTAGTGTGAGGTGCAGAATGATGTTCTTAATAGGTTCTTGAAATAATAGTACTCATCGATCATCTCCTTGAGGCAAAACTGCTAATCTTTACCCATCGATAGTGGAAGTTTCCTTCTGTGTTGAGGCCTGTGGAGAGCAATGAGGCCAGGCTGCCCTAATGTGAGCTGTCTGATTTTGCCACCAAACTGAATTCTCTGGTTTTCCCTGGATACAATGAGAGAGAAGATACGTTGTGCTGTCTTGAGGAGGTTCAGAAAGGAGATCCTTTTATATGTATAGAATGTGCTAGATAATGAGATTTTGCACTTCCAAACGTGACTGCAAATTTGATGTATTTACCTTCAGCTGCAAATGCATTTATAATAGTAAATAAATGCTTAAATGTGTTCTGAAGCAGACAGTGCTTAGTGTATTCTGGGGTCTTAAAGTAAACAGCTTTTTTAGCTCTTTTAAAGTCTAATAATCATGAGTTTATGCTAAAGCTTTTACTTTAGCTTAAAGGGTAATAAGGACCAGCAAAACCATGATTACACTTGTGCAAACTAATGCCTGGTAGACGATGGGAGATCAGACAGGATTTTGGTGCTGACTCAGAGCACTGGTGCTTGTCCTCTTAGGACAGCAGTTTCAAGATTGAGGTCCATAGGTGCCAGCAGTCTCTGCAACATTTAGCTTATGTGCAGGAAGGCTGGAGGTTGAGCGATTAAAAGTGATTAAAAAGGAAATCCAGTCTGTGTATTGCAAGGCGAGATAAGATGAAGCAGGAGAGAACTGAAAACTGGCCCATTGTGGTGCTTTCCTCCTTGTCATAGCTTTGCATTTCTGAAGCTGTGCAGCCAAGCTTCTTTAACAGACGTGTCCTCTGGCTTGCACACTGCGCTGGGGATGGATACGCTGAGATTTCTTCCCTATATTTCCTTCCTGTTTTCCATAAGATTTTTTTTTTTGTTTGACCTGAATTTGTGTTTCTGACCCAGATTATTATACAAAGATCCAGAAGGAATTGCCTAGATATTTAATGCACCTCTTATCTCAGGAACCCATAGAACATAATCCCTTTTAATGGATGGGTCTAGTTTCATCCTCATTAGGTGTCTTCCCCCGCTTTATGTTTGTTGGTAACCTGAAGAATCTCAGTGCTGTGAAGCTGGAAATGGCAGCCTGCATGTAACTAGTTTGCACCCACTTTGCCTTTCTACTGACTTATCCTCACCTTAAATATTTCTAAAATAAATATCACTATTTTAAATATTTATTCTTTATCTCCTCATTCCCCTGCTCCCTCTCTGTTTTCCTGTTCAATAGGGGAAAATTCCACCTACCCTCTCAGCCTTTGCTTGCCTAGAGCAAAAGCAGGTTACAGGTTTATCCAAACAGAGGTTCCAGTTGACTTTGTGAAGGCCTCAAGTCCTAGAGCTTTGTGAAGCTCTAAGGCCTCAAGTTTTACAGCAGATACTCATGGCACAGGCTGAAAGCAGAATTTCTTAGGAGATGCTTCTGCTTTGGTGGTGTGGGACACAACTTGTAGTCTAGTGTAGCTTTGGCTGCAGGCAGAAGTAACGGGGCACACCTGTAGCATTTTGGTGGCGAGGAGTCCCCTACATGGTGTTTTGGCTAAGCCCATGAAGAGCCACATCTCAGAGAGTGCCTGGGGCTGCACATATTGCCTTTAATTCAGTGAGGGGGAAGCAGTCAGCTTAAGGCCATCAGCTCTGACGGGTGGTAGGCCACTGTGGTTGACACAGAGCGTTCCAGAGATGGCCGTGGTTGCACAACCCTTAGACACTAATCCCTTTCCGAAGAAGAGAGCGATCCCTGCACTTCGGGAAGTGAATCAGACTTTAGCAACAAATCTCTTCTCACCAACTTACAGTAACTGTCAGCAAATGAATGGGAAGAGCTGAGTCTGTGATCTTACTTTAAAAATATCAGCTGGCAAAATGATTCTGCCTAGCTGCAGCAAGGACATCAGATTAGTCTCTGACAAACATGTAACAAGAAGTTCTGTGAATATTGGTTGTTGTGTCCTTAGGCTTTCAGAGGTTAACTTTTTCTGTAACCCTGTGACTAATCCATATTAGATACCAGAGAAACCAGTAGGAAAAGGGAGTTATGAATGAACCAATTGTTTAAAAAATTTATACGCGGTAGTTAGTGCTTGAAAATGCATGAAGTTTAATTGAATTCTGAAAGCTCTTCTGTGATTATATATGTTTTTATTCCTTCTCTGTCTGCTCCCTAGCAGGTGCTTTAGTGGATGAGAAGCAAGCTTGGTAAGGATTTCTTTAATAAGTTTCTTTGGTAGGAAACCAAGCTAAGAGGTCCTCATACCGGATTCATTTTGTCTGTAGAGTGCTTTTGGGTCACAGCTGCTTTTTATCCTCTAAACAGCTCTGATGACTTAAGCTGTTTCCAAAAGATCCCAAATGAGCACATTGCCTCCTTTTTCAGGGACGTGAACAAGTCTGAATGAATGGCCAAGGATTCAAAATGCCCAAGTGTCCTAACCAGGTGGGAAGCTTGGAAAAACCTATCAGATGTTTTGCTCGGTGTCTCCAACTGTCTGTCATTTGGTTTGCTCCAAACCCAGAGCTTGTGCTTTTGTGCACTTTGACATGAAAATACTTTAAATACTTTTCTTTTTTTATGTTCTTCCTTTCAGAAACAACTGTAGGTGTTATTCAGCTCTTAATTACAAAAATGTCACTGTTGACTGTAGAGATAAGTGTTTTGTGTACTGAGTGATGTGAGAGAAGCAGACATATGACCATTTTGACAAATCTTCTCGGAACAGGAAAATGAATGACATGAGTAATTGCTTAGAAATTAAAGTAGGGAAAATGTGGAGCGTGTTGAGATATTATTGCAGTGCATAGTGTAACAAGAAGAGAGCTGTTGTGAGTAAAGATGACAAAATCCTAGTCATTTTCATGTTCTTCTTGGTGAGGATGAGGTGAGGATACTTTGAGGTATATAGGGCAGACTTCAATGAGATCGATATTGTCTGCTCTGTTCAATAATTCCCAGAAACAGGCTGCAGAATTAGGACCAATTGTTATGAGGCTACATTTATACTAGATGAAATGGTGCCAGAGTGTGTTCTCAGGCACAGGAATCAGGCTATCCATGTTGCACAATTGCAACAGGGGCTGTTCCTGTTGGGAGCCAGTTTGCTTCGTGTCAAGCAATCCCCAGGGCAGGGTTTGGAATTAGCCTGGACCAGGGAACATTCCAATTATATAGTTTGGATGCAGTTGTTCTTGTCTATGCCAGGTAGTCTTAATGCCAGAGATTGATTCCAAGCCTGTAGCATTTTTAATATAGTTGTAATGTACACAACTAGGGTACCCAGATCTTGTGGCCACCCCTGCTGCAGAGATGCTTACTAAGTCTATGGGACATTGTCTTTGTGATTACTTAATAATAATTAATTAATAAATAAATAGCTGGCTTAAAACTAGCTCTTGAAACTGGTCAGTCTATAACCATTTCTGTTAGTCTGAGATATGTAAAAATAAGTTTGAGAAAGCTGAATCGAGACTCAGAATAGTTAGAGATTCTTAAAACAAGCCTGGGCCAGCTGGGCGGGCAGCTGTGCCTGGCTGCAGCGCCGAGCGGCAGCGTGAGCATCACTGGGCCCCGGCACTGGCCCCTGCCAGCGGCACAGATTGCTCCAGGGCAGCTGCAGTAGTAACAGAGGCCGGGCACAGGCCATGGTGAACATAGCTGCTCCTGCATGTTTCAGGTCAAGCAAAAGCTTTGGTCCTATGCTTTCTTTTGGAAAGCAGAAGAATAGTCAAGCTGCAACAAAGATCAGTTCTGAAATACAAATCCTCAATCCTCCACTCCTTTCAGCCTCTGTTCTGGGCTTACATGCTGGAAAGAGAGGTTTCTTCATCAAGATGGTTCAAACATAGAGCAAAACCTTTGAGGCAAGCATGGGGACTGTTCACAGCAAGGGCTTTGGAAAGACCTCAGTCATAAGACTGGTAATGTTGCACTATATTACTTAAAGGTGGCCTGAATCTTCACTACCTGAGAAGAGTATAGAAAACTTCAAATACAAAAATTGAAGTGTTAAATGGATTATTTCAGAGCATGTTTGCAGTAGGTCGCACAGTACGACTAGAGACACTTGTTCTGCAAATGTGCTACAGGTCTTCCTGCCTTGCCTGAGTTACCTGCCTCTGATAATGTAACAGAAGCTACATATGTTTGGGGGGCATTTTTACATTACATACATTGTTTGGGAATAGTCTTGTATAGCTTCTTTTTGTACAAAATGCTTCCCTTTAGGTCTGTGGTCAACTATCCACATTATATTTATCTTAATATACGTTTTTAAATTCGTCCTGCCTTGCTTGCGACAGCTGTGTGCTCTGTTGGAAGAGTCTTGTCTGTGGGGATGAGGCACTGCCCTCAACAAAAAAAGTCTCTCACTTCCCATCCCCAAAGCACTCTCTCCATTTGCTCTTGCGTCCATATATAAATGAATACTAAAATCACCGTAAATCATTCCGTCCTGCTCCAGCATCATTCGAGCATGTTGTTGTGACCTCGTTGCAAGCAGGATCAGAGGAGACACTGGGTCTGCTGGAACAGCGTGTCCGCAGCTGCTGCGCAAGGCAGAAATATGAGAGCAGTCCCTCGGCTCTTGCTGCCACAGTAAACAGCGTGGGGCAGCGGTGGCCACAACGTGCACTTTGGCTGCGGCATCGTTGTTCAAAGCCCGTGGGCCGGCCCGTGGTGGGGGGTTCCCTTCCTAAACCTGAGCTGCTGGGCCCTGCTTGACTTTCCATCGACGGGCCCCTTCGTGGTAGCAAGAGTTGGGTTCCTTCCTTTTCCACAGTACGTCATTGCCCTTCCCTGGAATGAGGGAGCGCTCATCTGCTCCTGTCTGGGCTTCTTGCACGGGGATGCTTTGTTGCAGGAGCTCTTTGTATTTGCTCCTGTTCTATGAGAAGTTTCTTGTTTAGTTTTTAATGTCACTATATCTGTTCTCTGGCTGGTTGGTCTGAAGCTCTTCCTTCATATGAGTCCTCTGAAGAAATCGTATTAACTGCAGTTACAAGACAGTGGTTGCCTTTTTAAGGTCTAAGATGAGAAGGTTTAAGAAAGCAACAAGATTTCCATAGAATCATGTGTATCTTGACTGCTCAAGACATGTTTTTACCCAAGTCTTAATAGCATTTTTCTACCAAACATTCTGCTTTTCCCGTTCCACAAGAGTGTACTTTCTCACTCCTGGTACAAGTTCTGCTCTGCCTGCATTGCATCAAATCTTAATAGAAACAAGGATTTCAACCAGAGAAAGATGGGCAGATTTGGGCTCTAAGAAGCTTAACTGATGAGTAGATATCAGCAACAGAGATGTAACATGAAAATAAGCAGACCAAGATGTCTAACTTGGTTCCCCGTCCTCCTACATAACTGCACTGATGCTGGTTCCTGAAACCACAGATCTGAGTGATGTTGTGTCACCATTTGGCAAAGTTACGTGTTACCTGAAAAAAAAAGGCACTTTGGAGGCAGGGAAAAAAACATCAATTGCTGAAGCCAAAAAGGTTCTTTGTACAGGAAGGGCATAGGAAGAACATATGTTGGAGAGGTTGGATAATACCAAGATTTCAGTTCCTTTTTTTAATTGGATCCAGGCTTCATCTTATTTCTTCATCTGCTGTTGGTGGCACGTACTTCATCACTGAAAGTCTTCATAGTGACTAGTTACTGTCGCAAGGCCCAATAGTTATGGGGATTTGTCGCTTTGCTAAGTCTCCCAGGGAGAAAATGGACAGGCTGCCAGAGTTATGTCCACCCTGGGAGGTGATTTAGCATCAGCTGTTTTTCTTGTCAACCTGATGTAGGAAATTTGATTCTGGGGGGTTGGGTTGCAACCTCTGTGTGCTCAAAAGCTCCTACAGCCTCTTTCACCCTCCTAGTTGGGGTTCTTATCACTGAGCTGTTATGGGGCAAGGATGGGTGTTTTGAGGGGAATTTAGGACTCAAATGCTTGCACAGGCCAAACTGAAAAGGATGCAGGACTGAATTTGAGCCTGTGCTATGTATTTATTCAAAAACTAAGCTGCTTCCAGGACAAAAATGTTTTATTGTTGCGACTCAGTAGCACCTTGACTCAAACTGGGAAGGGACCAAGAGGAGGAATTTGCTAAGAACAAGCACTCTGGCATGAAGCAGTGAAACTTTTCACAAGCAGAGGAAAGGAGCTTGTTCATTCCCTGAAAATGTGTGCAGTGAAAACATTTTGTTTCAAGTGAAGAAAAAAAAAGATAACATGAAATCATACTTGGGTAAGTTCTTTTTTTAAGCCATTGTTTATTATAAGCTATATGCTTATTTCATAGAAACAGGTGAGGAACCTGAAGACAGAATCCTGTCTTTTAATGACAACTGCCTCGTGGATATAGAGACCCAAGTCTCTCAGTGCAACCAGGCATTTTCTATTTGTGAGGTCTGGAGCAAAGTGAAAGTGCCACATTTGGAGAGCCCTTAATATAGCAAGTGTTTTCCATGTTGCATTTTGAGAGGCTACATACAGGAAAATGCTTAGCTGTCTCATGTAACCAGAAGGGTTTTCATTACCAAATCTGTCACTGCCAGAGTGCTTCCTATGTGGAAAGTGAGGACGTTTTCCCTTTGCTCTGGTGCTGTGCTGACTGAATGCAAAAAGCCTTCTTGATACACCTGCAAGTCTGGTAATGGTGTGGGGGAGTCTTGGGGCTTAAGGGATTTTTCTTAAGACTGTTGCCTCGGTTTAGATATATTATTGTCAAAATATCGTTCAGTTTTGGCCAGAGTTTACTGAACCAGCTGCTCACTACTGTCCTTATTCACCGTGGAATCATTTGTACTTTATAACCTGTTACCTTAATGTTTATTCCTCCCATTCATGTTCTAATCTCTACTGTAACTTCTCTCAGCTCATTCTCTCCTTTCCTTACCTCCCTGTTTATTCATTCCTTCAGGGGCAGTGTCCTACCCGTTCAAAACTGAAAAGAGCCAAACTGTCCCATCCCTACACAAGCTCTCAGGTGGTCCCACAGTGCTGAGTGCTGCTAAGTACCAATATTCAGTAGTCAGATGCTTTAAATATATACATACATACATATATATATATATATGAGGTAGCTTAGTTTGGAAAAACACCAAAATTTGGTGAAGAACTTGGTATATTGGTTATAGAAGAGCACCTGACTTGATTAGCTGTTTTATCTGCCAGATGTTGCTGCCTGAAAAGCCAAGATACCCAGCGCATCCTCTTGTTCCAGATGTGCCCATTCCTACTAACAGTCCATAGTAATTGCCATTTTTTTTTTAATTGCTTAATTATTATGAAAATGCATTCTGTTGTCTTGAATAATGGAGCAGTGAGGAGTGGGCTGAGATGCTACAAGCAAGAGCAAAATGGGAAGAGATTCGTTCCTTTGAAGTGAGATGGAGAAGAAGGAGGCAGCTAAAATTTCTACAGGGTTAGCATTAAAAAAAATAGACAAGTCTAGCAGGATTTGTAAATCGCTGTCAGTACTTGCCTAAGTTGAGCACTGGAGCTGAAACCAGGGAGATAATGGGAATATAGAGAAATGTTTCTGAGCTTGAGTGATATCCTTGAGTGGAAGGAAGCTGCTCAATGGTCCTGGCAGGTGTCTCTTGTCTCAAGCATGGGCGACTAGTCAAGCCCAGGGAATTCCAGGACCTGCATCCGCAGGCTCCTGATTTGACACGTAGCTGCCATGCCAGGTCCTCTGTTACCTTCCATGGAAACACTTTCCTTTCAGAACAGCTCAAAGAAATGAAACTCTTAAATGTCCTGGGCAGAAAAGAGTGATAAAAGCAAAGACAAACCTTGGTCTTTCAGACTTGTGTGCACACAGTGAGTGTTTTAAAGGTACAGGGCCAGGCAAAGAAAGACACGTTTGTGGAATGATCTGGTGATTGGATTTCTAAGAGCCTTTGTTAGCTTTAATTTATACTGGGCAGTGCAGATGATGAAAGTTGTGTTTATTTCCTAAGCAACCCATTTATGTGCTTCAGTGTTCAAGGTCATAACTTCTCTGGGTCTCTCTTGAAAACTTGCAGTCACTGTTTTTTGGTGTTATTTAGAGTCCCTGTGCTGGGGGGCAGATCCTACTCATAGGATAGCTCTATGATCTCTGAATGTTTTTCCTCTCCACTGTCATAAAAATTGATCATAAAAATGTTTACCTCCCACTGACTCTGAGTGACTTATTAAAAAAGCTTCCTCCAGGTGTCTGCCCTCCCTGCAGATCCTTAGTAGTTGGAACCTCCCTGAATTAAATAAACTGCTTAAATCTGCTGCAGCCAGTTAATGATTTACATTCCATGATGAGAGCTCATCAATTGCATATAGCCCTGCAGAGCTCACCCTATATGTTCAACAGGAAGGCCCAATTCACACATATTGGAAGAGCCTGTCAGGTCGTTCTGCCTGGATGTTCTCAGCAGCTCCCAATGCCAGAAGAGAAGAAAGGCAGGAGGACCTGCTTGACGCAGTCTATCACGTGTGGGTTTTGAAATCAAACCAGCATTTTTAGGTGCAGGGAAGCAAATCTCTTGGCTTGAGATACTGCACATAGTGCCCTAGTCCTTTTGGGTAGTAGCTTTATTGTCTATAAGCAAAGCTGTTCTGCCCTGCCCCAAGATCTATGTAAGAAGCAATCCTGTCTGATCTGGGGATAGCCGAGCCAGAATTACAAGCCAGATTTAGTTTTTGAAGCAATACTGAGCCTGCAAGGCAGCAGAATTATAAAGGACCCTTTACTTGTTTACTGCCTTTCCCCCATCTCAGCCCATTTTGTTCTCCAGCAGACGCTGTGAGCTGATTTTATGCTTTAGCTCTTAGCACAAGGATTTACTTGCCCAAGAAGTGGTCTCTAGTCATCCTGTATCTTGCATTAGCCCTGAAAGTCTGGTGTCTTGAGCAAGGCTGGTGCAAGATGTTCTCTGCCTCAATTATCCGCTGCCACCCTCTGGTTTCAACTGCTCAGGAATATCCCAGATCGTAGACAGAAAGTCTCGCTATGATAATTATATATAATATCTAATAATATAATATCTCTCTATGATAATTATTGGTCTTCTGCTGGAAAGCTGCATCTTCCTGTGGAGCAGGCTGGCTGCACAAGTGCACGCGTCCCTTCTGCCTCTGGGATCTTAACTCCATCATCTGTGCCATGTATTTGTCTCCATTAATTCTCAGTTACCCTTTCTCACAAAGAAACCATACGAATCATCCTTTTGCTGAGCCAAGTAGTGTAGGCTGTCCAAATCTTTACTGTCCTTTAACAGGATTGCCTATTTTGTTCCAGGTGACCCCAGAGCGGCTCGTACCGCGTTCCCAGAGCAGGGAGCAGCTGTGTCGCGGTGTGGATCACGAGCCCTTCCTGTCTGCACATCTGCACTGTGCTGCCTTTTCAGGCCAGCTCTGGGGTAAATTAAAAAAAAAAAAAAAAAAAAAAGAGAATTCATCAATTGTAATCTTCAGATCTGCCACCTCTCAATGTCCTTTATACGAGTCCAAGCATGTTTGTCTATGTGAATTTGGCTGAGCGGACTGTGGGGTCCCGTCCTCATTCCGAATAAGCAGACCTGGCTGGCTTTGTGCCGTAGATTTGTTCAGTTGCTCAGGAGTTAAATCAGAAATTATATTGGAAGTCATTGAAGTGCTCTGCCTCATCCCCATGATGCCCAACACAGCATGAAGCAGTAAGAACCTCCTGCTTCTGAATTTCAGGATGTTGCTCTTTGTCTTAGCTTGGAAAGAAATTTAAATGGGAGGAGGTTGCAAAACAAAGCCAGATCCTTCCTTTAGAGCTGATTTTTATCTCAAGACCTCGAATCTGTTCCTTCCAAGAGAGGAGAGCTGCTTCCCTGGTGAGCGGCAGCAGTGGAGATCCGGAGGATACAAGATCTGGAGGATCAGAAGGTCTGGGTAGGAATTGCAGAGGAGTCTTCTTGCATTATTTCACTTAAATAATGTATTCTCCCAAACCTGGGAAAGGAGCTGATGTTTCATCCTCTCTATGCCACTGTAGTAGACTTGATTTACCTGTGTTATCCTTACAAAGGGATGGCTTTCTCTGGCACATAAATGCCTCTGCCTCTTGCCCTCTTCTGTTATTTTCTTTTCCACTTCGCCAGGCACCTGTGGTCTTGGGATTGTCTCTAGGATCTGTAGCTAGTGAATCCTCTGCTGTTTCCTCCTTTTCCCCTGTTAAAATGCAGTCTGGGCCACTTGTCTGTCCCAAATTAGCAGATAAGCTGATTTGGTCTGGACAGATGGGAGCTGCAGGAGAATGTGCAGGGTGGATGGTAGTGTATTGCAGAGAGACTCTAATGTTGCTAAATATAAAATTTTCTTCTTCACATAATTTGTAGAATTCTAAGTTACATCCATCTGCCAAAAAAAAAAGGAAAAGGAAAAAGCATGTACAGCTGCTGTTAATTAAGCAAACACTGCTGGGATGAATAAGGGGAGAAGATGGATAAGGAAAGCAGTTCTAATAATTCAGCAGGTTTGCTTGTCTCTGAGTTGCTGCTTTCAGTACAGAATATAACAATCCAGACAGAATATCAGATAATTAAGAGAGATTTGGAGATAAGGAAGGAGAATAGGGCGTAAGAACAGCTTTCTCAAGAGACTGGAAAGATTGATTATAAAGAGGAAATAAGTATAAAATGGTATAAAGTATGTAAGTGTATAAAGTATATAAAATAAAAATACACAACAACTAACCAGTGAAGAAGCAATGGAGTAGGGGGAACAGAAATTTCTCATGTTGTAATACAGTAACAAGATGATCTTCAGGAAAATTAGCCGTTGATTAACTTTACGATGATAAAAGAGAAATAACATAATGTAAAGTTGGATGGAGAAGGATGGGAAAGCTGGTATATGCCTATACGAATGAGGTGCCTGGATGTGAAGGTGCACTGGATGTTTGAGATAGAAAGAAAAAAATAAAGCTCAGAAGGTTGTGGATTTTCTTTTTTTTTTTTAATAACAGCACCTAAAGCTTAGCATGAGTTGTGCGGTCTTGCAGCACAGGTTTAAAAACAGTTTCCGTTCAGGTGTGTTGACCCCACTCCAGACTGCATGACCAGCAGTTTGTCTGCTAAGCCCTAAATGGTACATGCTGAGTTTTGGGCTTTGCCTGCCCCTCCCAAGCCATCTTGAGCACGATGAAGGGAAACTCATCGTGTTTTGTTCCTCTGCAGCACCAGAACAAGCCTTCCAGGCTTGGGCTGGGTGCTTTATTGCTTTGCCCTGGTCCCTGTGTACCTCTGTGAGCAGCACTGGCACTAAAGCTGCTGGCCTTGCTTCCCTCCTTGTCCCAGAGTGCAGGGCCTTCCCAGCCAGGGCTGTCCTGCTTAACCTGGGCAGCCGGAAGGCTTCTGGCCGCCTCTGGCTGTGCAAAGCGGTTGGGAGCAGGGAATGCTCAAGACAGGGAGAACAGCTCTGAGTCAGGCTGCCCCCAGAGTGAAGTGGTGGTGAGTGGGGAAGTGAAGGAACGTGTTATCGCCTGTGAATCATCCTGGAAACTCAGTGGTGAGCTGGAGGAACTGGAAGTGGGACCTTTCTGCAGAAAGGCCTTGATGCCCCAAGGGAGAGCATTTCCAGAGGCACCTTGGTGTGGTGCAAAGCAGGCAAATGCATTCTAAGTAAGTGTGTCTCTGGAAAAGGAATGCCATGATCATCAATATTTAAAAATTTTCCAAATTGCATGTTTTAAATACAACAGCCCAACTGTTCTTGTAGCTGGGGTTTCGATAAGCCTTCCACATCTACAGCTTTGCGTGACCAGCTGATTGTCCCTGTCTGTTGGTGAGGAACTTACCTGTACAATACAAAAGTACCATTATTTTATTTCATGGAGATCAAAACAAGAAAAGTAACTAATTAAACTATCAATTCATGTAGCCACAGAAATGCATAAATTGAAAGGTGACAGCTTTAATGGGAACTGTGCGGATGTTAGGGCTCAAAAGCGGTTTGCTTGCAAAGGTGTTCATTTGCGCGCAAATCTTATCGATGATCTCAAAGTCAGGCTCATGGAAACAGGTTTTCCCCTGCAGTGTTGTGTTGCGTGAATTAAACATTACATGTTTACGTGTTGAACAAAATACTTATTTTCTCAGTGGCGAACAATACTTTTGAGGTTGTGCTTGCTCTTGTCTTCTTGCAGCTAGAACCCTTTTTCTGGTATACTTAATAATGCTGTGATCCACAGATACTTGCAATAAATGTCTTTCTAATGTCTAAAATGTCGACTAAGAAGCAGTGAAGAAATCTGTGAGTTAATTTAGCAGTAATTTGCAGTGGATGATGCCAATGACATACACCCAGCAAATGAAAATGCTGACAAAGAGCATCATGCTAAGGATGTAGAAATATGGGTTGCTTCCCCTGCAGTAAGTACATAATTAGTAGATGTCGCACTGTATAGTTAAGTAAGGAAAACATTTATATGGAAAACAAATTATGAGGCCTAAAGTCATGACTATTCAAGCCAAGATCTCCTTTTTTCTTTTTCATCCCTCTGTTATTAGTTCTTCTGCAATCACCTCTCTTCTGAGGTGCTGTACTGTTTTCCCACTCATGTCATTATGTCACTTCAGAGCAAAGTGGGAATAAGCAGTAAAATGGAGAGATTTTTTTTTTTTTCAGCTGCAATGTACTGGCATAAGTTCTTGTTGTAAATTTCAACTAGAAACTTTAAATTACTGTTAGGGATCAAATATCAGCATTTTTTTTCTGTATGTTAACCTGTATATTAACTTTTAAAAAAGGTAATACTTGTAGTGTGCAAATACAAAATGGGTTTGTCTAGCTCTCAGTGCACAGATTCACAAGCATCAAATTATTATGTATGTTGTACACATAACCTGCCAAGGGAAGATGCGTACATGCTAAGTTGGAGAATGACCACTAACTCATTTGGTAGCCTGTAGCAGCTCTGAAAGAAAAATGTTGTTTATCCTACAGGGCAGGTTTTTTAGCAGGATATCTTGTAAGCAGGATGGTGACCTGCTAGTTTCTTGTCCATTGCCTTTTGCTTCACTGGTAATTTAAAGGGGAGCTGCAGAGTTGCTTTCTTGCAAATCACTGATCTGTTGGATATTTTTAGCATGACACCGTTTACTGCAGAGCAGGCCTGCATTTTAATCTAATGAAGATATTTCTAATAACTTCCATTACTTAAACATTTGAGTGTGAGAAGGAGGCAAAAGCAGTTGGATTGAAATAATTAAATTATCCAGTGAGAATACCTTCAAAAGGTGGTGGGATACCGCAACCAATCAGTATTGGGAGCCCTGAGGTGGCATCGATCGTGAGAAGGGATCATTCAGTATCGTGCAGGTGGCAGAGTCTGTGGCAGGAAGGAGGGAGGGAGGGATGAAAATCATTTTGTTATCCAAAAGCCCTGTAAGGAAGGGTAATGCACAGATCACAACTGGAGAGCTGGGCAGAGAGGAACCTTATGAGGTTCAACAAGGACAAGTGCAGGGTCCTGCACCTGGGGAGGATTAACCCCAGGCACCAGGACAGACTAGAGGGTGACCTGCTGGAAAGCAGCTCCACAGAGAGGGATTTGGGAGTCCTGGTTGACAACAAATTAACCAGGAGGCAGCAACAAGTTAACCAGGAGGCAGCAACCAGGAGGCCAATGGGATCCTGGCTGCGTCAGGAGGAGCGTTGCCAGCAGGTCGAGGGAGGGGATCCTGCCCCTCTGCTCAGCTCTGGTGAGGCCACACCTGGAGTATTGGGTGCCGTTCTGGGCTCCCCAGGACGAGAGGGACATTGAGCGTCTAGAGAGGGTCCAGTGTAGGGCCACGAAGATGATTAAGGGACTGGAGCATCTGTCATATGAGTAAATACTAAGCGAGCTGGGCCTGGTTAGCTTAAAGAAGAGAAGGCTGAGAGGAGATTTGTCAACATGTATAAGTACCTGAGGGGAGAATGTAGGGAGGATGGGGCCAAATTCTTCTCCATGGTGACCAGTGACAGCACAAGGGGTAATGGGTGCAAGCTGAAACACAGGAAGTTCCATCTCCATATGGGGAGGAACTTCTTTCCTGTGAGGGTGACAGAGCCCTGGCATAGGCTGCCCAGAGAGGCTCCTTGTGGAGACTCCTCCTCTGGAGATCTTCCAAACCCGCCTGGATGCCACCCTGTGCCCCGTGCTCTGGGTGTCCCTGCTGGAGCAGGGGGCTGGACTAGATGATCTCTAGAGGTTCCTTCCAACCTCAACCATTCTGGGATTCTGTGATCTTAATGAGGAAAGTAATTCTGAAACTTTGCTGGAAAGGAATAATTTATGAAATTATTAATATTTTTAAAGCTGTAGATTGATACTCGCTGAAAATGGCAGTTACCTGCAGGCAGTTACCTGCCTTTACTTGCACTTGAAGGTACAATTTCCTTCCCTGCAGCTTTTAGGCTGGGACATGGTACAATCTGCAGCTTCCTGCGCTCCCGAGTTAGCAGAGCTTTTGTGGAGCTGCTGCACACCTGGGGCAGCTCAGCTTTCTGAACCTTGTGCAAATACCCTGCAAGTGACCCACATTTTCTCTGCTTTTGACTTCTGGTTCATTTTTGGTGTCTGTTTACTTGACCAAAGTCTCTACGGTGGAGACTAGTCAGGATCAGATTTTGGTCCTGTGCCTAAACGGCAGAACACTCACTGCTTCCAGGCATATGTGCTCAGGAGACTGGAAAAGAAATCCCTGAACTGCAGTGCTTACTGTCCAGAAAACTCTTTAAAAAAGAGGGGGTGGAAACTGTTTCACAGCTGAGCATAAGAACTGGCGTGTTGTTATGTTCTGACTAATAAGAATCCCTTTCTCCAAAGATTGTCTCATATGATTGTTTGTGTTCTAGTTGCTTCTCAGAAAATACCAAAACCATTTCTATTTAAAACAAAATCAGAGTTAAATAGTGGTCTGTCTTTCTCTTAGGCCTCAGTGCCAGTGATGACTACAATGCTTTTTCCCTGATGCACCCATGAAATTCTGTAGCTCCATATAACCTAACAAAGCTTCAAAAGTTTCCCTATTATGCAATCTGTGTTTGCATTTAGTTTACAGGAGCATAAATTAAATGGACAAATATCGTGTAAAGCAAAGCATGAATTAGAATATTGAGTAAGCCAGGTGTGACCTTGCAGCTGTTCTGTAAAAGCAGCTCAACTATGAAGAGAAAATAGTGTGAAAATTTGCCGTTTTTTCACTATACCTGCCTGCTTGCTTGGCATATTACAGTGTGCAAGACAGGAGACAGATGGACAGTACTTTAAGCTTGTCATTTCTTTCCTGATGCACTTTTGTGTTGCACTCCCTTCCAAGGCTTTTCCCCCCTTTTCCTCCTGAGCAGAAAGGAGGTAGCAAGTGCTCTGTAAGAGCATTAGCTGCTGCCCTTAGTCTGCGTAACTCTCGAATAATTCATTCTCTGCCTTCTCTGAACATGTTGGCTCAAAATGAGATTATTCATGATAAAATTTTTATGTAAAACACTTCAATCTTTGCAGGATCCAGAGTCTTAGTGGAGCTCCAAGGCAAGAAACCATAACGTGCAACTCCAAGAGTTGATGTTGCATATCCATGAGGCAAGAGCCATGAGAGAGGACAGGGCTCTGGAGCAAAGAGGGTCCAGGAAGCTGGTTACTTGTCAGGGATGCAGGGATCACTTCCTGCAGACTCAAGAGCAGGGCAGCCCTGTGGGTAAGAAGGTGAGCGAAGCGGGCAGGCGACCTGCATGCATGAACAAGGATCAAGGAAGGTGGGAACAGGACAGGCCATGTTGGAGAAATACAGGAATGTTGTCTGAGTATGCAGCTATGGGACTAGGAAAGTTGTAGCCCACTCGGAGTTTAATCTGGCAAGGGATGTTGAGGACACCAAGGAGGGCTCTTGAAATATACTGGTAACAAAAAGGAGAGTAGGGAAAATACGGGCCTGCTACAACGTGGGGCAGGGGTGCTGGTGATGAAGGGGACAGAGAAGGCAGAGATACTGATGCTGCCTTTGCTTCAGTCTTGACTGCTCAAACTACCCCCTAGGGCTCGTACATGCTGGAGACTAGAAAGTCTAGAGCAAGGGGGCTTTCCCTTGATAGAGGAGAATCAGGTTGGAGACCTTGATCTCAGAGATCCTTTAGGCAAACTTGACATCCACAAGGCTTTCAGCAATGTCTCCCATAGCATCCTTATGGGCAGGCTCAGGAAGTGGAGCTTAGATGAGTGGACAGTGAGGCGGAGTGAGATCTGGCCGGATGGCAGAGCTCAGAGGATTGTGCTCAGTGGTGCAAAGTCTGGTTGGAGCTAGTGATGTCCCCCAGGGGTCAGCTGTGTTCAGTCTTGTGCAATTTATTCTTGAGTGACCTGGATGAAGGGACAGAGCATAACCTCAGCAAGCTTGCAAATCACACCAAACGGGGGAGTGACTGATACGTGTAGGGGCTGTGCTGCCATTCAGAGGGACTTCGACAGACTGGAGCGATGGATGGGGAGGAAATGCATGGAGTGCAACAAAGGGAAGTGCAGAACCCATACACTGCTACAGACCGGGGGATTAGCTGCTGGAAAGCAGTTCTATAAAGAAGGCTCTGGAAGTCCTCCTGACAAGTGGACCATGAGGCAGCAACGTGCCCTTGTGGCCAAGAAGGCCAGAGGGATCTTGGGGTGCGTTAGGAGGAGCTTTGCCAGCAAGTCAAGGGAGGGAATCCTGCCCCTCTGTTCTGCCCTGGCGAGGCTGCACCCGGAGTGCTGGGTCTGATGCTGGCCTCCCCAATACAAGAGGGACGTGGAGCTACTGGAGGGAGCCCAGCAGAGGGCTGCTAAGACAATTAAGGGACTCAATCATCCCTCATATGAGGCTGAGCTGGAGCTGTTCAGCCTGAAAAAAAAAAGACTGAGGGGGAATCTTATAAATGTGTATAAGTATCTGAAAGGAGGTTTCATAGAGGATGGGACCAAACTCTTTTCAGTGGTGCCCAGTGACAGGACAAGAGGCAGTGGGCACAAAGTGAGCAGAAGAAGTTCCCTCCAAACACAAGGGAAAAATTCTTTACTGTGAGGGTGGTGGAGCACTGGAGCAGATTGTCCAAAGAGGTTATGGAGTCTCCTTCACTGGTGATATTCAGAATCTCTTTCTGGACACAGTCCTGGGCTTTAGGATCTTTAGGTGTCACTACCTGAGCAGCGGGGTTGGACTAGATTGTCTCCAGAGGTCCCTTCCACCCTCAACCACTCTGTGATTTGGTGATTCCGTGATTATGAGGGAGGGCAAAGATTTAATGTGAACTATTTATGTTTAACAAGGAACAATGTCAAAGGTGACAAAAACCAGATAGTCCATGGCTCATGATCAAAAAAGTGAATGACTGAACACACCTGTGTGTTTTTGTCCTGCTCTTCTTTTTGAACCAGACTCTAAAGTTGCTCCTGAGGCCACCAAATGGGTGCTTGCTTTGTAAATGTGGCATCACAGAAGAAAAATGAGAAGTCCAGAGCCTCTATTAACCTGTGTATGGTAAGTGCAGCGTAGGTCACCATCACAGATGCCCTTTTTCTGTGGTGAGCCCCACCTAAACCTCCTCAGCCAGCCCAGCTGAGTGGGGTGAAAGCGAGATGGGGTTTGTATAACAGGGACCATGGGTAGCCGTTGCTCCTGCAGCACCCGGGACTCCCTGTTGCGTCTCTGCCCTGAGCCCGAGGGCCGCGGTGGCGGCTGGGCCTTGCGCTGGGCTCACAGTGTACGGAGCCATGAGCAGCTACTGTTGCTCAGGAGGCTTCTTTGCAGGGAGACGGATGCTTGAGTTTACGGTGAGGTTGAGTTTACAGTGAGACTGAGTTTATGGTGAAGATGACGTGTGTTCCAGAAGATCATGTGTATCATCAGTTCTAAGCATTAACTTCTCTTTAAAAACCTGAAATAAAAGTTTGTTTGTTTGTTTGTTTTTCAAACTTCCGTCTTTTTTCCACTCACCATCCCCCTGTCATGAACTAGTGGTTATATTTCATTTAAGAAACTGAACCTGACCTTTTATTACAGGAAAAACCCTAGAATAATTCAGTAATGCTGAATAGCTGTACATTATCAGTCTTACTGAAAGTTGTTAGTAAGTCTTTGAATAATTACTTTTAAAATGCATGCATCTCCAGCAAAAGCAGTGAAAGCAGCGTAGGACTTGGAATGTGCCCTGATGTTTTATCGTTTCACAGAACCTTCTGTCGGAATTGGGTAATAGTCTCTAAGTAGGTTGGGATGAGGTGATGCTGGGAAGTACCTGAGGTGGTTCTGGGAAGTACAGAATGCACTTCCCTGGGTCCTTTGAGGAGGAGCGTGTTGGACATTCGGGTTCTTTCTGGTTTAGTTTGGGGTTTTTTGACTTAGAATGAGGGCCTGCTAAAGAAACTCCTCTTGATGCCCTGGATTTTGATGCTCTACCATTACAATTTTTCTGCAACATAGGCTAATTTGGAAATCAGTTTGGCTTTTTGTCTATTGTCTTCACATCTTTCCTTGCAAAATTTATCACAGAAGCGAGACTCTCCGTGGCGGGTTACAGAGCTCAGAGCTAGTTCTCAAGCTACCATTTAGCATGAAAGGCCTTTTCTTCTTTCAGAAAACCCCACTAGCAGCTCTTATCATTAACTGGCAGGAGTCCGTATCTCTTCACATCTCTGGCCCACAAAAGTCCTTGCAGAAATTGGGGAAGTTTATAATACTGTGGTATCTTCAGAGCAGTGGTTAAATATTTGTCTTCCTCGCACTTCTAAGGACAATGCTCTTCTGTCTGGGAGGGTAAAACTATCGGTTCTGTGGTCAGGTTTAAATAGTACTGTTGTATCGAATGGTAGCAGATGAAGGTTTGCTGTTTCCAGCACAGATATATAGTTTCCATAGGTCATCGACTTTTGAACAATTCTGGTTTGCTTATTAATGGATAGTTGCATTTAAGGTGCTCATGGTGAGACATATGCACCAGTGGTCCATTAGACATGGCGAAAAATCTTGCGGGTAAGCACTCCCTTGCACACTTGCAGATACAGTGTTATTCTAGACTATCTTCCTGCTTGTTAAGAAGCTGGATAGGAATTTTTAAACAATTATAGAATAGTAGAGTGTCTTCCTATTTGGAGGTTGTTCTTTGTTAAACCAGCCCTGTGGTTACAACAGCTCTCAGAAGGGTTTTTTTTTTTTTTTTTTTTCAAATATGTTGTGTCAATTGCAATTGAGATTTAAATATCTTTTCCAAAGGGCAAAGGGGCTGGGGTGAGAGGGGCTGGGATGAGAGGGAAGGATCTCCAGGTGAACCTGTTATGACTTTAGAAACTGACAGATCAAAGTTTTTGTGCATGGCACTACAAATGAAAATACAAGCCATTTCACACTCGTATTGTGTTTGACGATCACCCTTTTTTTTTCTCAGTGTGCTCCTCCTGGAGTGTGCATGGATTTTTCCAGTCAAAATAAATGACAGTCTGTGATTTTTTTTTTTTATTATTATTATTATTACTTCGCAATCCAAAGGCACAGAAATCTAACTTTGGTGTGATAAGTGAGGGAGAATAAGCTTTGGCAGTTTCTAAAACTTCTGAAAACTTCTAGTTTCAGTGTTTAAGAAAAAGGGCTTTCCAAACAAAAGGTAAAGGAACAGGAGCTTCTTGGAGCTTCTTATTGGTTAAACATGCATCAAACCCAGCAAAAACTTCTGAGTAGGTTAGGAATAAGTAGGAGACTGACATAGTTTTAATATATATAGTTGCAGAATGCTTCAGGTACTAAAACTTAAGGAGAAAAGTGCAGGGGATGAGCTGACCATTTCTTGTACAGCTATTTCTGAATGATTAGTCATCAATTGAGTATTTTAGTAAAATGGGTAGGATAAGATTTGAGATCTTACTCTAGCTGAAGCATCAGCTTAAGCCTTGCTTCCACAAGTGACTGCCAAATGGTGAAAGGTGGGAAGTCCTGTGGTGAAAAACAGTAGTGACCAAGCTGGAAACACTGGATTGTTCGTATGAACAAATCTGGGCAAAAATAACAGGTTACTGTTTTTTATTTTTTATTTTATTCTTAAGGGTAAGTTCTGCTTTTTACTGCAACACCTTGCACAGTGGTTCTATAGCACAGACCAGAGTGTCTTTTACTGTCTTTTTTTTTTATGGGAAAAATACCTATTTAAATATGAGAAGTTGTAGATTGTGAGGGACATCTCCAGTGGCTGCAGCAAAGCCTTCAGTGAGTTGTTCTGCCGGAGGTCTGTTTTGTGAAGGCTTCTCTGAAATTGGTGGCACATGTTTCTTTCAACAGTTGATCTTTCCACTTGTATGCAGTTCCGTAATTTTTGCAGTTTTGACTGTTGAATAAAATACTTGTGCACTTTTCTCCAGATGGTTTATTTACTAAAAGAATATGTTGGGAGGCAGCTAAAAACAGACCTTCTAATGGGTGCTATCACTGCAGTATTTCATATTCCTCAGGTGAGTTTTGTCTCCCATTTACCTGAGATCATCACCCAACAGAGGGTGCTTGACTAGAGGGATTTTTTTTTTTCAGTCATGAGTGTGTGTATGTATATAAGAAAGACTATTTGTTGCTATTCAAAAAGTAGCATGATAATTTCATTCATATTTCATGCTAACATACATCCCTTGACAAAGGATTAGTCTAGGTATTAATGAACATTCTGCTAGTAATTATTCTGATAATCTGAAATTTTAAGAAGGAGTAACTATCTTACGTATGGTCCAAGGCATAAAAGATGCTAAGCAAGTTAAAATGCTATTTAAAGAATACTTAGAAAATACTGTAGTAGCTTCTGTGTGCTGAGGGCAAACTTACTGTGCCATACAGCTGGCAGCTAGTTTATGCCCAGGACATAAAGGCAAGTACAGGAGTGAAAACAAATGTTTAAAAAATTCCAGAGAGGAACAAGGACAGACATGATTCCAAACTGATACATCCGATTTATTTGCACACACAACATACTTAGACCCAGTGCTTATATTGATATCCTGAAGAGCTGGAGTTTAATACCTAGCTTCTGCCTTTAATGGTGCTTTAAGTATCCCTAAGGCAAAGTTAACAGCACTGCAAAATGCAAACATCCTAAGACAGTATTTAGACGTCTTAGGTAGGTCTGTATTACATGCAATAAGTGTATTTGCCTTTTCCCTTCATGCAAAACACCAAGAGTAAAAGGCAGGAGTCTCACCTAGGGTTCAGTCCAAAGGCTCAGCCCTACAGCTCAAAGTGATACCTACTTTTCCAGCAGGGAGACAACAGAGAGGGATTGAACAGCGAGAACCCATTTTTCTTCTTAAGTACATATTTTCACATGCCCTTAATATATGAGAGGTTAGCTTGTCTTTTGCACGGTGGAATTTTTATATTTGAAAAAAGAAAAATCTGTAGATGAAATCAATCATGAAAGCAATAGAAAAGTATCCATCAGCTTGACAGGTTACCAAAATATTTCCAGGACAGTCCAGTGGTGAGGCCGAAGGGACAAGTCACATCCACTGAGATGCTCCATGACTCCATGAGCAGCTGAAGATGGGAGCTGCTTGGATGAGGGCTTGGTAACCACTCAACCACCAAGTTGTTTTCCTGCGAAATGTCTTTAATAAGTGCATTTTCATTCATGCTTGTTTTGTACTTGACTTAAATTAGAGACTTTAAAAGCTCTGCACTTTATTTCAAGTGGGTTTTAATTGTATTAGGAAGTATACAGAACAGTACCCGAGAAGAAGACACTCTCTTCTCTGAGAATTTGGCATCTGCCAGGTTCAATTATTAGCGGTTGGTTCTGTGGCCTCAATCTCCTTTGAGAACATGTTACTTACCCAGAGAAGATGAATGAGCTGAGGTCAAGCTTCCTTCTTTCCATAAAAGGCCCTGTCAAATCTAGTTATCTAATAGAAGAAAATCATGATTTATCACGTTCTGACATAGTAAGAATTTTTAGTTTTATATTAACTCATTTATATTAACTCATACTAGAATTTCATTGTAATGCTTAACGTTTCAGTAGTTGTTTTAGAGATACAGTAAAAAAAAGTAATGTTTTAAAATCCCTTTCTTCATTTATAAAGATATAGTGGAGAGAGAAATATTTCTGTGATGAGTTGAACTGACTTGCTGATTATGTTGCCTCTCAAACACCTTCACGTTTGATAAAATCCTTTCATACTCATGTTATTCTTCTGTAAAAAATTAAGTTTTTAATTATTTTCTAGCTTATTTACTTACTCTTTTTTCAATTATTTACCTCCTTTGTTTCTCATTTTGTATATGAATTATCACTGAATTGGAATATATTTAACTATGCAATGAAATGGAAGGAACAAACTGTGTAGCTACAGAACAGCCTAGAGCATTAAAACATTTCCACTCTTAACAAGCAGCCTCCACCATCCTCTTTTTAATTTAAGCAAAAAATATTTGGTTTCAATGTAACTTTATTAACAATGTGAACATTAATATATTTTTCAAATTAAGTAGCAAGCCTGTATTGTTTTAGTGGGTGCAGTTTAAAAAAGGTTATAGCATCTAAATTACTGCCCTTTTTGCAAATAAACTTGATTTTTATTTCTTCCAGCTTTTGAATTTTTTATAAGTAGTCTTTTTAACAAGTTGAATATGTTTTTACAATTACAATATGTTTTACCTCACCAGATTTATGATTTACTAGAACCTTAATGTGGAATAAAGGCTGTCTGTCCAAGCCTGAGAGTTTTGAAACCCTTAAGTTGAGAAGCTCAAGAAAGACAAATATCTCAGACCATAATGGGTGTTCCTCCTCAGGGATGCTTTAAATTGAGTTATTTTAGTTGCCTGTGATTTATCCCATTACATTTTTGCGTATGAACTTTCATTTCCATGATAACTTCAGTTCTGGAGGATAGACTACATATTACTTAGTATTACTGAGATTTTGTCTATTTAGGATGCACTTCGGAACCACAGTGAGCAGCCCCCTCCTTAGGCACCGCACGGGGCTGTGTCCCAAACCTGGGCTGCAGTCCAGGGCTGCAGGCTTTAGAGGAAGGCCCCCGTGCTCCTAGATATGTGTGCAGAGGGGCCAGCATGTGCAGCCCTCTGAACTCGGTGCTGAGAATCCAGTCTGGGTGCAGGACAGGACGAGCAGAAGGCTGCTTTTTGAGTATATGCAATACAGGGACACTTCGATGCAGTTATTTTTTATATATATGTAATTTTAAGTTTACTCAGTAGTTCAAAGGACAAATAGCTAGTTTTCAGGTTACTTCTGTTATGTCATATGATGCTTGATTTGCCTATATGATGTTTTACTTCAGTTAATATTATTGCTTTCAACTTTTATTGGCTATAAAGGCTGAAATCTACTTTTCTGTGAAAGAGAGGTAATAATAGTATCATGCAATCTTTTACATAGGCCAAATTTTGCCATGTTTTCTGAGCTGGAAAAAGTAATTCTTGCTTAATTCTTTTCTTAATACTATCATACTCAAGTTGGTTTTTTTGCTAGCACATAATAAGGCTTAAAAAACATATTTTTTTTTTAGATACCCCATATATCTACCATTTCATGCCAACTTTAGGGGAAAGGAATAAAGACATGGGCAGTGTGAGTTGAAATGTATTCGGTTACACTAACAAAATGCTGTCTTGGATAACTAAATTTGGATAACTAAATATATTTACTATATATTAGTTACAGAACACAGTAGGGAAGATTATTAGTTAAAATAGGAGATAATAAGGTTTTGAAGAAATGAAGGACAAGTAAGAGTTGGCAGCAATAGAGATGACAGTGGGCTTTGCAGAAATAAGAGATTACTCCTGAAGTGAACTAGGGACCAGTCACCTGCTGCATTAACTAGTGACATGGATATTAGGCATGTTTTGTTGAAATTAGCTGAAACTAAATTTAAGAGAGTTTCAGTAGAAAGGAAGCCTCAGATCAGATCAAAAAAAGAGCAGATGCTGCTGAGGACTGAAGCAATAAATATTTAGAGACCTAAATGGTACATGATGCTGGATCTTTGCCCTAGCTGCTGTGTGAAGGCCACAGATGTGGTGTGTGCTTGCTGCGGGACAGGGCGCTGCTGATGGGGACAGTCATGAGAAAGCAAAAGTGATCCCAGGATAGGTCGGGAGCACCTCCAGCAGGGAGGAGAGCAGCGGGGTCCCCAGGCTGCTGAGGGCCAAGTGCCCCTGTTTGGGAACAGCAGCTCCGTATGGATGGGGCTGGGAAGGACTGCCCTCTGCCTACTGCCCCCTGCATCCTCCCCTGAGAGGAATAAAGAGTTTGGCCCCTTCAGCCTCATGCTGGTGAATGACTGCTATATGTATATGGAGGGAAAGGAAGTTTCTGAAGCTGAAGTTGTTGGTAGAAGTATAAATGGATTTAGTGCTAGTAAATAGAGGTTGAAAAGTTAGGAACTTTGTACCTAGGGTCAGAAGGTTTCCTGGAGCAGAGAAAAGTAGGAGGCAGCAGGTAGAGCCAGGCCTGCCCTGAAAGCAGGAGAGGGATTCCTTTGGGGCGGGAGTCTGTCTGGGCTCCTGGTGTCCCTCGAATCCTGCTCTGAGAGGCTGGATGAACCGCCGTTGAGGGGGCGTGTTGAGGCTTGCGTGGTACCAAAAAGGAGGTACTTCATCACCTTACAGAGCTCCTCTGAAGCTGCCCTATCACCTGCTATACGAATTTGTGTGTTTAATTCTCCTCTGAGCAAAATCATTTCATTTCAAAGATGGTCTCATGCATTCATCATCATCACCACATTGTTTTCCTTCATAGATACTTGTTAATTCCTCATTAATCTACTGTATTCTTTTTTCTTTTGTAGAACAGTTCGAGTCTGGCTGAAGAGAGACAGTGGGCAGTACTGGCCCAGCATATACCACGCAATGCCATGTAAGTATATGGAGATGTTCACTGCCTACTGTGCATTTGCAAAATGGTTTTTCTGCTTTCAGTGAAGCTTTGTGCTTACGACCATTTCCAGACTTGTTTCTCCCTATTAAATACTGTGCTTGAACAATCCTGTCAGCTGCTGTGAAGCTTTACCAAGTTGCATGCTAATACAAAATCCCCTCTTAAAATTTAATGCAAATTATGTGATGCTTTAAATGCTTATGTCCTTTGTTACATATCATGTGCCAGTTACTTTGTTTTTACAAGCATCTAAGGCAATACAGCCTTAACCTAGAGTAATTTACGGTTTAGATCAGCTGCTGTGCTCAAAGTGGGAAAAGGAAGCCTTTGGTAGATGGGATGCCCTTCTCCTGCAGCAGGGCCCAATGCCAGAGGAGGATGCTGGGGATACAGACCCCTACCAGTGTGCCAAGCACAACTGCAGCATGGATATGAAGTCCTTAGGAGCTGGTGAAATGTGCAGTGAGTATGGAGAGGGTACCATGAAGGGGACTAAGTAGACAATAAAAAGGAAAGTGATAAAAGCAAAAGAATAAGTATAAGCAGTGTTGTACTAGCACAGGGCAGGATAAGGCAGTTTGGAAAGATGGATGGGACCAAATCCATGCAGGGAGAATCCGGCAGCAGAGAGCTGTGTGTGATGAGTGATGGGCAGAGAGGGGGCAAAGGATTGGCTCCCAGGAGGCACTAGGGTAGAGCAACCACGGGAGGCAAAAATGCTAGCAAAGGATGAGGACTGAATGCAAAAGCAGAGCAGCAAAGGTTGGAGCCCAACGTGCAGCCTTGCATTCTGCCCCTAATGGACCCCACAAACGTTTATGAGCCCGTGAGTTAAATCACTCTGCCCTTCCCCTTGCATTTACTCAGTCCATTAGGTTAGATTGATAAATGGTTGTATTTGATAAGAACTTAATGTCCAGCAGCCAATACAGTAGATCAGCAGAGAAAGAAGACTTCTCGTGAAGGAGCAGAATCCTTTTGCCATGCTCAGATGTGGAAAAAAAAATCTATCTGATGGATCCCTCCAGTATGATGTGCTGTATATCTCCCTTCCCAAGGCATGTTCTTGCTTTAAAAGAAATTGCAGACAGGCGTCCCTTTTTCCAGCAGATAGTTGAGGACAGCACTCTCCTGGCTGTGTGTCATACCCCTGTGCTGAAGGGCATGCAGCTCATCAGCAGGAGCTTCTCAGGTGCTCCTCGGGCAGCTTCACATGCACTGCTGCGTTAGGGCAGCCGTGGTGGGACGATGGAGCTGCTGACCTTAGCTCAGACAGACTGGGGAGCATTCGCCCAGTTTCTGATGCCCGGAGAAGGCAGTATTTACGATAACAGTATACACAAATATACAACACAACTATACAACACAACTGTATCTGGAAGATGGCATCTTTCTCTATGAAATGTAAGCTATTTAATGATATAGCTGTGAAACAGTTCTGGTTTCACAGCAGCATAAACTTGGGGCCCTACAGTGGCCATAGTGTTTGACTGCTCCAAGAAAGCATGAATTTGGTAAACAGAAAGGAGGATCCCTCTTCTTCCTTTTTGCCAAGGACAAGCTTTTAAGAATATTTCAAATCTTTAAGATATTTTCTCTTCAATATTTTGCTCCAAAAGATATTAGAAACTGCAGAGAGATTTATTTTTGTGGAGCACTGTCTGTCCCAGTCACTAGCAGTAGCTTGGGCTTCGCGTGGCTAACAGAGGTTTGTGATCCCCGGTGCAGCTGTTGTGAAACGGCTCTTCTAGCAGCTCGGCATTGACACTTCTCTCTTTGCGTGCGGGGTTTCTGCATACATGTGCATTTAAAATCCTGTCAGCTTCCCCTCCAGACTTAGAGAGGCTGAATTATTGCCAGTAATAACAGTGGCACTGGAAAGGTTTGAGTAGGCCCCAGATCCAAGACAAGGATGTTATTTTAAAGCTTCTTCATGAATATGAGCACCTGGCAGTGCAGCGTGTCCTCACTAATAGATGAGTAAACTTTCAAGTCATCAGACATGAAAATTAAGTCATGTTATCATTACTTTCAAGAACGACCAGGTGTAATTAGAGATTGGAGCAAGGCCAGTAAATGGGTACCAGCCAAGGCTTTAAGGCTGGCTGCCGTAGGCTGAGCTCTGCGGCAGTCTCTGCCGTGGGTTCTGCTATCCTGGAGAAGATCCACTTGCCTGCTTGTGTGTGGAGCACTCTTCGATGGGCCTCTCCCGCAGGGTCACATTATTTTCTCTTGTCCAGAGAATGACGACTGTTCGGAGCTGCTCTGTGAGGGAACGTTCTGGGGCTGAGGTTGCCTGGGGGCCGCTAGCGGGCGGTGAGATTTGCAGTCCCACCTGCGCTCCCCGCTCGTGTGAGTCAGGCCTTTGGCAGCGCGCTGCGAGGCCCGCGGCTCCGCAGGGTGTTGCTGAGTCTGCAGCGTGGGCGCTCGGGGACATGGCGGGGGCGAGGTGCCGGGCTGAGTCACCCCTGTGCTTTGGGCAGGCGCTCTCCCAGATCCAGCCATCAGCGCATCTTCGGTGTGACAGCCATTAGCTGTCTGGCAAAGGAAGATCGAGGCTGTAGATTGCTTGTGGCTAGGGGCATTTTCTGCCGTTGAGAGGTGGAGTTTCCAGGTTAAGAAGTTTCATGCCCCGGCTGTGGATGTTTCTGTGCTTGGAAAGCTGCGGGCAGCATGGTCGTCATATCGTTATTAATCTCCCTCAGCACATGAGGAAAAAAGTGCTGGTGGCGAGTGATTTGTTTTAAGCAGTCGCTTTCCAGCCAGATCCCTGCACAGCTAGGTCACTGCAGAGAGAACCCATAAGGAAAACTCCCCGGGCTGTATTTCCATGGGCCTTTCTCAGCCAGGGCTCCAGAGCAGAGTTTGTCACCAAAAGGCTTTTTGCGAGCAGCTGGCACAGAGTGTGGCCCCAGGGATGGGGCAGGTTGCATTCATCCTTGCTGACCCAGTGCTTACTTGTTCTGCTTTGAGAAGCCAGCGTAGACAACCCCAGTATCAAAAAGACATGCTTGTAGATCAGCAGCAAACTAGCTAAGCTGGAAACCTGCCTAATGCTTCACCTTCATGTCAGAGTTATCTCAGCAACTGTATTAATAGAGGACCTCTGGCCAACTGGGTAATCCTCCCAGTGGTTACACTTGCAACCTTTCACCCTTGGCGTAGTGTCTATACAGGAGATAAAAGCCATATAGACATGAAATTAAGAAAAGGAAAGGTATTGTAGTCAAGAGAAGTAAGCTTTGGAAAAAAAAAAAAAAAAAAGCCAAACTCAGCCAAACAAAAACCCCTCTCAAGTGCAGAAGTTTAGTAAAGTTTTTAATGTAATGAGGAGTGGTGAAATATCCACTATTTGAGACAGGTGATAAACTTCCTGCCTTATGATAGTTTTTGTAGATTACACTTTGCTTTGAAGCAGAGGATAAAAAACTATGCAAAGCAAAATATGTATTTAAGCTTATGACACTTTGGGGCATTGCAACAGAAGAGTCTTGAAACTGCAGATGCAAAGTGTGTGTTTTTCTTCTGCTTGTGCCAGCCTCTAATAGAGGTGTCACACTGTTGAGAACATGAGCTATGTCATTGGATTATTCCTGTAAAATTCAGTTTCCAAAGGCAAAAATCATAGCATTGGTGCTCATTTGCCCTGTATATAGGGATAATGATAGAAGTAAACTTCTATGCCAACATCTGTAGTGACTATTTGGCTCCTATTTTGTGCCAGCCTGAAATCCAGACTGTAGTAAGGCTCTGAAGTAAAGGGCCTTCAGAGGCTTTTTCCTGGCTATTATTTTCAAAGGATATTAAATCTCATGAACTTGGGCTCCCCACCATAACACATGCAGCCTTTATTTTCCTCTCTCCTTTTAATGAGCCTCAGTGCTTATGTACCCGAATGTCATAGTCTAACGTGCAGGCAGCTGGAGTCGTGTCACAACAAGTGGTATCACTTTAACAATATTAGCATAGCTAATATGGGCATAATTTTAATGCTGACATAATGATCTATCCAAAAGTGTTACGGAAGAATTCCCTTAGGAAAATCATTATTGCAGTATAAGTGTCTTTACACTGCTGTGGTTTTGTATACACAGATCTGGAGCATAGGACTATATTTTTTTTTATTGTTACCCTATCATCTCAAGCAGTTGCTTGCACCTTTGTATCTGAAGTGCTGTTTGGAAAAAGCATACTTCAAATGGCTAATTTACCTGTGACATTTTCTATGTGAGCTATGAATTATCCTAAGAGGTATTAGTAGTGCTTTAGTGTATGCACTGGCTCACACTTAGTCTAGTCTTTAAACTAAAACACAGATTATGTCAATCCCACCATTAAGTGCCTTTAAAATGATTTGATATTTACTCTCCTTATAGTTGTTTTTCCTTTGTTCGGTAGTTTTTAATGTTTTCATTTCTGTCTGAAGAGAAGGTGAAACTGAAGAGTCAGGTTTGCCTTTTCTGAGGAGGAGGTGTAAAAAGGAGGGCTTCACCATGGTTAGGAGCTCCAACCGAAGTGTTTTCATTCTGCCAGTTCCTCTGAACTGAAGCCTTTTCCCTGATTTAATTGAGTCAATCATTCCAGGAATGAAAGGACAGCATAAAGAGAGCTGCCTGATGGCATGGGAATCTGGTAGACTTTCTGCCTCTGCAGAGGGTACAACAATTTCTGTTTGATAGCCAATGTGCATATAGCTGTTTAATATAGCAGTGTGTAGAGCTGTTTTCTTTGATAGCCAATGTATATCCTTTTCCTGTAGCTGTGCTGCTAACTGAACTAATGAGGATCACCCGCTGAGCTGACTGGACTGTTTAATCCTGAGTGAGGCATCACGCAAGTCGAGAATATACCAGAGAGGCAGAACTGCAAAAGGAAGCACTCCAGACTAACTAGGAACAAGAACACTGCAAATAATCATAGTAGGAAAGAGAGGCCAAGAGGGGAAAAAGCAGAACTAAAAGCTTATCTGACCGTATTCTATATTTATCACAAGAATATGTTTTTTCTACAAAACTTACCACTCTGGAAGGGGCAAGAATCTCTGCCCCTACCTGCACTTGGCAACTTCTACTGAAAACTTAATACCAGAGTTTTCTGTTGGGACAGCCGGGCGCTCAGCTGCATGCTGCCCTGTGAGGTAGTCAAAATAGCCCCTGCCTGCTGAATGCAAACCCACAGTTTCTCACTTAAACTATGCATAGCTCTGGGATTGTTATTAGAAAATTCTGGGTTTGCCCTGGCATGTAAACCTCACCAGATTCTCAAGAGAGCATTATGTGACTTACTTGCATTGAATTTAAGAGTATATCCTGATGTTTATAGAAAAGTTTTGATGTAAGAAAACATCATGTAGTTTTCAACAGACTTCTATTTTGACCATAGTTTATGATACTATAACTACTTTGTCTGTGGTGAAACTACAGTAAGAGATGGTTAAACTCAAAGTCCTGACTGGCCCATACCTATGAGTTAAGTTTCTTACTCCAGGTATAAGATGCAAACCTCTGATATAACAAAATTGTTTTATTTTATTGTCAGTGAAGTTCAGGGAAATGTAGGAAACTAAATTATTCTGCTAAGCAGTCTCTCAGATTCATACTGGCATGTCTAGTGTCTCTCATATCAAGAAAGCACTGCTGCTCTTGTCTGACATGCCTGTTTTCAGATAACTTCAGCTAGAAAAAATGAGAGAACTGGAGCAGAAAGTAGCTGTTATTGCATAGCCTAATGGGATAGGATTGAATGAATTACAAAAACCTTTTTTTAATGTTTTGAAAAGGCAAAATGATGAACACCACCTTAAAGCATGTTAGCTAGTTTTAGCTTTTCCAGAATATCAAGATAATGAGGATCACGGTTTTGTTAACTTCATCAACATGTTCATTTTTTTCAGCTCCATGTTCATGCATGTCTTTTAACCCGGAAACCAGAAGGCTGTCCATAGGTCTAGACAATGGTACAATCTCAGTAAGTACACACCAAGATTTCTAGTTGAAATGCTTCCCTTTTGAGAAGTATATGTGTGATGTTGTGGTGAGGATATTTTTGTTAGTGTTTGGGAGAGATAAAGTTTACTGCTAGTAGAACTGCAGCATAGAAAATAGAAGTTTATTGCAAATTTATGCCAACTGCCACATAGATTTTTAGTGGGTTTTACAGTATTTATTAGACATCTAAATAAACTGACTTAATTTGCATAGTTCTTAAAAATAACAACATAGAGAAACAACTGTCATTTTATTAAATTTGAGTGCCTTGTTAATCATACCATACCAAAGTTTTCTGAAAACAGCAATTAAAAGGAGAAAAATCATCTTCTGAGAAGCAGAGGGTGGGTTCAGCTCCAAATCTAGCTGCTTTTCCACACTTTGTGGGTCACATTTTATGTTCTCACTTCTTTCGTGTGAGATATTCCTAATGGGCAGTGTTGTTGCCAAAAGATTTGGTTCATTAGCATCTAAGAGGATCTCTGTGTGTGGAAAGGAAGGAGAATATTAAAACAGGAGTCTGCCTTCTGGATTTGAGACAGGATAGCAGTTTACCTTATTTATTATTGGATCTGTCTTTTGGGATGACTGGCTAAGAGCTGTATTACCTAGTAGGAGAAAGCCATGGGTCAGAGAATAGGCTCCCTTTTCAGTTGAAGAACATTTTGCCACCATTTCAGACTCTTGCTACTGGTGTCTCTTGTCATACAGGTTTTATATCTAAATGAATTGGCCTGCAGGTTGACACATGGGCAGCTCTCTGTGGTGTTTGGGAGAGGATGCATGACCCTTTTAGCTGTTGTCTGTGAGCTGTATCAGAGCTGTGAAAGTTTTGACCTATAAAGCTATGAGTGGCTCAGTAACAGAAATTTTTAGTGCCCATAGGAGGTTTCAGCTTTTGTGTCTAGGCAGTGGGATAAATGCCAGAGAATTCTCTGCACCTCTGAAATTCCTCCTTCCCACTCTTTGAAATAGCTTTAATCTGCTAGTCCTGCTAGGCACATTTGTTTCACCAGCCCTTTATGAGACTGGAAAGGAGAAGGTATTTAAATACTCTGCTTGATGCAAGAGTTGTGTCCTTCTTCCTCAGGGCATTTTGCCTTGACAGTGGGAAGGTGCTTGAGTTGGAATGGAGTCAAATATATTCCATTCTGAAGCTAAAGTCAGTAAATGAAATGTGACTTTGAGTATTTAGTAGTCTGTGTTGCTGTGTCTAGAGGAAGATCTTATCTGTTGCCAAGGTGTAGGGTTTTTATGCTGTATTTGGAATACAAGTATTCAGAAGGTGGCTTGGTCCCCTCTAGCCACAGGCAGCTATATGGTAGGAACTTGTACAGAGCATGCGCTCCACAAACTTCCACGAGTGACAAAGCATTTCACATCCCTCTCTAGCAACATAAAACCTGCAAGAAAAGGCACAGCTGTCGTGCCACAAGAAGTGGTGGAGGTGTAGAGGGAAGAAAGGGTACCTCCCTGCTATACTGAGGTGCTAAAACAAAATCCCGGGTACTTGAAAGCAGCCTGCAACCATGTTCTAAAGGAAGGGGAAGTTTTTCGTTTCTGGACTACAGAATAAGATAACTTACTGCCTTAGGACACTCCGTGACCTTAGAGGAAAGTACAGGTAACTTCCTCCCGTAGCCTCAGTGTTTGGTAGTTGGTCAGCTCTTCCGTTCCCGTCTGGTAAAGCCCAGCACCCTGGTGTGTGCTTGGTGCAGGATAAAGAAGCTCTAAACATTCTGCACCTTCATGTTGTGTAAAAGGGAAGGACTCTTGGAAAGGGCTCTAAGCTGATACAGTTCTTATATGTGTGTAACGTAACCTCTAAGTAATCTTATGCAGTGCAGAAAAGTGAGGTTGATTTTCAGAAGTAAATGAGGATAAGTAAGGTATTTTTTTTCCTTTATAAGAAATTTTGGAAAACTAGATGGCTTTTGTTTATAAGCCTGACACCTCAGAAATTGCATGGTACATTTCAGGAAGGATGGGAAGCAATGTTGTTGTCAAAGAAAGATGTTCCAACAGTTGCCATGAGGTGAGCTTTTGTGCCCTATTTTTACCATATGAAGCAAAATAACAACAGGGTAGCAATTTTTCCTTCTACAAAGGTGAAGTAAGAGATTGTTTCAGCCTTTTGTAACTCCCCTGCAAGAAGGCTGCACAAACATTTGTGAAGAATAAAAGACATCTTGCTTGACAAACAGTGGTACCTAAAGCAGTAAAGAAGTTTTGTATAGTCTTTATTGCCCTTTGCAATCACATTTTGAGAAAAAACAGCAAGTCTGTTACTTTGTGTTTAGCAAATGTTTCATTTGTTTTGTTTTGTTTTTTTGAAGCCAAAAGATTTTACTGTGGTCATAAACTCTTTGCTCTTAACTTAAACTGTTTTAATGAGCTCAAGTCTCTGGAGATATCACAAAGCAAAGCAATAGAGGAAAGGTCTTTCAGTTGTAATGGAAAACTTCCATAGCCAAGATGAGAATCCTTCCCTCACTTCATCCATCCGAAAGTCAGCTTCCTAGGCAAAAATAATCATTAGGCTCTGCAATCATTAGGCAAAAATGAATTGCCTTTGGAGATATCCATGTTACTTACCCTAGAAGCTGCTTTAGAGTGGCATGAATGTCTCTTCCCTGTTCCCTAAGGAAATAAATGGTGGATTTAGTTTTTATGCTGCAGGAGCTGAATGAAATTAATATTTTTCTCTGACCATGTTTGTTCAGACAAAGTTGTTGTACACTGTTGTACACTGAACTGGGCAACAGGCTGTAAGGGCCACGTCTTCAGAATTCTTTGAAGATGATACTTACTAGGTAGGTCCATCTTCCACCTCACTTGAGCTTGCAGATGTCCACAGGTTTGGCCATAACATCTTGAAAACCTTTGATTGAGTTAGGCTCTTCCTGACGATGCTCACCCTGTAGCAAGTTTAATATTTTTACCTTCAGGAAAACTACATTGTATTTTATGTTCTCTTCCAATTGAGTATCGTATAAAGGGAACCCCTTGTAACCATTTTACAGAGCTTTCTTTGCAACAGGAATAGGTGTAGACTATGCTACTAGATTTGAGAGTTTTCATCCACTGTCCTCCAATTCTGCTGCTAGTTAGTTGCTCTCTGGAAGACAAGGTGAGAATTAATTGCTCGAGTTAATAGGATGAAGCGAAGGCTCTAAGGAGATCTGCTCTGTGCTGTTAAAATGACATCACCTAGGAGTTATAGTAAATTCCTTGGTCTGGGAACTAGGTTGTGAATGGATGACACGCAGCTAGTGTATAATGGTTATTGCCCCTTAGGATGGGATACAGTTGCCTAAGCAGAGGACTCCAGAGATATTTTTGGAAGTCTCATTTCATGTCCATGTGCAGGATATGGGTATCTTGTAGAACCTTGGTCATATCAGCAGCTCCAGGCCCCTAGCTGTGGCACAAGTGAAGGTTTTGTTTATCTCAACAGGAATAATTTGAGAGAGGATGCTGATTTTATTTCCTAGATGAAAATTTCCGGAGGTCACAGACTCAAGAGAAGAAATTCATGGGATGTGGTGGGCATGTGAGGAGGGTACACTCCGTGAAGGCATCAGTAAGAGTCCGTATGCAGCAGTACTGCAGGCACCAGATTGCACAGTTCAGATTGTCAGAACTTCATTCTACCCTGGGGAGGCTTCCATAGGATCTGGTTGCTTAAGGGACTAAGCTTACCTTAAACAGCAGAGACTGATAACTGACATTTTCAGTATGGCAAAAAAGGTACCAAAGTAACACCCCCCCCCCCCAAAAAAAAAAAAAAGCACAGAACAGTTTTGCCAGAAAAAAAGATGTTTACAATCTCTGAGAGGAAGCACCTCCTTTGCAAAAGGTACAATAGGACTCAGAAATCTTTCTCTATTTGGTTAAAAAACAAGCACTGACTGAACTGAGTGAGTGACCTCAGCCTTTCTAGCTCATTAAGAAGAGCCAAACAACTCCCTAATGAGAAGCGAGTGTCAGCAGCTCTGAGAGGAGTGAAATACCTTATCTGGAAGGATAAAATCCTCTCTGTCGGTAGGATTTTTTAAGAGATGCAATCAATGCTTTTGTCATGCAGGTAGCACAATGTATGTACAATGAGACATGAATTTATTGAGCAAGGTGCCCTGTGTTAAAATACCTGCCCACTGAAGCAATTAATATATTTGGCCTTGGGAGAGATGAGGCAATAAATGCACTGGAAGAACATGTAAAGCAGGTCTAAAGGGAAGCAGGAAGTAAAAGGACTGGGAAAGATTTGAAAATACAAAACAAGGAGATTTATCCCCATATAATACATGCTATAAAAGGAGGAAAGAAAAAGCAAAAAATCTCACTAAGTAAATATATATGTGTATATATATATAACACAAGTATTCACATTAATGGAATGGCATTTGTTTTGTACTGTGTTGCAGACATCTTAAATCAGTTCTTTAGGAAAAGTGGTGTGTAGTAAATACATGTCGCTTGTATTTAAACATACATAGGTACTCAATACTTGGGTGAACATTAGTATTCCAGTTGTGCTTGATTCTCTGCATTATACTTCAGTAACAGAGAGATTCAAAAGCCTTTTCAGTCTTCCACTAAAGTTGTCTTAATAGAATGGTCATGTCAATTTTATTACTGACAATATGCGAGTGCAAACTACATTCCTCCTCAAGCCTATATCTGCGTGGCACCACAGTGAAGTTTGGGGTTACTACCAGTACATCTGAATTGGTGGCAAAGGCAGACAAATTCTTCTACTGTGTGTGGCAGCAGTTAGAACTGTTTCTCTTTAGCTTTAATGGTCTCATTACCAAGGATCTTTCTTCGAGTGAGCATTTAATGTGGTGGTTTAGGATTCTTCAGGCAATGGTTAATGAAAACTGCTTTCCCCATAGGCAGACAGGGAAGTATGGCTGATCTTTAACGCTCCATGGATTTTAGAGTCGAGATGACCCTGGTATAGAAATCCAGGTGACTTAGTTCATTTGTTCCTGCTGTTCAAATAACACTCCCTGTTGTAATCTCCAGCTGCCAGGGGATAGCTAATATGAGGTGGATTAAAGGAACAGAAAATGGACTAGAGCACATATTTACATTTATAAACACCTTAAGAGCAGAAGCCTAGAAAGAGCAAAATACATAGGTGCCTCCACGCAGCCGCAGTGGTTTTCCCAGAAGCTGGGGCTGCAGATCCCAGTGGATGAGGTGGCTGAGGACTGCAACCTCCCCAGCTCGGTGCTACGCAGGACATGTGGTGCAGTAGGATAGTCCTGGTGCCAGAAAGCTGCGAGGGGCCAACTAAAGCAAAGTGGCCATAGTGGTGCTGACTACCCACAGCCATCCCACAGAAAATGCAGAGTGACTTTCTCTGTTTTCTCTTTGTATATTTTGGAAACTGTAGGTAAACAGCAACTTTTCAATGGTTTGCATGTCTCCAGATACTCTTGTACCCTTCTGTACACTGACTGTTTGATTTGCTCTATAAATAGTGTGTGGGCTTATGAAGTCCAGTCCTATTTGCTTTTTGTTGCACAGTGCTTATAAATGAATATTTGATAGTTGTATGCTTTAAAATGTAGTTTATCTTGTTTATGTTTCCCTTATTTTCACACTACTTCCACATTAAATCATTTAAGTTGTGCTTCTTCCATCTCCTAGGTTTGACTAGAGCATTTCTCTGTAGCCTATTAGAAATTATTAATACAGTGTGTCTTAGACTCCTTGTTTTTTCCTGTTTCCCTGAGTGCTCAGTATATGCATCCAGATAGCTGACAGTGGCTTGAAAAACAATTCAAGGGGGGTTGCTGCCTGGCTCTCAGCTCTAGAGTCATGAGCAGAAGCTTTGCTGTGGCCACACTGTTTTCCCTGCCTTGAGCAACTCTCCTCTTCGAAACAAGCAGCAGGAAAGCCCAGGCACTCATTCAGTTTAACCCTGAGGGCTTCTTTCCAAGAGTTGAGGCTGCCACGCAGACCCTTAACTGCTGTTTTCCGTCCTCTCTTTGGACCAAAGTCAAATCAGGAATTAGGAAGCAGCACCAGGACAGCAGAACTGCATAGCTGGGCCTTGCCCAAGTAGCAGAGCTTCTCCTAGCCACACTTCACATTCCCACAGAACAGCTCATTAGCCACAAGCAAGTAGTAATGAAGCAAGAAAGTCTACTTCTGAGATTCTGGAATAAATAGTAACCCACAGTGGGATCAAAGCAAGTGAAAGTCCAGCTTTCGTGTTACTCGGAATTGCTGAGAGACTTAAGTTGAACAGAAATCCTATGTGGACTCCTATCATGGAACATGTAGTTTGGACTGAGCGGCCTCAGGCGGTTCCTACATTTTTAAATTAATTTCTGAAGTGTTTTGGTTGGGGTGTGATGTGTGCATGTACATGCACACATCTGTGTACACGTATGTGCATGGGAATGCACACATGTGCACACTGCAGCCCAGGCTGCCCTAAAGAATGGTGTATTTGGCATGAGCTGGATTTCAGGTCTCTCATTTTGTGGTAGGTTGGCCAGAACTAGCCATTTTTGTGGAGTTTTTTAATCTCTTTTCCTTTAGTAGTTCCTTTTTTATGGCCATTCTGCTCAGACACATTTTTGAAGTTATGTCTCAGCAGCTTTAAAAAGTGAAGTAATTTAGATATTTAGTTGGAGGTTGCTTAAAATTAGCAAAACTGTAGACATTATTGTGGCTGAAAGGAGAAGAGGGCTTAGATTGGTAATAAATTCAAATGAAATTGAATTCTCAAACACTTTACATCTCTAAACATTGTTTCTTTGTCTTTTTCTTCCTTTCTTTCTGTTCCTCCAGGAATTCATTTTGTCAGAAGATTACAACAAGATGACGCTAGTGAAAAGTTACCAGGGTAAGAACTGCAATAGTTAGTTGGCTTTGTTGTTATATATATATTTTTAATGTTCTCTTAAAGATGTGAATGGAGATAATTATCTTTTAATGTGATTGATTTTCTTTAACTAATATAGATGCTGGTTTTATCAATGGATCTTGATGCTTTGTTCTGAGATTAGAAGAATTATAAAGAGCTATTTCATGTTCTGTCTTCTTTTTAAGTGTTCCGTGGGAATATCTTTCTAGATATGAAACTCCCTAGAATCCAGGGTGTGGGGGGAGCAGAGGAGTTAACTTTTTTATTTTAGTGTTTATAATCCAATGAAACAATCTAAGAAACTAACCCATCCTTTTTAGAGATGAGACATTGAGGAGTAGAGCTTTGCAGTTGGTCTGGCTACATTTCAGCAATGTCTATTTAAGTAATGTCAAGTTTATCAGTAGATAATATCATAGTAAAAGGTCAAGAAATGATAATCTATACCTTTCCTTGTTCTGGTGTTCACTAATGCAATGTTTTCAGAAATCTGGCTGTTTTTCATTTTTAAAACTGTAAAGAGCACAGCACTTATGATTGAGTATTACTGTAAAAAAAACAAATACGTACTACAGTCTGTTCTTCTCTCTGTCTTGCTGTTAGACTGGGAGAGAGCACCATGTTATTTGCTAAGCATTATGCTTCTGTGCAGAAGCTTTCTGTATAGAAGCCAGTGCTGGCTTGATGTTCCTCACATAAATTTTAAAATATGTGTTTACTCACATATATAAGATAGCTTGAAAGTTTGAAAGGATGATTTAAACCTCCAAATGAAGGCTCTAGGGATCACTTAGTTACATTTAGCTTTAAAGGTATAAAGAGAATTTTGATTTCACTAAACATTGTTAAAATACTTCTGCTTTTAAGTGTTTTGCTTCAGCTCTTTCATAAATGCCTGGTGGGTTGTAAAATCAAACTAGAAAGTCTAAATTGTTTCTTTGCTTGTGAGAACAGAGCAAACATACAAAAAGATGATAAAATACCTTAAATAAGATTGCTGTGGTCTTACTTTATAAATCTCTGTTATCTGAATTTGTGATTGCTCTGCAATCTCAAAAGTTTAACCCACCTAAGTTACATCTTTTAAGAGTTGTTGCACTGAATAGTCACAAAACCACAGAATGATCCTAGGGACTCTTCCATACTTCCCTTGTCCCTTTATCCATTTGCACACTTGCATTCAGTCCTGCGTCTGATCACACTGATTAGACTGGCTAGAAGGGTGAGCTGAAATCTTTTCTTTTCTTTCTTCTGATGATAGTTTTTCATATTGTAGTACATTTATGTTGTGATGTATTGTAGGGAAATAGATTTCATGCTGTTGCTGAATTAATGTTCAAATGCTTCCATTTGCAATTTCTGCAGAGTGGTGCCAAACTTAGAATGGAGAGGAGATTCTCTTGCTTTCCTTGACTTTTTTTTCAGCAGATACCTGGAAAGGGACACCTCTTCATGAGATCCTGGGTGTACCTTAGTGTGCAGCACAGGTTTTTTGGGGGCGCAGAACCTGCTTGTGGCCCATCTGGTTCTCTGTACAGAGCTCTTGTGCAATGCCAATGTGCGGGTAGGGGGCTCTCCTGGTGAAACCTTTTCCCAGGCACAGGTTACCATGAAGTTTGTTGTGCTGGTTTGCCTGGAAGGACCAAGGTGCCCTGTTGGTAAATGAGGAAATGAAGCATGGAGAGGGACATGTCAACTTTGGGGCTCTTTAGGAGAGATAGCTTATAGGATACCTGCACATGTGTACAAGAATAGGATTCTGGAGGTATCTATAGGCTGTTTATGTCTGATACGCATTTCCAACAGCAATACTTTCTTAGGTGATTATTGTCAAAATAAAAATAAGGTTTTATAGAATACTCAAAAAATTGTATCTTGATTTGTTTCATTCAGCCTTTGAGCCTAAGCTCATTAGTGACTGCAAATGGTCACGAAGAAGATTACGTATCTCAGAGGTGCTGCTCCTCTTTGGCACCTTTCTTGCCAAACTTCTGAGGCAGAGGGCTGAAAATTTTGAGAAGGCAGAACCAGACTGTCTGCAGTGGTGCCCTGCGATAGGACAAGAGGAAATGGGCACAAACTGAAACACAGGAAGTTCTACCTAGACATGAGGAAAAACTTTTTTACTGTGAGGGGGACAGAGCACTGGGACAGGCTGCCCAGAGAGGTTATAGAGTATCCTTCCTTAGAGATATTCCAAAGCCATCTGGACAGGGTCCCGGGCAATGTGCTTCAGGTGAGCCTGCCTGAACAGGGGTTTGGGCTAGGTGATCTCCAGAGGTCCCTTTCAACCTCACCTATTCTGTAGGATTTTATGGCTTGGCAGCATGTCCAAGTGACCAGGCAGTTGACTGTGGCAGCCCTCCCATGGTCTGTAGACCAACTCAACATAAAATTAAAAAAATAAAAAGATAAAGATGGCTGTATTCTTGGCCCTCTGCTACAGTGTGGCAGATGTGCTGCTTTTACAGAGCATTGCAGTTCTTTGAACATGCCATGGAAAGCTTCCAGGGCCATCCCACCAAAGAACCCCAGGAGTTCAGTTGACCTCTCCCAAGTCTTGGACAACAGAGGACACTTAATGACATTGTTGTGGTCAGCAGTAGAGCTGACCACAGTCTGAACCAGAATCGTTAGACTGCTTCTGCCAGCATGGGAGGAACTTTTGCTAAGTCCAGTTAGTTCATAGCAGGAATCTCAGGTGAGGATTTACAGTTATTATGAGAGCTGTGGACTTACTTGAAGAGACACTCATGCCCCAAATAGGCTGTGGTGGCATCACCCCACATCGTAGGCCAAATCATGACTTTGAAAGCTGTTCCCATGCAGCCATCCCTGACCCCATCAGTGTCTGTCTGTAGGAACTGAAACAACGTGTGCAACATTCATTGTCTGCAGCATCTGTCATAGAAACCCGTACTGAGTCCCCATCTCGGTCTTCCTCCCTCATTTCAAGTATCTGATGCTTGATCTTTTCATGTGATCATTTCACAGTGATGTTGGGGGTGTGCAGTTATTTTTAGATGACCTGTGTGATGCTGTTAATGAAGGTTTAAACAGGTATTTAAGCTGATGAGAATTTTATGCTTCTTTTTCTTCCCTAAGTAACAGTGAAGGGTGACTTAAAATTGGGAGGGGAAGAAGGTGCAGTGATCCCAGGCTGAGATCCCCCAGGTTACCAAATCCACCCATATAATATTCTGCCTTTCGCACACTGCAGCAAAAGGTTGGTTTTGAAAAAAATATATGCCCTGGAGTGCTGTTGCAGATGCATTTTCACATACGTACAAGATGACAGCAACCCAAAGGGTTACAGAGCTTGAACTGCTCTGGACTGCTCCTGTCTGGACCAGCTGGCATGGACTAAGTGCCAGGGACAATATCAGGTTACCTGTCACCCAAAATCCCAAAGGGCAGGTAAGGGTGTTGACTGCACAAGGGAGGAAAGTAAAGCAGAGACTCCTTGCTGATTACAGTGCATTAAAGACTCAAGGTATCCCTGTGCCTCCCACACGCAGATTTTCCTCTCCTCACTCTGCAAATTGTGATGAGGGAGCACAAGACCCCCCCACTTAGCTCCAGACAGCTCCGAAGGCTCTGGAGGGTTGGGAGGCTGGAGAGGGGTCATGGCAGTGGGATGCTGGACGCAGCTGTGGCTCGCAGAGCTGTCAGTCACAGACTCCAGGAGCTCCATCCAATTCCACACCGGAATCTACTTCCATGCACACATGCCTGCATCCATAAACTGGATCCAGACCTACTAGGCACCTCACTAGGACCAGGGGTCTGACCGTGCTATAGGACACAGCAAGGAGAGAGGGATTCTACTGTGCTCTTGGGGAGAACACACAGAGTCCTCTGGGGCTTCCTATGGAGCCAGACCTGCCTCACCTGCTCCATGGTGACTCTCCTCCACAGCTGCCTTCTTGTTTGTTGCTTCTCAGTTTTGTAACCTTTGCTGTCTTCTGGGAAAACCTTTACCTACAGCACTCACCCTCCTATCCCCTGCGCTCTCAGCCCTGACATTTCAACGCTCACCTCCTTGCTGCAGCTCCTTCCTCTGCTCTCCTCATTGCCCACTGCATAGAACTGGCTGCCGCTTCCTCCCAGCAGGAGTGCAGGCCCCTGCTCCCTCCCACCCTCCTGCTGGCCATGGACCAGCTCCCTCCTCTCATCTGCTGCTTCCCTGTCTTGCGTGCAGCACCGTCTTCCCCCACACACGGGTGCTTCCTTCTCCATCTGGCTTGCACAGATCTGCTCTTGCCTGGCACCATGGTCACATCCTCCTCCATCCCCTCTTCTCCTTGCAGCAGGCTCTTCTGCAAGTGTTTTCTCTGCTTTTTTTCTGCATACAAACGGTGATCAAACCTTCTGCTGATGAAGTACCAGCTTTTTGCTTGCAGCTTCATGTCCTTGATCTTGACTTAATCCTAGGGCCCAAACCCCTTCTTTGCTCTGATATCAGCTTCAGTTATTCTGATATTCTGCTTCTTTGAGCCTTACATGGGTCAAATTCCTTCTAAATGACAAATGGTTTTCTACATGCCTGTGTTTCCTCCCTTCCTCAGGTAATCTCAGCTGTGCTATTTACTTGGTTCAGGTGTTTCTGTCATCAGCACATGTGTGGTGGTACCAGGTGATGTGTGCAGGCCTTGCAGATGGGCAGCCGAGTGCTGAATGGAAGCTGTGTGGGGAGGGAGGATAAGAAAACTAGAACCCCAGCTGCTTCAACAGCTAGGTGTGCTTAGATTTCCTTAACATCTCCTGCTTGCTTAGCAGCAGAGGGAGCAAACCCTGTGTTGCTTCATCACCCACTTGGAGCAAAAGGAGCAACCCTGCCTTTCAGAAGAGGTTTTAGGAGATGTCCAAGCACAGGGCCAAGAGAAACTGATACACTGAAGAAAGGCATATAACAATGTTCCAGAAATAACAGAATTACCAAGCAGACTGTGGATCTAGGGTGGGTCAAAGGGTCTAGGCTAGGGTAAGGAGAAACAGAGAGATGATTAAAAAGAGTATTTTGGGAAATCAATTCATCATTCATCAATTCAAACACACCTAGAAACAGACTAGATTTCTTAGGGTAAAAGATAATATCTTATTTCTTTTGCATGACCCCTGCTGTCATCACTACCTCAGTGATAAATCTAGAGCTGTAACCTCTGACTTTGAGACCTTTTGTGGTACTCTCTGACAGAGGCTGCAGATTCTTGCTGGCTGAGGATGCTGCAAGAAGAAATCAGTTGCAGTCCAGTCCAGATAAAGCATCTCCCCACATCAGAGCAGAGTTTGCAGCCGTTACTACAGACACTACCTATCTGCAGAGCATTTAGGATGACTGGGTCTAGCAGGTCCCACAGGCCTCTTACAGGAAGCCTTCCAGATGCACCTTTCACATCTTGGTGGTGCACAGGGTGCAGCTGAAGGGATGAGGTGGTCCATCATCATCTGTGCAGGGCTGCAAAATATGGCAATAAAGTGGTTGTGCTACACTAACTACACTACAGATGAGCATTGACCTTCCATTTTTTATTTTCTTCCTGATCCGAAGAATATTTAAAGCATTTCATTTAACTTCCAGGAATTCCCATTTAATTTTGGAATGTGCAGGTATTGGGGTGGTGGAAGCAAATTCGGGCTACTTGTCAGAAGTACAGTGATGCTGCTTGAGTTTACAGGGAATAAATTTGGAAAGCTAAGACCAACCTGTGGCTGAAACTAGTGAGGACTTGGCAACCAGAGGGACTTCAGTAAGTATGTCTAAAATGAAGGAAAGACTGATAAAAATGTGGTCCTGCTGCTCAGTGAGGCAGAGGACCTAGTAACAAAGGACTCTTCTCAGTGGTGGCCAGTGACAGGACAAGGGGTAACGGATACAAGCTGAAACCCAGGAAGTTCCACCTCCCTGTGGGGAAGAACCTCTTTCCTGTGAGGGTGACAGAGCCCTGGCACAGGCTGCCCAGAGAGGCTGTGGAGTCTCCTTCTCTG
>JAWLRI010000936.1:449406-486605 GCA_034781795.1 Crypturellus tataupa | reverse complement strand
TCCTTCTCTGGAGATCTTCCAAACCCACCTGGATGCCACCCTGTGCCACGTGCTCTGGGTGTCCCTGCTGGAGCAGGCAGTTGGACTAGATGATCCCTAGAGGCCAACCTCAACCAATCTGTGATTCTGTGACATGAGGAAGGCTACAATACTAAGTGCTTTTTTTTTTTTTTTTTCTCACAGTTTTTATTGGTGAAGTCTGCCCTCTGAAATCCTTGTACCTATTGGGACAATCTATGGGAGCAAAACAGTACTCAAACTGGGGAAAGATCAAATTAAGGAAAGCTTAAACCAGCTGGACTTGCACAAGTACATGGATTAACATGGGATACATCCAGGTGTGCTGAGGAACCTGGACGGGGTCATTGCAAGGCTGCTGTTCATCATCTTCAAAATAGGATGGCATTCAGGGTAGATCTCTGATGACTGGGAAAAAAAAAAAGCAGATATCACATCTATTGTCAAGAAGAAATATTAGGGTTTTTTAGGGACAATAATTAGATATTAGGGATTTTTTTTTCTCCATGATAGTGGTCAGCCACTGGCTACAGGTATCCTGGAGAGACTGGAAAGGTTGGAGAGTGTGCATGCTTGGAGATAAAAGAATGTCCCCTGGACAGGCCTTGAATAACCCCGTCCTGGTGGCCTGCTTTGCAGGTGCCAGGCTCTTATCGTGACACCGCTGGTGGGACACACTGATGGGACCCCCTGGTCCTTGGGTAGCACATGTCCTGCTGGGCTGCAGGGCATCACTGCACTAACCACTGTAGGTGCTGCCAGGGACACTAAGGAAAAGCTGCAGGCACCCATGCAGTCACTGAAGTTTTTCCAGGAGAAGAAATCTGGAAGGCTGGAGAGGAGAAAGGATGTGTATAAACAATCTCCAGTCACTCTTGGGTGGTCCCTGTCCCTCTGTCTTGATAACAAAGGTGGAGTTTGAAAGTGTGTGGAAATACAGGCCATAGTCTGAGGTCTGCTGTGGGCGAGGGTAAGAGCATGTGGCACAGTTCAAGCCTTACACTGTAAACTGCTCCTGTGCTGAATCAGAGCTGTAGCAGCCAATATCAGTGCATATATTGATTTTGGTCCTTGGAGGATCCATGTTTAAAGAGTGCTGGGGATCAGACACAGATGTCGGCCTGTGCAGGCCTTGCTGCAGCTCATCCCCTTCCCAGGATCTGAACGCGATGCAACTCTGTGCTTTAACTTTTTACAGGATAGACCGCAGCCTCTCCATACATTTCTGAGGCATTTGACTCTCTATTTCAAAGGGAGGTTCGGGGGAGGTTTTTAAGCTTCCAAAACTGTTTATTCTCTCCAGCATGTCAGTTTTTACACAAACAAATAGAAGGAGGCTGCTTTGTGAGACACATGTTCCTGGGTCCCAGAACAGCCATAAACCAGAAGGCCTGTGGATTGAGGAATATGGCATTCGCTGTTAAATTACAGCTGGGAATAATTCTGCGTGTCTTTCAGGCCATTTGTTTTATTAAAAAGTCAGCTCACTCAGCACTTCACCACCAAACCCCCTGGTCATTCATACAGAAAGCCCTCTGTAAAAGTCTGGGTTCCACTGCTTTGATGAAAAGCCTTTGATGGCTTTATTTAGGTAGCAGGAGAAATTTATTCGTTCAGCTGTTTTATTCATTTTGCCCAGCTGTGATTCCATGTTTTTTTATTTTTCCCTCAGTTTCCTTTATAGATAGAGCACATGCAAGGGTAAAAGTCTCCTTTGGTGTAAAACTGTGCCCGTGCTGGGGCTCATGGGTTAGCCAGACCCACCAGAGCTCGTGGGGGAGAAGCAGCAGCAGCCACAGCATGGGCATCTGCATTGCTGTTGTATGAGCTCAAAGTGAGCTCAGGTGGGGCCCGGAGTCCCTTCCTCAGTCATCACTTTGTTAGTGATGATACAGTGACCAATTGAAAAGGAAAAGGGCCAGTATAGGCAAGGAAGGAATTAGATGCTGCCTCTCTATTTCTCATGCAAACATTGAAGTTACCAAGCCAGGAGCCTTACAGGTAGCTCATGTCGACTCAATGATTAAACCCAAGTTTCTTCTGTGGGGAAAGAGTCGCAGGTGAGGAGGGAGCTGAGGATCTGCGAGCAGGCAGCCGTCTTTGCAGTAGTCTCCTCCATGTGTGTTCTCAATCAGGTGTTTGTCTGCTTGCTTTGCAGCTCACCAAAGCCGGGTCATGATGGTCCTGTTTGTCCTGGAGATGGAGTGGGTGCTAAGCACCGGCCAAGACAAGCATTTCACGTGGCACTGCTCCGAGAGCGGCCAGCGCCTCGGTGGCTACCGCACCAGCGCGGGCGCCTGCGGCCTGCAGTATCCTTTGCTGAGCTCCCAGCTGCTTCCATGGGGAATACACAGGAGTGGAAGAACCCTTCATTTTTGCTGCACAGCACTTAGACAGCCTTTTTGGATGGGGTTCTAATTATCCTCCAGCTTTTGTGCCCTGCGCAGTGTTTTGTGAAAGAAATGGTTATTTAAATCCAATTTGAAAAAAAAAAAACTGTCTGTTCTCCTCGCTTTGCCTCTTTAACGCATGGTGGCATATTTAGGTCTAAGCATTTTTAAACAAAGCAATGGGCAGTCTGTGACCGGCTGTAGTCTGCTGCTGAAATAAATATGGACAGGGTCCTCATTTAACCATGCACTCCATTCTTTCTTGTACAAATTAACAGTAGCAAAGTAGGTCAGTGGTGAGATCAGTTTGACTATGTGTATGGATGTTAGGAATTAAATGTCTTAAATATAAAACAACGAGTGCTTGTCCTTCACTCTGGAACAGCTCACTATGCGTTGGGCTTATGGGTTATCTAAATGGTTCCAGAAGTGGCACTCAAGTGGCTTATTCAGCTAGAGCTGCCCCAGCTGCCTCACAATAAAAGAAATATTAATTCAGATTTATTGCAAATGAAAAGGAAAGTTGAAAAGTATGAGCTCTTAGGTTGAAACCAGGGGTTAGCACAAACAGACTTTTTAGAGCCCTGTAGTATATGTGGTAGAGACGACGTGTGTTTTCCCAGTTTATGGGCAATGAGACTTACTCAACATTATTGTCTGAACAAGTGAAATATGTATGGACTTGCTATATATCATCTGGCTGAGTGAAAAGTGAAATCCATTTTTAATTGAATGATCTTGTTGAAAGTATGATCCAACAATTTGTTCTGTATTTCCCAAACCTCTCCAGGGAACTGACCTTTTCAAATGATTTAAGATTTGGGAGGTCACTTTGATTTGGATCATCCGATCCTGTTGGTGAAGAACAGGAGAAGAATCAGAATCATTGACATGTGTCATAAAAAGCTTGGCAGAACCAGAAATGTGCTTATTCCTAAAGTCCTGTGTGAGAAAGATGAGTGCTAAGCAGTAATTCCTTAAATATACAATGTAGAATTTAAACGTGGAGTTAAATTAGATTAGCACGTTTGAATATATCCAAATAGGTTGTTCTGGTAGTTAGTTGAATGGGTTCGGTGGGTTCAGATTTTATTCAGTGGTACACTGGATGAAGCTGACACTTCCCCACATGTGATATGAAAAACATAGATAGGCTTCTATAACCCAACCAGGTGTCATCACTTACTTAAGGAGATACCCTCCTGGAGGATTTCTGTGAGACTGACCAGTGGTTGGGAAAAAAATAGGAGTGTTGTGTTTGTAAACCTTATTTAATGAAGAAGTGGAAAACTTCTCATTATTTTAAACAAATTGAGGAAAAGAGAGAGAGAGAGAAAGCATGAACACCATCTGACTAGCACCTTAGTTACAGAGCCAGGGGAGATGAAACTCCTCTGGTGGTGGTGAAGGGTTTCTTCATAGATGATTTGTAGTGAAAGCACAAATTGCATCTCCTGGAGTAGTCTTATTTTTCCTCCTGTCTACAAGTTGTATCCAGGAAGACTGAACTATTGATATGAACAACTGAATTTGAAGGCCTGAAAGTCTGTGCTCGATTCCTCCTTGAGACTGGAGCACTGTTCATGAGCATGCAATATACACATTGCATGCAATATACACATGTTAAAAAAATTAACAAGTCATAAAAAGCAATGGGTAACTTCTATAAGCAATGTGTTGTCCTTAGCTCTTATTCCCCCAGATTTGATGTGGAAACTCGGCACGTGTTTGTCGGCGATCACTCTGGACAGGTGACCATCCTCAAGCTAGAGCAAGAGTCCTGCAGCCTCGTTACAACATTTAAGGGACACACAGGTAAGCCTTCAGGAGGTGATCCAAGCCAGTCTTCATCACTGTGATCTGACGCTCCTGTGAAACCCTGGGGTGTGCAAGTGCATAGCTGGAAAAGGGACAGACCAGCTTAAGCTGCCACCAAAACTCAGGGAAGCAACTGTGTATTAGTAAAAGAGGGATCAGACTTCTGAGGAGTGCAGGTAGCTCCACAATCTGCCCAACCCACGAGCTGCTAGTTAAAGCAGAGTTAGAATGAGTATTGCAGTAACTCTGGCAGGAAAAGGATACTCCTCAGAGAAAGATCCACACTGGAAAATACTTTTGCCCAAGTGGGACAGGCACACCATGGATGTGCATTCTGGAGGTGCTGAGTGCTTCTTTAGGTGCTGGGGCTTGTGCTGTACAGCAGTTTAAAAACAGCAGCTGTGGGATTGGAGTCTAGGATCTAACAGCAGAATTTGTGGTCATTCCACAACAGCTCCTCCTTGATGGTGTGTTTGTCTTCGGTGAATTTGCAGAGTACCCAGTACCTCCCTTCCAAGTCTATCCTAGCTCTGAGGAGACGGCTGGGCAGAAAACTAGATACAGTTAATCCTCATGCTGTGATACCAGGAAGGTGCCCATAATATCCCTTGCTGGCTTCTCTTTCTTTTCAGTAAAATTTTGCCTCCTGGGAATGATGGTGAAATGCTGTGTGGCTTTCCATCTACCTCTCTTTATTATTTGTGGATTCTTATAAGAACAGAGTATGAGATGTGTAGGCTTTTACGTGGCTTGTTTCCAGTTGCATGGGGGCTGCATGACCCTTGCTAGATAGACCTACATTATCATCACCCTCTCTTTGTATTTTTGTGGTATTTTTAATGTATGTGTTTTTAGCTACATTCATCTCTTCCGCTTTCAGTAATGAAATGACTGTTCTGTGCATCTCCTGTTTTAGGTGGTGTCACTGCTCTCTGCTGGGACCCTGTACAGCGAGTTTTATTCTCAGGCAGTTCAGATCATTCCATTATCATGTGGGATATTGGAGGAAGAAAAGGAACAGCCATCGAACTGCAAGGACATAAGTATGTTCAAAGCCCTTCCTCCTGTTTTCCTGGGAGAAAATTAAAGGCAGAAACCACATCTGGAAACAAACATCCCAGGGGTTACAGTGCCTTGTGTTTGAATATGCAAATTCCCTATAGTCTATATACAACATAAATTGTTTTTAGTAAGGTTTTTAGTGTGGGGCTCAGAGTTTGCAAATGGTAATGAAGAAAAACACAGCTACCTATACCCTGAGTGTGTTGTGCAGGAGTCCTCCTCTTTGAGAGCTCCTCAAATGAGAAGAACTGCCAGGGATTTTTTTCCTTTTTAGGTGCCAATTTCTTTCTTTCCCCTAGAGGGAGCATCAGGCTTGGTGAATTAGTCCCTTTTAACTCCCTGCTAACCATGTGTTTTACCTATCACTGTGTTTACAAAGTGAATTGTATCTAATGTGGATTATCCATCGGGTCTCACCCTCTCCTTAATGCAGAGAGGCTTGACCTTTGCAAATACAGATCTCGCGTTTAGATAGTAAAGTAGATGTCTTTGAAGGACAGTAAGCCTGTGCTGGACACTGAGGAGAGAGGTGGGATAGGTCTAGCTGCAATGAATTCCTAGAGTTTTAAATGCTGACAGTTTCGGTCAGTGTACTGAAAGGTGTATACACATGAAAATTACTCCAGCATTTACATCTTCCTGTATGCGCGTACATTTTTGTGCAGGATGCTGTGCTCTGATGAATGATTTGTTTGGGTCACTTGCATTTCAGAGCCCTGCAGAGCTCCTGCTGAAATTCCTTGACATGGATACCAGCTAATGCACCACAGCTCTATTTACTGCAGTGGAAATTAGTTCTTCTAAGATGCAATTAGCCCCTGCATCCTGCGTGTAGAGGGGCTTTTGGCTCACACTGTGCAGATCTGGCCCTACCCACATGGAAGAACCACCTTAGTGTCGCTCCTGTCCTGGGGAAGCCAGCGCTGCCCAGGAAGGCTGTTGTAGACCCAGCTGCCCTGTAAGACAGAGCTGTGTGGAGGAGCAGCCCCATGCACAGACAAATGGATCTATAGGACAGGCCTCTGGGTAGCTGAAGCCAGTTGTGCTGGCAAACAAAACTGATAGCAAAAGGTATGAGGAATTCCCAGTCCCTACATGCTGAGTTAACTGTCTTCTTAGCATATCTTGTTGTATGGTGATTGGTGAAGTCATAAATATTTTGAGATGAGGTCTGGTTTTAGTTTTTTTGTGATGGACCAACCTTAACTTTGGGGGTTTAAACTGAATTGTTTCTCCTACATTATTTTTCTTCCTTAAATGAATAACAAAAAGCACCTAAAACTTCCACCTCACCTTGGGAAGACTTATGAGCAATTTAGGGGATCCCGTTTTACTTTTCAAATTCTCCTTGCTCATTAGTGCTAAAAGAAAGTCTTCAACAACTGCTTCAGTGTTTAATTTCTGCATGTTGCAGATATTCACCAAAGCAATGTTGTTGCTAGCTTGTGTGAACATTCCAACATTTCTGAACACACAAATGTGTTCTTCTTAGGGGACCTAGATCTTTAGCTTTGTTCTGGCTTTCCAGCAGAGCTAGGACCTCTTGTCTCCTGCCTACTGACCTTCAGGGAAAACAGTTACTGCAACAGCCTTGGATTTCATAGCTATATTCATGGTATATTCTACAACTTTTTTTGTTAGCCATAAACGGTTAATTAGCAACTTTCTTGTTTCTTTTTCAGTGATAAAGTGCAATCTCTCTCTTATGCCCACCACACTCGTCAGCTCATCTCTTGCGGTGCAGACGGTGGCATCGTTGTCTGGAACATGGATGTTGAGAGACAGGAGGTAGGTACTCAGGTCTTGCACATTCTGTCTGAAACCATCTTGGGAAGAAGAGTTCTTTCCAAAGTGTGTAACTTGCAACTTGAACAGGATTGTTCCAGGCAGCAAAAATGTTTTCTGACATACTCTGGTTATTATAGAGCAATTATGCTGTGCCTTTAATAACAGGGTACAGGGCTAATTATCTGACAAAATCTTTGTATTAAATCTGACAAAAAACTTTGTATTAAGTATGCTGTGAAATGGTTTCTATCCTTTCCATTGCTGCTCCGAAAGGTGAAAAGCATCCTCCTACAAGGATGCTGGGAGATGCTCTGTTTTTTTTTTTTTCTTTTTAGGACAGCATTAGAAACATTATAGTTCAGAGGCAAATGATGAATTGATTATTATTTCACTAGTTTTCTTTTAAGAAAGCAGAACAAGAAAGCCCTTTGCCTTCTCTGGAAACCTGCAATTTGATCCATTTTTTTTCTCTCCTCTTTCAAACAAGCCATTTCATTATGCCTTCAGTCTCATCTGATACTCAGTCTTGCTGCCCTCTGGTGTGTAACCACATGCAGCAAACAGCGACTTTGCTGATTAAGACAAAAAAGAATAAATAAATTCACCCACACAGTCATGACCTGACTCAGAGAGTGGAGAATGCTCTAAGTCTTTGTGGAGTGAATCAGGCTTTAGCTGTGCCTTTGCATGTGGCAAACCTCAGGAGGAAGAGTCCTGGCAAAGCCTCTGCGCTTCCCTAGCCACAGAGCGCAGCGATGCCCAGGGATCTGCCGTATTCCCCAGGGATGGCAGGGCCAGGCGGCAGCCACGTGCCCTGCTTGGCAGGTAGGTCTGGGTTGTTCAGCCAGTGTTTCCCCTGTGGCTAGAAAGGACACAGCTGGGATGAAAATACCCTTCTTTTATCCTTTGCTTTTAACCTGTGATGCAGAACATGGCCATAATTGAGTGGCATTAGAGAAGAGCAAGGAGGGGTGAGGGTGGTGAATTTTTCCAGCTCTCTCGATGCTCTTGACAGCTCAGTGTTTAATCAGCTTTGCTGTTTCCCCAGAAGGGCTTTTGGTCTCCCCCGGTTGTGTGGGTGTCTCTCAAGCAAGGGCTCAGGAGACTTTCCTAAGTGGAAAATTGGATTTTAAAATCTGCTGGAATAGGCCTAGGCAGGAACTGAACTACTTGTAGCCCCTTTTGCACATGAATAAGCATTCAGTTGGCTCTCTTTAATTGCTAATCTAATGGCCAATTATGCCATCAGCTCCAGAAGTGAAACGAAAGCAGAGCAGCTTCCTCCCTCCCACCAGATGTTTCCTCCACACTGCAACTCAGACATCCAGAAATGAAAGTCTTATTTATTTGCTGCCTTGGAAAGGCTACAATAAGGGTTAAAATGGGCTGGTTGTGAGAGGACTGCTTAAAAAGTGGAGGAGAAATGTAATTAGCTAAATGAGGGCTCAGCAGCAGGTGCTCACGGGTGTTCTGCTCCTCTGGCTGCAGCTCCCTGGGCTCCTCCTTGTTATCACTAGTGCAGTAGGGAGCCATTGGGCTAAATCGCTTCCAAAACATGCATCTTTGGGACTTTAATACCAAATTTTTCTTTGGGGTCGTGGAGCACTTGCTTCTGGATTTTGACTGTTTTATTTTTTGCCTGTTCATTTTTTGCCACATGATGTTATCAAATTTTTCCACGTTGTTTTCAAATGCATTAAGCCATTTTTTCCCCTCAGTTTCTTATTTTAAACTCTATTTTTAAAAAGCTATAAGAAGCAAGCATCTGAAAGATGCTAGAAGCCGCATTTCCATTTTACTGAAAAGCAGTAGTAACTGCTCAGCAGTCACTAGCAAAACATCTTATTTATGTAAATACAGTGTTCAGACGCTTCAGAGATGAAAAACGTAGTCATGCAGATGTAAATCTGTAGGCATTAAATGATAAGACAGTGGTGGGTAGGAAGGGCAGGAATTTACCCCTGCAGGATGACTGATCTTTAAAGCAGCTGCCAGAAAAGCTGAAAGAGGCGAACAGGGCTCAGAGCAATAAGGGGAGTTGAGGCACCCAGTCAGCTTTCCCGTAGGCCTATCTGGTTTCATAGTATTTTAAATCTTAATCTTAACTGTGGCTCATGCCTCTTGGGGAAGCTTGTGGCTCTAACAAGCCAAGTGCAGCCTCTTAGTAGCGCTTCCTCACAAACTGTTGGATTGAATTTGTTGCCTGCATAGGAAACGTGCTTCCCCAAGCAAAATCTCTCCCCCTTGGCCACGACTTGCATGCAAAATGGCAGGAGGAGCCAGAAATGCCTTTAACGTTCCTTGCTTATTGAATCTTCCCTGTGCTTCCCCCTTCATCTGCAGCATGGGTGCCAAGCTGCACATTGCATTAGGAACTGGGAGACTTGCCGTACATCTTCTTTGTGTAAAATCAGGGAAAAGAGCAAAATTCTTCAGGAGACTCTCGTCTTGCTCAGCCCTGCACGTGGTTTGTAGAGAACCTCTGGCAGCAGGAACTTTGGGAATATCTCTTACAATATTAAAAGGAAGAAAAAAGACAGCAGTTCAGATACCGCCCCCTTTTCTTCCATGCAGATGATTAGCTCAGCTGTTGGCAATACAGACTGCCTCCCATTTCCAGCAGAGCCCGTAAATGCTGTCCAGCCAGACACCCATTTTTAAGCACCTAATTCCAAACTTGGAGAGCTGGTGGGAGGCTTGTTCATTCTTGGGTTATTCTTGTTGTCCTATAACCAAGTTCTGCCCTATGTATAGGGTGAGAAGTGTTGCTCCTGTGTCATTTAAGGTTCAAAGCCAAGCTAAAAAAGAAGGATATTTTAGGGAACAGTTAAAATAATTTGTTGTAAAAATCGGGATTTTTAATCAAGTTAACTTGACAAATTGCTGCACCCAAAATGTCTTTCTTGTCCTGTCACTGGCTTGTGGCTCATTCCCTCTTTGTGTATGTGTGTGTGTTGCAGACACCCGAATGGTTGGACAGCGACTCCTGTCAAAAATGTGACCAACCTTTCTTCTGGAACTTCAAACAGATGTGGGACAGTAAGAAAATAGGCCTCAGGCAGGTTTGTATGGGTCCTTGGGACATGAGCATAATGCAGTTGAGCTCCAGTCTCCACAGATGACAGTACTTTTTATTCCCCTAAAGGCACTTTGTGCACTTTGTGTTTCCACCAAGCACTCGGTGCTTGGGTGGTGAGCTCCAACGGGCATCAGGCTTGTTTTGCTTTGCCGGGGGGTTACACCGAGTGCCTTACCCCTTAGAGACAGAAGACATTTTTGCAGCTGATCGCAATAGCAAATGCATAAAATAGATGTTGGGCTGAGTAAATCTGACATTTCTGGGCTGTGCATGTGGGATTTTAGCTTATTGTCAGTTGAATTGGTTTGAGAGGGAAATGCGCAGCTGATTTCTGGAGATAGTGTTGGAAGCAAAGCTGTTTTACATGGGCTTGGATAAACATCTGTAACTGCTTAGGCTGTGTTGGGAAAGGCTTATTGGTCTGCTTGGAACAGGCAGTTACATTTTGCTGCCCAGTGTTTTTCCTTTTCCGCAATTTTATACTGCTTTCCCGAAAGGTTCCCAGCCTTTCGGGAAAGGAGTGTAAAATTGCGGAAAAGAGTGTTCTTAGCATCGATATTTTTCCTCCTCCCATCCAGTGATACCCCATTTAGCACTGGTCATACTCGCACTCAGCGAAGGAGCCCTGACCTGCAGCTGCATCCCCAGCACTCAGGAGAGGAGATGATGATTTATGGCATGATGCACATTTTGATCCTGGAGCATAAGGGAGAGGTAGAGCCTCCTCGCCTGGACTCCCAGTGCTGTGTTAATGATTAGCTACTGCTAGCCCCAGATAAAGAAGGAAAATTGACAGTATATTTTTTTCTCCATTTACTCTAATGTTTTTGTCTTTGTTTGCCCTGGAAAAGTCATTTTTTCTTGCTTTCTGTGGCTTTGTCTTAGTCTTGTTGAAGTGTAGAAGTCACACAGAATCACAGAAGGGTTGAGGCTGGAAGGGACCTCTAGAGATGACCCAGTCCAACCCCCCTGCTCAAGCAGGGACCCCTAGAGCACCTAGACACCTCGACTCAGCCAGAGCTGAGCAGCGAGGGGCTCTTGACTGGCAGGTGATGGTGTCTCCTTGTGCCTTGCCCCCCGCAGCATCACTGCCGGAAGTGTGGGAAGGCCGTGTGTGGAAAATGCAGCTCCAAGCGCTCCTCCATCCCGCTCATGGGGTTCGAGTTTGAAGTGCGGGTCTGCGATAGCTGTCACGAGTCCATAACAGATGAAGAGTAAGTGTGGGCACGGCGCGGGCTCGCCTTGCAGCGGGGTGGGTGGCGGCCAGGGGGGTGATTTCCAGGTGCTTTCTCCAAGGGATGCCTCCCGCATGCTTCCCAAACCCAGAGGGATAACCTTCCATCCCTGCCTCCTCTTAGCAAACACAGCAGGGGAAAACCCTGCGCTCGTGGCCTTTGCTGATGTGGGGTCCTTTTCTTCAGGCGGGCACCCACAGCTACTTTCCATGACAGCAAGCACAACATAGTGCACGTGCACTTTGATGCCACCAGGGGATGGCTCTTGACCTCGGGGACAGACAAGGTTATTAAGGTAGGAGCGAAGAGATTTCCCCAGCTCTTGAGTTGCATGTCCCTTCCCTCTCTCCCTTGTGAGTACAGATATGTCCCACCTGCTCTTCCACCTGTACAGACATCTCTCACAGTCACTGATTGCCCCCTTCAGCCCAATAAGACTCATCAATATTCCTTCTCCGTGTCGGAAAATGAAAAATTGCTCTATTCTTCTAAAAGTCACTGAGTTTCAAAGTCAGACTTTGGAAATCCCCTGTCAGGAATGTTTTCTTATGTCAGTCTTGTGAAGCACTCAGTAAAATCCTGTGAATTCCTCCTCCTTTCGCAGACCGCATTTGGGGGAGCGAGGAGATGGGTTAATTTCTATAGGAAGAATATAAAGAGGATGTCCTAAGAGAGTGGCATTTGTGTATAATATAATGAGTAAGGTATTGGTGGGTCAGAGCCTTCTGCCTCTGGCAGAGCAGCAGAGAAGCTCAGCTACCTAGACAGAGGTCACTTTTGGAAAGCTGAAGGTATGTGCTCAGCTAAAATAGAGACTAGACTGGACAAAAGGTCTTCTACTTGCATGGTTGTCTGATTTATTAATACGTCACTGAAAAATCATTTTAAGCCTTAGGCTATGAAGTTATTGGCTGAAATGGCTGGTATTAGACTGGGACTAGACATTCAAGTCAGTGTTCCCTGCACCTTTTCCTCAGGGAAGACAGTCTCTGTTTCTGTATGGCTAATTTAGCTTATGTGGCTAGAGAAAGTGAAGCCCTTCCAGTGTCAAATCTTCCTGCACAGAAATGGCTAGAATTATGAATAGTTTTATAACAAAGCTCTACTTTAAAAAATAAAACCCCTAATGATGCGTTGTGACTAGGCTAATCATTCAGGTTAACAATACACTGGATTTTGGTTTCTCTTAAGGACCTGCTACAACTATGAACCTGGCTTGCAGTGTAAAGGATAATGACATGTAGAGTGTCCTTTGGTCAAACTCCAGTGGTCTGACATGAATGCTGAAAAATGAAATCAAACTTACTTGGAACAGATGCTTCCATTTTTGACCAAATTTTCTCCCTTAAGCAAAAATAAAAATTGCAAATATATAAATATAGCATTATATGCCATATTATATATATATTTTTTTACCGTCATTAACTGAGGTATCATCTTTTATTATATTAACAGTTGTGGGATATGACACCAGTAGTGTCTTGATGATGCATCAGTGGAACTTGCAAGGCAGTATTTACAGAAGAAACAGATTCCTAACCCTAATCATACTGCAGACGATAGATAACGCTGGGCGCCCGCGGCAGATGAGGAAGGAACTAACGCGTTTACAATGATTTTATGTCCTCTGCTTGACCAAGGCTGAACATTTGCACGAAGACTCTTTCCACTTATTCTCAAAATATACAAGAAGGTATTTTTTTAAACTAATGGTTTGTACAACCTGACCGTGCTTGGTTGTCTGGAGTTTGTTTGGAAAATCTGTGTGCGGTGCAATTTTTCGTTTTTATAATTCATTATGTCCAAATACTTGCTGCTTTGTACAGAAGGTTCTCGGGCTGTGTCTTACCACGTACGGTCTCCATATCCGCGTGCTGTGTAAGCAGTCGGATCTCCGGGATGTTTCAGCTGGCGACGTTCTCTCTGGTAGGGAAGCTTGGGGCCGGGCATAACACGTTCCCTGGCCACGTCCCCAAGGATTAGATGGACCGTGGCGCTTCCAACAAGGGCCCGAGCAGATGCCACCAGGAGAGGGTTTATTGCTGCGCCGTAGTTCAAAATGCAGCTTCCTGCCTCCTTCCTTGCTGCGCAAGTTGCAAAACCAGGGGGCAGGTTGCTTGGCAACTAATTTCTGCAAAAGCTGAAACAGTTTTGCAGCTCCGAGCATTGCAAGGAGCACAGAGGTCTGTTTGACTTTGGTGAGGCTGACAGGCTCCTTCAAATCATTTTACTGGCAACTGAGGCTCTTGGGAGTGTGTGCACAGAGAGGGGGACATCTCAAACTGGTCTGGGTCTGAAAAGTCTGTTTTACCTCTACCTCTACCTTGCGCAGCAACATTTCAGCATTTATACCTGTCGCTGTTGTCAAAGATGATCTTGATTTTCCTGTTTTCCATATGGTTAGTCATATTTATTTTTAAAATGCTGACGGTTTTTATTAATTTCCTCTACAGACCAGAAACTGATACTGCTGGATGACACCCACTGTCCTATTGTCATATTTGGCAGTTTCTTTTAAAAATAAAGAGTATTTAAAAGCCTGACTTGACCAAAATTACCTTTCAAAGAGGACGTTGTCAAGATGAATAACAAAAACAATCCCTTTTTCAGAGGGATCTGAAAAGCCATCTCTCAACTCCTTTAATCCATTCCACTTTTAAACACATGGTTGTTGGTGCTCTTGGAAGAAACCGGCTCACAAAACAGGGCAGCGGAGCAGACTCGGGAGCTGCCATCCCCACCCTGTGCAAACCTGGTGCTCTGCATTGCTGCAATGCAGCAAGGCACTGATGCTTCTGTTTGCCCTGTTTTGTACTTCCCTTTTTTCCCGATGAACTGAGGAGGTGATTATTTTTTTCACCATAAAACACGTTGTTACATGGAGAAAAGTCACAGTTGGGGCTCAGTGATACCTCTGGAGTGAAGCAAAGCTTCTCCTTTGCTTGCCTGGCAGCAAGTCCTGCTTGAGTAGGCGCAGGCGAGGGGAAGGCAACCATGGCATTAATTCTTCACTGATTAATTGCCACAGTAAAGGGTGGCAGTGTGTGTGTTGGGACTGCTGCATATTTTCAGGGAAAATTTTCTTTTTATTTATCCTAGACAGTGGGCTTCAGCATTTTGCAGTCCTGTTGTCTGAAGTGAAGTCCCTCTGACTGGAAAAAGCCAGTTGGCCCCACCATAGGCAGCCTATTCCAGTGCATATTTCCAAATGTGATTCGCATGGCACCAGAAAGATTCTTCTCTTTTCCCAGTTTAAACGTCAGTTCTTCTGCAAGTCCTGCTGGTTTCTCTCCCGGAAGCTGGACGCTTGTTCCCCTTGGACAGCCTTTCATGCCGCCTCGTGCCTGTTTCCCGACACCTGAGGAGCTCCTGGCTGCCGGGCAAGATGAGCTGCGGCCCGACCAGTGTCGTGTCGGCCAGAGCAGGGGGGTGCAGTTTTACCCAGCTGCGTTCACCTTACCTCGGGCTCGGGGCCTTTTGGCCAAGACGGGTTTGCTTTGCTGTCACAGAGAGTATCTCGCATGGCGGCACTGACGTAGGTGTAAATTGCTGCACAGCTCACGCTCATGAGAAGATGGGGTTGTTGCAATGAGACTGGATGCGTCGTGAATTGTGCTTTCCTTAACGGAGCTGCGAAACCGGCCGGCTGAGCATCTGTCCCCAGGTCAGCCCTTCTCCTCACCGCGGAAATTCAGATGAAGCGAGGCACCTAACTCTGAAGACAACTAAATTTGGGAGCAAGGCGCGTTTAGACTATTCGACAGTAAACTGGAGCCCCTTCCCAAGGAGTTGTGGTTTCTGTGTTGCAAAGAAACTCATGGGTGGATGCTGGATATTTGAAACCATTCTGCAAAATTTCGCTTTTGTTTTGTTTCTAACTAAAGTGCTCACTGGGATATCTGAATTTCACTTGAATGTCCCAGTGTCTTGGGCTCTTGGGATAGAGAGGCCTAGGCCTAGGTCTAGACCTAGGAAGTCGTATAAGCTGAGGGAGAAGCTGAGAGGGGGCAGAAGGGAAGTATGGCTGCTTGCTATGATCTTAAGAGATAATGTAGAGATAGGAGGGAAAATAGGCATGAGTGACTCTGTATTTCCTTTACCCTCCCAAAAGAAACTGGAAGGATTTGGCATTGGGAGAGTTAAAATCCCCTCCCCTCTGGTTCTGCTTTGTTAGTGCCCCAGTATGGGTTTCTTTTGTCTTCCTGATGAGCACAAACGGGGCTCCCTGCTGCCTGGGCCTCTCTTCTCCTTTAGCCACAGAATAACCACCCTGGGCCTGGACCCTTCTCCTGAGCGGCGTCTTGGCAGAGTGTCCCTCAGAGCAGGCCGTGCTGCACTGCCCCAGGCCAGGCCCCACTTCCATGGGCTTCCTGGATGGCAGGACGGGATCCCTGTGCTTGGGGCTGGTGGCTCTCGGAAGGTGGCACAAGGAGGACACGCAAGAGGCACTCAACGGGATCCAGGAATGGTGCGGAACGAAGGTGTGAAGGCCTGTTCCCTCAGCTCGCCCTTGGAGAGGAATGTGCAGGTTTTTCTGTAGGGGAGTCCACCAAACCTCTGCATCTACCGCGTGGCTAACAAATTGGAGAAAAGATGTGTCTTTCCTTAAATCTGAAATATTAGGGCTCTTGACAGTATTTGTGAATGCTACGTATGACTATTCTCACTGTTTACAATAGGGCTTGGGTGAGAACAACTGAAATTTGGTTTTGTAGCACACAGGAGACGGTTCTGCAGTGTGTGGCTCGGCATGCCCTGGTCCTTTCCAGGAGACCTCCTGGAGCAAACGGGATGTTTTCAATCAGGAGTTACAATTTTTGTTTCTATACACGACAACAGTACGCCAAGTTTCCTCCCTTTGCAGGATGGAGTAGTGTGCCAAGTGCCCTCAGCACCGACCGCGTGTGTAACACTGAGGGAAGTCCCTCTGTTACCTCGTTGTCACTTCACAAAATCTGATTTTTCTTGACTAGTCCAAAAGCTGTGATTTAGTTTTCCAAGGGCTGTAAGTGAATTTTAACTTTGACCTTATTTGGTTAGTTCTTAAGCCCGCCACGCAAACCAACACATCTCTTAGGAACTTCACCATCCATCAGAATACTTGATTTCACATGAAAAATATTTCCAGCTTTGATTCTGGTCAGGGGTTTCTAGGGCTATTCCTCAGCAATTGGATCACTTTTTTTCTCTGTTATATTGTAACACTTTTCTCTGCCATTCCTTTATGTACGTAGGTGTCTCCAATGTAACTGAATAAACTCTGCTAGTGCAACTCAACCGAATTCATTTCCACCAGCTTCTGTCCATTGCTCTTCCTCCTGTGTGTGTGTCTGTGTGTTGACTTGTAACACGGAATTTGGAGTTTCACTGGACCCGTTCTGTTTGTTGGCATAAAACTGGCACCTCCTCTCAGAGCAAATGAGCTCATTCCTTTAACACGATGAATTTCTACCTTCACGACGGTGATGAGGAGCCCACGGAAACAGGACGTTTGTGCGCTCTGCCCCGTTCTGTGCATCACCCCAAGGCTGCCCGCGGATTGCCTTTCCCAGCTCCTGCCGCGCCTGGAAAATGACGGGGAAATCACCACGAGGAAGCCTTCTGGCCAGCTAGGAAAACCTGAAGCTCCCTGAGGTTTGCGCTGCCATGGGGTTTGCCGCTCTTCTCCTGCCCGTCTGGTTTGTATCTGCGAAGCGCCACGTCCTGCGCTGACTCGGCTGCAGTTAGAGTCGTTCCGTTCTATTCCTCGTGCCAGGGGTGGAAGGTCTGCCTTGCTATAGGGCGGATTTTCTTCTCCAACATGCACCGTCTTTCCAAAGAAGCTGCTGCCAGTTGCCTCCAGCAGGAGGACATAAGTGCTGACCTACTCCATAACCAGAGTTCTCGCCTTTGGACACTTCCAGTCTCAGAAATGGTGTTTATGTTACACTGTCCCTCTTTAACGTTTCTTGCCTTTTCAGCCTTCCTCTCTTGCTCAGTGTCCAGATGAGGGCTATGAGGATTGTTGCTGGAATGCAGTTTTCAGGTCCCTTTATTTGCATTTCCAAACTGCAGCTGGGGACCATGTGTGCCCAACCGCAGCCCACACTTTATCTCCCAGCAAGGCCTGAGGGACCGACAGGGAAACGTCCTGAGATGAGACAGGAGGAAACTGAAGCTTCCCCCTTCCATTTCAGATGTTAACAGCTCTGACTCTTACTATGGTCCAGGGTCCTAAGAGGAGGAGGGTCTTTTACTTCATTTTAGTATGGAGTGTGAGCCACACCATGTACACGGGATGGAAGGAGGTCCTAGGCAAAAGGCAGCTAGAGGCTAAATAAGTTTATTCTCTAGAGCTAGCAGGGCCTTTCTCCTCTGAAGTCGATGACCACCCTTATTCTCTGAAATCAGTGCTACACTCTGGCAGTAGCGCCTGGTTCATGCTCCACTCACTGAATTAAACACTGCTCAATGAAAACTGGTGCTCCTCCTACCCGTTACGTCTTTAAAGAGCTCTCGGTATTTGCAGTTTACACCAGAATGGTGTTTATATTTAAATGCTTTCCAGGTTAGTAGTAGGGTTTGGGTTTCTACAGCCTTGGGGGAGTGTCGCTGTGGTCCGTACGGGGTTACTTTTTCAGGCCCACCCTGCTTGCTCTAGAGAGCAGTTCTACCAAAACCAGAAACACAAAACGCCGGCAGAGCCCTGGTGCGCAAAGCCAAACAACTAACCACTGTCTGCAGCATTGTCCACCACAGCTTTGTCCTTTAACAAAGAAGAAACGTGGCCCAAAAATGAGTCTGGAGAAGGGGAAATGCTGTTTACAGAGTCACCTGGTGCCTGTTACGGGAACCTAAAAACATCTCCAAGGGCTGAGAGGGGGCCCCAGCGGGTGCGACACCGCAGAGCTGCTTGTGCAGCAGCCCCAGAGCAGCCGCCCTGGGCGGCAGCGGCGGATGAAGAGGAGCCAGAGTCTTCCCAGCGTCACATTAAACTGAAGCCGGAGTCGGGAAAGCCTGAAGGAAGAGCAGGGCTCTGAGTGGGACGGCAGGCGAAGGGAGAACCGCCGCTGGGCTACTACTTCGAGTCCTACAAAGCAGGCAGATTTTTAAGTCCGTGTTAATATTTCAGATCCGATAAAACAGGTGTGTTTTCAAGTCCATAATGTGTATGGCCTAACAGGAATTGGCACCACCTTCTATGTCTGACCATCTCTCGCTAGATGCCATTTTTCTGTTGCCCCTGAAAGCTTCATACCCTAAGAGACACGTACACAGGAGACACTAAGTGTATTTGCTTACATGCAGGTGCAATTTCTTCTGAGCTGCATTAACATAAGACATTTTGCTCGCTTTATTGCTACATACCTCATTTGCTCTTACGGAAAAGGTGTGAAATAGATCATCATTGGGAACATTATACCAATAGTAGGGAGACTGCAGATTTTGTTTCTACCTATATTTATTTTTTTTTTATCACAAGTGCACTTACACCATAATATAAAATATCTGGTTCTTCTTTTTTTACACTGTGACCAAACATAGATTAAAGCAGTTTTCATACTGTTGCCCTCATTTCCAACCTAAGCTGTGACTAAAAAGAAACTTATGGGATACTTAAATATATCAGTACAGAATGTGAACTAAAATAGACATTAAAGTGCACTTTGGGTTATTTTTATGAACTGTTTAGACATCTGCCATTCAACTTTTCTTCTATACTGTAGAGCTGAGAAGCAATTTGAGTTAAAGCACTTGAGTACACAAACATTGTCTTAATTTGCTTTGGAGCTACTAGGTCGAGAAGCGCCGTTACTATATGTGCTTTCTGCCATGCCCTTGTTTTCAGGACTGTATTTAACAGTTTCAACGATGTAAAATGTTGTTAATGTAAGGTTTGGGGGAAATAAATGTGTGTGCAAACCTTCCCGTCACTTCCTTTCATTGCAGTGCGAGGAGGGGTTAAGCTTCTAAAATGCAGCGATAGTCTCCTCAGGAGGAAGCGTGACAGCCTGAAAGGTTTCAGCAGCGCTTTTCATGGGAAAATGAATACAGGCCTCTCCAACAGGAAGGCCTGTATTGTAGGTGCAGCTGACAACAGGTTAAAAACCAAAGTTTTTCTAAAGTAATACTTAGCAGGATTTATTTCAGGTAACTAAAGTGGATAAAGTAGATGTAATGATGTCTCCCCTGCCCATCAGCATGGCCTGAAGCCATGTCACTGCAGAGAACTCCAGGGAACATCTGTTTTGTTTCTGTGTTTGATTCTTTGGTCCTGACACACTGATCTCCAACACTGTGTTGGAGAAGAGCATGGAGGAGAAGTAGGAGAAGTGGTGTCTACACTACTGTGTCACCACTACTGCTTGTCATAATCTTGGCTTCACAGTAATTAATGTGGGAAACATGTAAGGTAAAATGAATCCCACCTGAGTGTTAGTCTGAACCGGATTGTCTGTAAAGCCTGTTACAAGGCACAGGGCTTACAAGGCACTAGTTTGGAAACATCCAAACTAGATCCAGTTAAGACACGGTAGAAGGGGCTGTTTTCTCTCTACTAAGGTACAGTGGGAGCCCAGGATTGCAGTTCAAACCCAGGTAACGTGACTCTCCCCTTCCCTCACTGGGAACAAACTGTTCCAGGCAAAATAGAGCCCCTCATTGGGAGCTGAGGCCCTGCAGCCTACAAAACCCGACGCTCCTGGTGCTGCCTTCCTGCTCCTACTCCGCTCGTGCTGATAAGCAATTCCCCTCGACCTCGGACAGAATAAGCAAGCACAAAGGGCTTGGCCTGGTGTTTCCTCTTGCCCCTGCAGCCTTTCTGCCCGGCCTGAAGGGGGATCCAGTGGGTGTTGAGGTCTCCCCTTCAGAGGGGCTTCACGCAAAGGGGATAATACTCGGCCCTGGCTCCATGAAGCACCGTGGCAGCCACCTGGCAGCGCTCCCGAATTCCTGCTGTTTAAACACCAGGGAGCAGATCACTTGTGCATACCAGGGCTCAGTTACAGAAACCGAGCGCTGTGAGAAATCCTTCCATTTAAAGCCGGCGCTGCAGAAGGGAGCTGCTGTATTCCCGATCAGAGGGTAGAGCCCCCCAACCCCTCGGAGAAAGCAAAAACCTGCCCAACACAGCGTTTAGGAACAGCTTTCTCTCCTTCAGTCGTTCAGAAGAGCTACTGAAGATTCACTTCCCAGGATTTCTCTGCATTGGATAAATTCAGAATGCCTAATGCCATCATTTAGGTTTTATTTCATTTTAATGGCTCTGAATTTTAATTCCAATTCAAGCTCCCCATATCCTAAGACAGGCCATGTGTAAGTCGCACGGGAAGGGACTCTCAGCAGCAGAACCATTTTGCAACCACCACTATCTCCCACTACGAGCACACCTGAATGCACTTTATTTTTTAACAGGACTATGACATCCGACATCTCCTGTGCACGTGTAGTTGCGCTGTGCTCTCGCTGGGTAATTAGAAGCTTTGTGGTTACGCGGTGCTAGCAGCGACACTAAGTTCATGGAGAAGCGGATTTAAACTTCTGGGAAAATTCTTCCAGAATCTCTGTTAGCTTCTCCTCATCCTCTGGCGGACTGTGGGTTCTTGCTAGGGGTAAGTGTGTAGCGACTGCTTGTCTGTCTGCAAGGAAAAATAAAAGTCCATTTAACTATCTCATTTAGCACAAGGGGGATTTTTTCTACAGGGCTCTGTACGTTCCAAATATACTTCATGGTCATGAAGCCAGAAGACTTATCTCTGGTGTTTCTGTAAACAGTGTTAGCTCAATACATCTTGCAAACCAGAAATTAAAGTGATTTCATTTGAATTATTGAGCTTGGGGGACTGCTCTTCTGCACAGTATGACTTAAAGAAGAGAGATCCCATTGCAGCCCGACACAGGGCAGATCATGAGGTTTAGGCCTGCTCTGTCACTACTGTAGCTGTTGTAGATAAAGACCTGTAACTTGATAATATCAGTGCAGGCAGAAGTTGCTTTTCCAGCACGAGACATGGTTTTTCCTTGCCTCGGAACAGGTCTTCTTGGGCTACAGGAATTCTGCAGCTGGGACTGCGTACTCTGGATTATTTTCATCCTTAAAATGCGCAGTTTTAAAAATAGTGAAATTCTGAATGCTAGAGGGCTTCTGCAAATAGCTCAACATCCAATACTAAGATCTCTAACCAAGCTTGCTCAATTCGATGCCTTATTGGTTTCTTCCTTACTCCCTCTGCATAAATACAGTTTCTGTCCGTGCTCCAGCACTGCCCATTCCAAGCTATCTTCCAATGAGAGATTTTTCTCTCCAAGAACATCACAGCTAGAGCCGAGGAACTCTATGAAAATGCCCTCAGGCTCCTGTAAAGCAACCGTCAGGGCACTGCAGCAGCGGCAGCGTTTCGTAAGTCCAACTCGTGCCGGATCCAGCTGAGCCGAGCGAACGCGCCCCTCCACCACAGGGCTGCGGATTCCTCCGGGAAACGAGCCCTCTGCTTCCAGGCTTCCCAAGGGAGCACAGGTATCGTAGGAGCAAACGCTGCAGTGGCTGCACAACCCCCATTACCTCTGCTTGTGGAAAACCGAGGAGAGAGACAGGCACAGGAACGCTCCCTCCCACTGCATGGGAGCTGCGTCCTGCCTCAGGGAAAGGGCTCTTTCAAGCAGCCTGTGTGCAAATGTTTGGGAACGAGGTGTGCAAGCCAAGCTCAGCATCCCGGAGAAGGTGCTTCTCGTCTCTGGAAGGCAGGACTCTGTCAAACAGCTTCTGTTTATTTTGGCAGCTGCAGAGAATTCTGGTTGTACGAGTCATGCTCTCACTTCCCATTTCTTTTCTCGGGGGGGGGAGGGGGAAAAATGCTGGCTCTGGTTGCCACCGGAAGGGAACGGAATAAACGGGAACAGAGGAAACGGAGGGAAGGGGCTGTGACCTGGGAAATGGCCGCCCAGGCCCGGAGAGCGGGGCTGTGGTGAGGCGCCCCTGCACACGAAGCCCTTCACTGGAGGACAGTCTGACTCACCCCTCTGCGGCAGCCCCGGGGCACGAAGCGGCTCTGCAGCCTGCAGCCATCACGCCGGTCTGGAAGGAGGCTGGAGGGAGGCTGAGTGCCGCCTCCAACAGCAGCACGAGGCTCCTGGAGCCCCTGCTCCGCGCCCGGCCTCTCCCGCTGCCCTGACCCGCGTCAGGCCTCGGACATTCACGCTTACGGCTGCCCCTAGTACTGCGCCCAGCATGCACATGGAAGAGGGAGAGGCGCTGACCTATTTTTCCACTTGCATTCCCTGTGGAACAGTGCCCCTAAGTGCCAGGGAGCTCCAGTCTCGGCACAGCTTTAGAGAAGGGAGGAGCTGGCAGCTGGACGCCGGCACAGGGAGGCAGGAGGAGCCGGTCGGAGCAAAGCCGACTCGGGCGCGCTGTGAGGAGGACGGAGCAAAGCCGGCTCCGGGGCGCTGTGAGGAGGACGGCGGCTCCCCGGCGTCCTAGAAGGTGCTGTCTGACTGCTGTGAGTCACCTTCCCCCTGGCACAGGCCTGCACGGAGCCATCCTCATAACAAAACAAAGTACTCCCTAGAAAAATGCTCTGAGGTCTCTATTGCCTGATTTAGAAGACAAAAGCAGGAACAGCCAAGCTAATGCAGTCTCTCTCTGGCTGCACAGTGCTTGCTCGAGCCTTCAGTCATGGAACAGATTGGGGAAACGTTTTATCCGCCAAACCGGTGCCTGGTGGGGCCTTCATCCCCCTCCAGGTCCGTCGGGTCCCGCAGTCTCCACGGGACGCTGCTGACTTTCCTTGGAAGAACAGGCAGCTCCGAAGGAACAGGCAGCTCCGCAGCCCTGCGACTGCCACGTGCACGGCAGCATCAGCTCCCTGCACTGCCGTGCGCTGCGTCGTCTCCATCTCCTCGTGGAAACCTGGCGCGGGAGCTCTCACAGCTGCGCGGGAGAGGAGGAGCGGGTGGCGCTGGGCCACTTACAGCTCGCGGGGTTCCTTGAAAAAAAAAAAAGCTAAAAATTGCCATGGTGAGCGTGTGAAGAGCAGAAGACCTGTTGTGGTGGAATGGAAGTAAACTGCCACATGATCAACCAGAAGTTTGTTTAGGTCGAATTATAGGGAGAAAATGACCAGGATGTGAGAATAGGAATAGGAATCAATTCTATTATAAATTGCAAAGAAGTAAAACACAGAGTAAACAGAAATACAAAGAAAAATGACAAATCTTTAACTCTTTCTTACCAGTTTTAGGAAAATCAATTGCCGTATATTTTGCAAGTATATTGAGAGCAGTACCTGAACCAACAACATAACTAATGCTTAAATACTGTCCTGTTTTTATTTCATCGAACAGATGATGATGGAAGGTCCCTCACCTGCAGCTGTTTGTTTTGGGGGTCATTGGAAATCCTTGAACCGCAGGATCATTCGGTGGGAAACACATGAAGGACTAGCAAGGGGATGCAAAACTACCTTAATCTCCAGTTTGGAAAGAAGTTGCTGCACCTGTTAAAGAAAGTTACCAGAAAGTCTCAAATCTCTTTGCTTTTAGGCTAATCCTGAATAGAAAACATAGAGTCTCAGGCAGATGGTACTGCCCAGGTGGGGTGCGGGCAGGCAACTAGGAAATTTAATTTTAAAATTGTACATGCCGTGCTATTTTACACATAACCTTTTTACACAAAAAGGTTATTTTAAGCCTATACTCCTATCATAGGTATTTGGCACTCTGTTGCAGGTTATTCTGAGGAAACAACAACAAGTTTCCTCAGAAGTGTTTTCCTTTGCTTCTCATTGAAGGGTTGAAAGCAGCAGGAAGGAAATTTGCCTTGGAGGAGGAGCCTCTCACATATTCTGATAGGATTCTTGAGATGCTTCTGGCATTGCCTCTAGTCCTGGATAGCCAACACAGCCAAAGAGATGCGGTCAGAACCCACGGGAGAGGCTGGTACAACTGCGCTTGGCAGCAGCATCACGGATCAACCCTCTGGGATCGAGGGCTTTTCCAGGAGGGGCAGCAGGGCAGTTGTCAGAGCGCACGTACCCACAGGAAAGATGAACACGAGCGTTAACTTTCCTTTCTGAAAAGTTTTTTTCTCTTCTTGCCCTCTAAAATACAGGAAGTCTCTTCATTATTGAAGTTTCATCTGACTTCCATGATTTTGTTCCTGCTTTACTTATGTCCGTTCAACTCCAGCTCCACATTGCTGCACGCTTCTCAAAAGGCGCTAGTTATTTTACAGCCTTTTTGCTGCACCTAGACTATAAACTGCTCACTACACCCTAGCTATGATTCAAAAAGCAGCAGGTTCAGGTGTATATTTCCGTGGAGATAAGATGATGCCGAGGACAAAACAGGGGGGTTATTTCCCCTGCATGTGTGGTGCACAGACCCTTATTTAGGCCAAGTCATGAACAAGGGGAGGGAACTGCTGCTACACACGTGTTTGCCAGGCCTTGTACAGCAGCTCCATCCAGCCCTGGCTGTGGTTTGCCTGCAGAAGGTGAAGATGTGTTCAAGGTTTATCCAGCACTTTGCAGTGTTTTTGTCTTCTCACTGTGCCATCACTTGGGTACCCCAACATTTCTGGTTTGTGTTGCGCATAGGAACTGCCTCTTTAATACCCAGAACAACTGTTATAAAGAGGTAAGTAACACCCAGAGGGAAAATACTCGTATTCTGTGCCCAGGGCTACAACTAAGGCTGCTCAGGGAAGCTTACCCAAGCACTCCTGCTTTCTTTCCCACTTTAATCGTTCTTATTTAGAACAGATCTGTACACATGCAAACCTAGATGCCATTACAGCTGTTACCATGAGCAGCAAAGTGCACTTATTGAAAGCAGTGTTCAGCTGACAGTGTGTTTGATTGAGGCACACCGAGGGATTTGCCAGCTAGCTCAAGTGCTAGGCGGTGATTTGAGGTTTCTTTTTATCACTTAGGACATGTTTTTGAAGTTTGTTTTCCTTTAAACTGTATGTAAAAAGTTCTGAGCTGTTTAATTCAAAATGAATCTCCCTAGAACCATTTAGCCTAGTGCTTTTGCATCAAGCAAGATACTTAATCAAGATCAAGTGTAATACTTCCCTCTCGGCCCTTCACTAGGGGCTCCAGGTCAATAACTCCGTGTCAGTGATTAAACACAGGCTTTTTTCCGCGAGCTGCTGAGGCCATGTTTTTCACTAGACATGAAGACTTCAGCATGTGTCTTTATAACCTCCCTTCCACCGAGGCGATGAGATCACCGCGCTGAAGTGCCGCTTGTTTATAAATACGCTACCCAAGTTAAACACGTTACGTGCTTGGCGAGCCAAGTGTGCAGCTCCCCGTCAGCCACTGCTGCCCTCCTCCTCCCAGTGCGACCACGGGGACACCCATGTGCGCCCCAGGCACTTAAAACCCAGGCGGATCGAGGGAAACAAGAGGCAGTTGCTGGTGAATAAGGAGAGTGTCCCCGGGTGGCAGCGGGGACACTGGGGGATGACATCATTAGGAAGAGAGCTACTGCGATTGCCATGGGAGAAACAATAACAAAAAGCAAGCGCTTCAGTACGAGCTGAAAGGCTGGGTTAAATTTTGAAGTAACCTCACATTTTGGTTAAATGAGTCGCGTTTCCTAAAAGCAGAGCTGCAATGCAGCAGCTATGACAAGCCCTGCTTTCACTGCCCCCCACTAATTTATGCTTCATTTCTGTCTGTTAATTCTGAAGAGATGCAGAGATGAATGTATTAACGTTGCCTCATTAACAACTGCGTTTTGTTTTGTTTTCCAGCTGGATGAGAGAAAAATATTCAGCAGCAAAAACGCTGCTTAGAGCAACTGCAGTTTCTCAGGAGCTTGTGTGTGTAGTTAAAGCCACAAATCACAAAGCCAGCGTCTCTTTTCTTCCTCCAGTTGAGTAAGAATTCAGTAAATCCCACACAGCTGGATCATTTTGTCCTTTTGCCCCACAAAAGCACTTGCTCTTTTGCTTAGGGAGCCGATGTCAAGAGCCTGGTTCTGATTCTTGCTTGCCGGGGCAGATACTAGGATCTCAGAACACACACGTCTGAAGCACGGGCTTCACGAGCACAGTAGTTTGTTCCTCCTACCACTAAATATTTCACCAATTGCTGTTCCAGTCTTACGTGTCTGCATACAGACTCCTGAATCTTTTTAACACATACGCTGGATAGCACACGCTGTTATTTGCATGGCAAAACAGCCTCAACAAGTGATTCTGAATTTGGTATATCTTGGCTTGAAACACATCCTCACCAGCTGAAACCCCTACAATTTTATCTCCATAAAATCTGGCATGCAGTTTGATAGCTACACTCCAACTGATAAGACACAGACCAAGCACAGCCAGTCAAGAGGCCCATCACAGTCACTTACCTAGAGGAGAGTTATGACCAACAGTGTTAGGCTTTGCACTGAAAGAGCACTCAGTATCTTGGAGATCCTGCCCTTCCTTTGACAGCACCTTTGGGATTCTGCCAGAAACAGCGAGGTTTATTCTGGAAGGACAAGAACCACCAGCACTACTGGGGTTATTCTGCAGAAAGGGTGTCCTGGTCTCAAGCAGATACTTTATAAATAGGGTTGACACAGTACACGCTGGCCATGTCTTCTTGAATCAAATAGGCTCCCGGGATGGATGCACAATTCTTTTTAAAGATAAACATCCTCTCAACATTTGCTTTTCTTTGGAAAAAATCCTAAAAGTGTTATGTCTCTAGGCTGAGTTCACACAACAGGGGATTTTGCATAATACAGTGTAGTTAAAATCTCTTCTGTCAGGACACAGCAGCCCCGGCATTGCATACCAGTCAGCTAGCTCTGCCATACAGTAGTCTAGATAGGGTGGGTTCTCAGTCTGCCCATTACATATCATGTTTTTCATAAAACTAACATCGCTTAATGAGAACACTTTTTGTCCATACACAATCTCTCCCAGGTGCTGATCGCATTAATATTTGTTTAGGTTTTGGGTTCACTTGTTTGGAAAAAAAAAATCAGAATCATTACGCATTCCCATGTGTCCTGTCATATAATTGCTCCACTTGCTCCAAGGTCTTCTCAATTTAGGTGAGTAATCTGATATTGTGTTCTGATTAACTTCTCCCATTTTTAATCCCATACAGGGAACTCCTCTGCCAACCTGTATGAGCAATAACTCTGTGTCACAGCGAAAAACTTCCATGAGGCAAGCACAGAAAATGAGGAGCTGTTAGGAAGACAAACAGTGAATTCCTACACTAAGATTTATTAAAAAAAAAAAAAAAAAAAAAAAAAAAGCTACAAAAATCTGCCTTGCTGCTCCCTAAGCTCTTAAAGACAAATTAGGCTACGTTTTGTGTGACGTGAAGAGGAAACTGAGGGGACTCTATGGACAAGGCTTTGCTAGCTCTCACTGGAAGGCAGTTTGCAAGTTCTTCTAACAAGTCACTACTGATCTCACCACCTCGGTGACAGCATGTGCAAAGTGAAAGCTGTCCCCACGCAGCATAATCCACACGATTCATATACTTCAGATTTGAAAATCAAACAGTGTAATAATAGTACATGAGCACATACACCTACCTGCTTTACAGAATTCATATAAAGTAGCCCCCAAACCTGTCCTTTAACGGTGATTTGTAAAGAGAATTAGGGTTTCAGAAGAAATGACATTGTAAATCCACTACCCGTTTATGACATCAAATTAATTGATGATACAATTATTGCAGACCCAAGTGTCTTGGAGGCTTCTAGCACAGTTTTTGCTTGATGTTATATCTGGCAATTAGTGGTAAATTGTCGGTGAGGTTTTTAATCTGCTAACGTTCAGCTAAGGGCAGGCAGCCAGCACCACACTCAGTGGAGTTTTCCATCTGCCGGAGCTTTGCGGCATTATCAGGAACAATGTTATTTCAACTGTGAAAAAAAATGGGAACAAAAGAAAGAAGTTTGATTGTACAGATGTCACTGGCTCCTTCATCTGGTAAAAATTAGTTAAAGACATTGCCTTGCTTTTCCTGTGTCCAAGTTTGAAACACACACACACGGAGCAAGGTGACATTCTTCCTTGGCCTGATTAACTCTTCCAAGCCATGGAGTTCCAAACCAGGAGACATCTCCGAGCCCCTATTTTGAACCCGAGATGAGGAATGAAGATTTTAGTGTGCAGTCTCGGAGGGCCCATTCCAGCACGCCAGCAATAACAGCGTGTGGGAAGAGGGAATGAACATGAACGGCAAAACAAAGGTCTGTGTTGCCCTTGGCTTGCCAAGCTAAGCTCGGCACGCTAAGGGTTCATCTCCGTCCCGGGAACCTGGATCTCAATATAGTTAGTGGATTTTCAGCTACACTTGACCTTTTATAAAGCATATCTCATCTTGAAGTCTCAAAGGTCTTCATGAAGGAAACTGGTTTCATAATCTGCTTTTTGCAGGTAGGGTGGCGTTGCCACCGTTCAGGCACTGTCCTTATGGCAGACTGCCAGCTGGTATCCAAATAATCTGACTTCCCATCAGACTAGAGCAAAATCCAGCCGGCAGCACTGCCTTGTGTGAAGCACGAGTCAGGTGTGCTTGGTGTGCAGGGAAGTGACCGAGAAACACCCATAGGGGTTAGGCGATTTACTGCAAATAGGCCGTGTTGCCTCTGCAGCAGAGGAACAGCCTATTTCCTTTGCCCTGCCCTTTCTTGCACCCAGAGTAAAGGTATATGGCTGACATTATTAAAACTAGGTAGCAGAGGTTTTCTTAGAGTGAAGACAAAATGGGAGCGTTACTTAGTTATCACCAAACATATCCGAGCACCCCCTTGGCTGGTGAACAACAATAAACTGTACCAGACCTGCCATTTTTCCATGTCAAGTGAAAAGACATGTCATGCAAAAGCAAAGTGGGACAGGCTATAAAATGGAGAAGGGCTTGTTTCAGCTGGATTTCTAGTGCTTCGGCAACAGCACGCTTCTGCTGCCTCTGCTTGCCTATCAGCACTGACAGCTTTCTCCCCAAAGTGGCTGAATACTGCCAGTTTGAATAGTCTTTATCTGGGGCTGTGTGTGAAAAAGCAGGAAGCGCTGACTCACGAGTCTGCAGGTCTCATCAGAAGTTACTGCTCATCGCTGCCCAGCGCCCGCATGCAGCCCTGGGTACAGGGCCAGCCGCAGGAGGAGACGTGAGGGCGGCCGCACACAGAGCTTGCTGTTCCAACCAGCATTCCTACCACACACACTCCTCTCTCAAAGGACTTAGGCATTTGCTTTTGCCTGATACAGTGTTAGGAAAGATGAGGATCAAGTATGTTTCACAGGTCAGGCGCTCAATTAGAACTGAACTTCAGCATCCATCGTGCAAAATATCTGAAAGCAGACTGACGAGGCAGCTAAGAGGAAAATGTCTCCAGCCTGGATTTAAAAGCTTCAACCGAAATGAGTAATCCTACAGTTTATGTAAACTTTAATTAGATATCAGGTACAGAATTCAAAGACTTTGCTATGTATTTAAATCATCTTATAGTTCAGAGTCTTGCATTCTCAGACAGATACATCCTGGACACAAGACTAGGATCCAGATAGTAGCAGTCACAGAAAGATGGGGAAAATGCCCTGCATGTGAAGATTTGAAAAAGAAATAGATTTATAATTCAACCTTCTTTCTGCAAAAATCAGGCAGTTTGTTACGGTTCCCAGGCTGTTGACAAAAGGGAGGCAACTGCAGATTTTTCAAAACATGGGTCTAGAGCCCATGTCATCCTTCAGGTTTTCCCTTTTCTAGGAGAAAAGGGAAGAGGTGGAAATCCAGGCTGCACTTTCAGTCAGCACACTGGTTTACAGCCACCCTCTACCAACCGTATCTAATTTAGCAAAGGCTTTCCCTGGGAACCATCGCCACGGATAATTACTGATACAGAAAGAGCTTTTCCAAGGGAAAGCAAGCACAAGGGTGCACAGTGTTTAGGGAAATGACTCTGCTGACATGCGCTTTTCCGTACGGCTTCTCCCACTATGACTCTGCTGGGCTTGATTTACTCCTCCACCTCTGGCCTTAAAGATAAAACCAGCACCGAGAGAACTGGATGTAACGCTCACAAAAAGGATGCAGGCATTTTCCTTGCTACAACCGCAATTCAGCTTCCTCTAGCAGGTATGTGCAGCTCTATTCTGCTGTGCAGCTCCAGTGTGGCTGATTTACAGCTGGAAAAGCAGTGCTTGCTGCTTCTCCTGCTTGTGTGATAAAATCTAATTCAAGCGATGTCCTAGTACTGTTCCTTGGCAATTAATTTCCTCCGTGCTTAAAACTGAACAAAAGCTTGCTTTCATGTTCAGGCTATTTTATTTTTTTCATGCTGCTTCTCCCTGGAAGAACTGTAGTTTTGTGCAGTGCTGAATTTTTGTTAGAAAGACCACAGGGGGATTGAACTAATTTAAGGCGAAGAAATTCTTAAGGTAGAAGCTCTTGTATTTCTATGGCCAGTGGTAAAATAAAGCTTGCTTTGAATTTGAATGCTTTGAGTCACAAGAAACAGGTTTATTTTTCAGAAGAAAATGAACCTATGTTACTTTGTGTGGATTTTTAATTGTCAGTTTAATGTAGTCAGACTTGCACAAAAACAAGCTGTGCATTCCATACCAGATAAGCACGAGCCATTTATACCTAAAAGAGAAGTTTTCAAAAGTAAATATGAGCTAGGGAAGCCAACCAGGATGAATCAAGAATAAAACCCAGCGAGGGTTTCCAGGCTGCAGATGCGTAGCTTGAGCTTCCCCCTCTCCAGCCCCAGATACTGATGAACGGCAGGACAACACAAAAACAGAACACCTTGATGTGTCACTTCTGAACACACCAACCATACCAAATATATTCCCTCCAGAAGAGCATGTATTTGTATGGAGAGCAAGGGAAAAGAGAGTGACAGGACCTCTGACATATGCGTCACAGCTCCTGCTGCAAAAGGTGTAGCTCCTAAAGTATTAAAAGCAGCAGGCAGCTTTCCTCCCTGCTGGCTGGGTGTTTGCTCACATCTTTTTCATGTTTTTTTATGGGGGTCCTTCCGCTTTGCTGTCTGTCTTTCCTGCTCATCTGAATCCTCCTTTTCCCCCTTTCTTTGCTGCCCATAATTCATTCTTCATACACCCCCCCACCATGAAGTCCTTTGGCGTTCCCAGCAAATGCGGAGTGCCCGGCTCTGTTCAGCCCCTTGGGTGCATGCCGTGACCCTCGGAGTGTCTAGGGCCCTGTACAGGGCACAGCCTTTCCTGGCAGCACCTCCCTCGCGTCAGAGGGGGCTGCTCAGACATCCTGAAATGTATGACGTATGTTGAACGTTTCTGTATGCTCTAAGCACAACAGCAGCACACAGAACACGGCAGCAGTACAGCTTGGAGCAACGTTTCCTGTCATGTTTCAGAATCAATTTAATTAAATCTTGTTTGCATTTGTCCACTGCTGCTACGACAAAGGCAGTCATATGAGAACAACTGAAAATGGAGAGATTAAGAAATGTCACACCAAACAAGCTGTAATATTTCTTGTTTTTCTTTTCAACTTCCTCTCTGACACAGAAATAGTACGATCCCTCTTGGAACAGGAATACACACTTCTGTAACAAAAAATAAGTATTATATTTCAGAATGGAGCCCCCAACACTCACCTAAGGTGTTTGTTGCAAAGTCTTTTTCAAGTCCATGTTCTGTTAATTCCTGCTGCTTAACCAGACATCCTGCAGTGTTGGTCTGTAAGGTAACTCCTCTAAGCAAAAACAATCTGCACAAAGATCTGGAAACAAAACCACACGTCCAAGCAGGTCCTGCTACTTTGCTCTTTTCTGGCACTGCAATGCGAAGCTACGACTTATGTCAATAAACCTGGATGGTTGGGGGGCACTCGTCTTGCTGGCTGTGAAGTTTCTACACAAAAGGAGTTTTCGAAGAAATGGACCAGCACACATGCTCTACACTAAGACCAAGGGCCTTCTTAGCACCTCACTCCGTGTTTTACAACTCTTTCCTCACAGAAAGTAATCCGCAAACTGAGCTCAGCCATTGTAAGCAGCACTTTCATGAGTCTCAGTGCAATCCCTTCGACCCCGCGACACGCCTGCTGTGCACTGATGTATTCGTTCTCTGTTAGATCCCTGTGCCAGGGAAAACTCGCTATGGGAAGCTGCATCTGCTGCTATCTCCCTACTCATTCACTGCCACTCTTCCAAGTGATTTCTCTGTTTCCATCTGAGCCTCCTCATGCTATCAGCACCAGAATAATTTTCAGGTGCCTCAGTTGTAGCACAGCACATTTTCACTTCTAAGTAAAGGACAGTACTGTCCCTTGATCATTCGTATTGCTTAACTGTTAGTTCTTTCCCTGGATCTGTTTTAGTCTTTCTACAGAAGTGTTATCCTTAACAGGGACTAGGCCTAAGCAGGACCTCCTTGTGAAGAGGACTCAAGCTGGTCCCTGCCATGTTATTCTTTTACAGTATATTCATAGCCTAAACATGCACTCTAAATGGCACTACACATAAGTGATGAAAGCCAAAGAGAACGCATGTGGTAAAAACCTCAAGGGATGCAATCAATTATATCACTGCATTTCTCATTTTTTATTAACATATCTGTGTACAGGAACTGCGAATGAACAAGAGCAAATGGAGACATCTGCAGCAACATTCTGTGGAAATTCAGCAGAGAAATTGTGAAGTCTAGACTACTTGCTGGACAAGCTCAGAGGCTACATACTCCAAAGCCAGACACACAATTTAAGTATGCAGACTTACCAAAACATGTAATTTATGTTCACTCTTTGATTTTTCAGCAAACTTCTGTATTTCCTTGGGATTAGATATATCTGAAATATGCAAGAAGATATTCTAAACAAAGAAAAGTAGTTATAATCCACACAGACAGTGAACAGGCCATGAGTGAGTTTGAGGCCTGCCTAGGTGAAAGTGATTTAAGCCATATGGAAACATATTCTCTTCAGAACGTAACTAAAGCTATTTCAGGAATATGTACAACCAGGAAATGTAATTCTAGACCTTAAAACATGTTTAGTCACTTGATCCAGTTGCTTCCAAGCCATGGCTTTTAAATGCCAAATTTACTAAAGAGAATCCTACTTAGATAAATAGCTGCCACAGACAGTCATGCACAGCAGAATACTAGAAAAATACAGCAAAGCCTGCGGAGCCTCTGTTCAAACAATACGTAGAGCAGCTTCCTCTTTAGCTGGAAGCAACTTTCCAGAGCAATGCACTGAGGCCACAGCAGTGCACCAAGCACTGGGGTCACAGCACTGAGGATGATTTGGGTTGGGAGAGAACCCTGAGGGGAACCTGGGCCCACACCCTGCTCACCTCAGGCCACCAAGATGGGGTTGTTCAAGGCTTGTCCAGGGGACCTTCATTTATCTCCAAGCGTGGACACCCTCTAGCTTCTGCAGGACACTTGATCCAGTGGTTGACCATCATCATGGAGAAAAAAAAGAAATCCCTAGTATCTAATTATTATTATTCCCCCTAATATCTATCAGAATTTCTCCATACTGCAGTTTGTGTCTACTGCCTCTTGCCCCTTCTGTGTGCACGGCCAAGAAGAGCCTGGTGCTGCTATCACTGCATCCCATCATTATGGGACTGTAGGCAGCAACAAGGCTCACCTCCCTTCCCTTCCTAACAGTGACCAAACCCAGCACTCTCTGCTTCTGCTTGTTGTCTCCTTTTCCCTTCCTCGACCTGCTGCTTGCACTGGTGCTAATGCAGCCCAGGACAGGCTTGGTCCTCCTTGCCCCAGGGCACGCTGATCACCCAGGGCCAACCTGGTGTCCCCAGGTCCTTGTCTGCCATGGTGCTTCCTCAGCCCATGCCACTCCACGGGGTCATTCCAGTGCCGGGGCAGGACTGCGCATGTGCCCCCAGCGAACTTCATGTTTTCATGTTCATCTTAGCCCCTTTCCTCACTTGTTAAATCCCGCTGGAGAGCAGCCCTCCCACTCACATATCAGCTATCCCCCTGTTTGGGATCATCTGCAAATTGGTGGAGAGCTCCCTTCCTCCCAACATCTGGGTTGTTAACAGAGATGTCACATAGATTTGGGCCCAGCACTGATCTCTGAGGGAAGTCACTAGTAACCAGCCTCCGATGGACTTTATCCTGTTCATCCTTTGGAGCCCAGGTATCCAGGCAGTTCTTCTCCTGTTTGGTTGTCCCCCAGTGCAAACCACAGCTCTCCAGACTCCCATTTCAGAGCAAAACTCCATGCATTCAAGCCACCCCGTGGGTACAATTCCTCCACATTCCTCTTCCCAGCCTGTCCTCCTGAGACAGCCCATATACATCCGCTACGGTACTCTAGTCATGCAAACCATGTCTATGACCCCAAGGAGTTCACCACTCTGCAGCTACGTATGAAGTTTTAATCCTCCGTTTGTCTCCCACAGTGTGGGTATTTCATGAACAAATATTTGAGACTGCCTTCAGCCATGTGTCCTTCACAGGGAACCTCCTCCATTATGTTGTCCTCTAGACACATCCTCACTGGCCCCACTCAAGATACTCCCCCACAAAGTCATTGGTGCTCATTTCAACAAGCAATAAAGGGTACAATTCAGAGGGCCACATAAGTCTTAATAGAGTCTTCATAGTACCCTAGATCTGACTCCCTGACAGGCAACAAATGTCCCAGGAGATCAAGCCAGGTTAGCAGATGAGCGCAGTGCCCCCATCCCGCACACAAGGGAGCCTCCAGCCACTACCACCCACCTCTTCATCTTCGAGTTCACACTTGGTTTGGGCTCAGCTGTCTTCAAGGCCTCCCCTGACGGCGCTTGCTCTTCCTTGGCTGTTACCATGGCACTAATACCTAGGCTGTAAACGCACATCTGCAGGCAGAGATGCCTTCTGCCTTCTGTCACCAGCAGTCACAAGCTTCCAGCCTTCCCGATCTTGGCAGTCTGTCGTTTGAGTGCAGGCTCCAGCTGTCCCTCCATCCATGCAGTGTGGGGTCTGTGCTCTTCTCATCCATGCGGAGATACTGTCCATCTTCTGTAGACCCTCGCTGGAGCTCTGCACTCTGCTCACCTCCTGCAGCTCAGCATCTCAACCACAGTAAAACCCAAGAGATGAGGCCACCACCACAGTCTGCTCCAGGCTTGGGGAGAAGCACCAGGCGCTTCTTGATGACCAAGATTTGCCACATGCTTTGGAGTAATGTGTGGGGTCGAGGCCTCCCACGTACCAGGCACGACCGCTCCAACAACCTGCCTTGCTTTGCATTGCTGCTCCTTCTCTAGCAGCCTCAAGCAGCGTCAGGTCCCTTCTGCACCCTCTTCCACATTAACTGCTGCATGAACTGCCAAGTCCCTGCTAGGTGCCCCATGTCACAACAGCCTTGCATTGTTTTAAATACTACAGGCATGGATGTGGATGCAATACAGTAAAAAAATGGAAAACTTTACTTGAGAGTAAATTCATCATTTCTTTATAACTATTAATATTTCCTCTCTCCAAAACAGCAAAACTCTTTTACTGTTTCTTACAAACAAATCCCTTGCTGTTTTGATAATTGGTGTTCTCTCCAGTACAAGCACAGTGGCATTTATCAGCATGCAAAAGGCAGGTCAAATACTGCTCCTAGATAGCCCGAGTCTCAAATACATAGCACAGTCTTGTGACACAATCCCAGGAAGAGGTTCTAAGACAATTATACAGAGAATGTGTTCCACAAAAAAACCCAATATTACAAATATTAGAAAAACAATAAATTAAAGTACTTCCCCTCTTTCCAAGCTGTTTCTTTAAATACAAGTAGACGAGATAAGTGAAGAAGCTGGGAAAATTATAAGGTACCATTCCCAGTCTGTAATTCTGCTTTCCTGAAGATAAAAACACTTTATTTCTTCTCTTGAGCTACTGGATTTCAGTTTCATATTGGAAGAAAGTCAGAATTTCTCATCACAGTGTTTATTTCTGACCAAAACCTGACACTGCACTACAGTTCCTGGCTCTCTAAAAGCTTTCCACCTTCAGTGCTATTGGAACAGAAAACCTGCTGATTTTTGGGCAGATGTTCAAATGTACAAAAGATTTTGGCATAATTGCAAATAGAGAGAGACCTCAATCAACACTTTTCTGCTGAATATTGTAATATTGTCTCAGAGAAATGACCCTTATCTCTGTTTACCAAAGAATCTTCCATGGTAGCAAGGTCATTTTTAAAGTGAGACCTAATCTCCAAGACTGGATCTGCTTTAACAGACCAGGAGAACTGCCACATTTGGAGGCCTAGGTTCAGGCAACTGCCACATAATAACTCAATTTCAGGGCTGAACTCAGGCATCCTCTGGTTACCGTTCGTGTGGAAGAGGAAAAAGGCCCTTGGTGTCCACTGCAATAGCACCTCTGTCCAGGTGATGAAGAATAGGGCTCCAGCAAGGTAAGTATGGATACAACTTGTCAAATTGTAGACAAAGTGGTTTATTTCCACCCTGCAGGAAATCTTTTGCATCTGAATGAATTTTTCCAAAGAATGATATTTTTATGCAGTCATTATTAAAATTACTTTTTTCCGGTGCAGTCTCATGTCCCACGAGGCTCCTTCAACAGCCAATCTGTGACTTCACCAAATGCTGCTTTCTGTGTAACTGCTCGGTGCCCCGGATCATGCACAAGTTCTGCAGAGCTCTCGTAGCCATCCACGTCGAGAACCTACTGGCCGCCTACCAAAACTGAAATTGTGACTGGGCTGTGTTTGGAGGAAGAATATTACTTGCCTCTAGCTTTGTTTCTTCAAGAGATAGAACAGAAAAGAACCTTCAGAGGTCACCAAAGCCATCCTTGTTCTCCAGGTCATCTGACTGTCTCTGTTTATTGCC
>JAWLRI010000936.1:402704-449306 GCA_034781795.1 Crypturellus tataupa | reverse complement strand
GCCTCAGCCATATAATTAGGAATAGTAAGCACAGTGTCACAAACATATCAACAATAAATATTAAGTAAAACAGAACACTCCTGGAGATAATAACCACAGAAAATATCACAGGGTGAAATTAGACTATTTGAATCTATAAGGATGAGAAATTGTTAGATAGTGCCATGTCCTTGTGAAAATGCTATTAAAAACATAACAGTCGAACAATCAAAGAAAACATCTCAAGGTCTCTTAAATCTTAATATTATATAATACAGTTTAAACAAAGGCTGAATAACAACTCACCTGATCACCTGTTTCTGTCATAATTTCTTTGGTTTCCTGGGCCCCGTCCCTGTTTCGACAACCCATGTGAACCGTGCCACCTGGTGGCTTTCAACAAGAAGCACAATTAATGTGGCAATCGCTAAATGTGCTTGGAGGGGAGAGTGTCAGGAAAGAGATGGACAAGAGGCGATCTCCTATCTGCGATTTTTGTGTGTGCTGAGCAGGCAGGAGCGGAGCAGAGGCTCCTCGTCAGCGCTGCTGGAGCTCAGCTCTGTGCTGCTCTTGGGGCTCCCGTGACACTGCAGAGCTGGGAGCGGGGACCAAACACCCAGGTTTGCCAGCCAGCACTTTCCTCGTGGCAACTACCCACTCCAGGCAAACCACTAGACTGGACACACCAAGGATCTCAAGGTCTGCCAAAGCACTACAGTAAAGCGATTTTAAACAAAACATTCAGGACTCGATGAGTGGACAAGCAAAGACAGCTGAAATATTTCTACTTGGCTCTGGTCACTACAAAGGCGAATGGGAGGGAGAATATGACCCTGCTGGAGCAGGGAGGTTGGACCAGATGATCTCTAGAGGTTCCTTCCAACCTCAACCGCTCTGTGATTGTGTGAGAAGGTAACTGCTGTAAGAGGCTTCCACACCATGGCTGTGTGTAGCCACTGCAGTGTACACACCATCTGCTCAAACCAACTTCTGTCAAGTTCGCATGTCATGTTTAATGTAGACGAAATACAAGGGTGCACTGGAATTAAAGCAAAGCAAACTGTGTGATAAAAGCTTCTTATGCTGCATGCCTCACAACTATCATAAAAGGGCTGAATGACACAAGTGATTTGAATAGTTATGTAAAAATGAGAATAAAAGACCAGATATCAGATTTCTTCCCAGTAATGGCAGAGGGTGTAATGAGAACCATGGTCACAAGCTGTAGCTTGGGAGGTACAGGTCAAGTTTGCACTGGGAGATGAGGGCAGCATTTCATCAGGTTGCCCTAGAGGTGCTGTGGAATTTCCATCCCTGGCGAGCTATCAAAATCCCGCCAGACAAAGCTATTGCTGATTTGATGTAGTGCTGGCAACGCTCCTGCTTCAAGCAGGATGTCGGACAAGGTGACCTCTAGAGGTCACTTCCAAACAACATTTCTATGAAAAGAATATGCAGGATGTATTCTACTTATTCCTCTCAAAGAACTGGACACCTATCATTGATTCATGGCTTAGGCACATTAAAGAAAGCCTTCAGAAACAGGACTAAAGTACAGGTAGGTATGCTCTTTTATTTCTATATACTGTTCTCTAATCATAACAAGATTTTTTTTTAAAAAAGGTTAGAGTTATAGGAATACACATACATTTTACTTGTCCTTCTTTTACAGGTGTTCCTGGTTTCTTAGCACTCTTCTAGTGCTCAGAAATTAAATATAAGAAATATTAAGTGTACCCTAGCAATAGAGCTACACTACCCTAGCAATAGAGTACACTAGAGCATTTATCCATGTGCTACACAGGCCAATTGGGGGATTTTTCCACTGAGCCCCATTGCAGCAATATCCTTAGTAAGCGGCTGACAGCAGGACAAGAGCTGGGAGGATCCTCTGAAATTTCCAGCAAGTTGGGAATCCTCCACCACACTGAATGAGTTGGTTGGGTTACTAATGCTGAATACACAGCTACATGCAGCAAGGGAAAACTCTTCAACCTGAGATATTGATACACATGACAGTAATTGATTTTTAGTATGAGTTTCCCTCTTCAGTTTGTGTTATAAATGTGCTGGGTATGAAAGGTACCCTGTACCGACAGGCCTTGAATGTACACAGATCAAAATGAAAAATAGTCTTTTCCCCAGGGAGCTTAGATTTCAGGAGTAAGAGAGAATCAGGATGGGCAGTGATGTTCAATGCTTGCATGTCTATCCACTTCTCACAGTAATTGCAAAGGCAGGCTTTAATTAGAGACTTAAAGGCAGATAAATAAGTGCATTTGCAGATGTTCAGAGAACTATTCCCCATGCACAAGGCACTGTGGAGAAGACAACACAAGTCATGTGTACCTGTGCAAATTTAATAAATGAGTGGCTGGTCTTCAGGCTGATTGGGGAGCAATTTTTTAGCCTATGTTGAGATATCTCCTGCTAACAGAGGCGGTTTTGACTCTGAATAGGATTTCTTTTTCTTGCTGTTAAGAACATAGGGAAGCTGTGGTGTGATGCACAGCCAGGAAAGACTTTTCCATAGTAGATATCTGAAGTTGTTGAAACTTAAACAGCACATGGGAACCGTAAAGAGCGGTCGGGATAGAGCTACATCAAACTGGAATTTGCAGTTTGCAAGAAAGAGGAAAACTCAAACGTGCAATACCCATAAGACAGTGATTCTCAGAAAAGCTGAATTCAGGCTAGAGAAGGTTACATCTCAAGGCTGCAGCATTTTACAAAGCTGTGCAGTGCTTGAAAAAGCCAGTGTAAAGTAATATACCAATGTGGCCATATGTCAAGCTACATTGGATGTTCTTCTGTTGAGTTTGAATTCCTTGTTTTCTTGTCATGATGTGCTTGAAGTGAATTAAATAGGAGCTAAAGTCCTCAAAGCTGTCAGGAAGTTCCAGAGTGGTACTCTAAGGATGCAGTCAAGAAAACACTGGTAATCATTTTAACTTGATACCTATAGCAGTGTCCTGAAAGAATATCAGAGAGGCAGCTTGAACTCAAGAGTATACTAACCACAGTGACCAAAACCTCAGAAATATAATCATCTTGCCAAACAGACCTACCTGAGACAGAATAGAAAAAGCAACTCTATGTAAAAGAGCTATTATGTATAATGGCAGTATTGGGAACTTGAAATCAACTGTGGTATCGACGACAACAGGGATCTTTAATCCCTAAAATTTTTGAATTAGTTGAAGTTACCCAAGCCCAAACTCTCCTTCATGAGGCAATTGCTAGAGCCTAGGCAGGCAAAAAGAGCCCCTCAGACTCCTCCCTTTTACTCCACATGCCAAAACTCTTGTCATTCTTGCACTACAGGAATTATTTTGGTAACTCTGAAAGCCTGAAAGGGATTATGTTTATCTTTACATTCTAGTTAGTTACAGCTCATTCTTACTTAGAGACAGCAATAAAGGAAACTATTGCATGCAATGAATTAAGGGACCTAAACTCCAGATTATTGGTGTTAAGATCAAGTACAACTTTGATTCTTTTATATCCACCCACCTCAGTTTAACAAAGCCAATTGTTCTCTTTCATCCTTTAACACAATTGGAAGTTCTTCAAAACAGTTTAAATCCTGCCAGGCTGCTACTTGCCTTAAAGGGAGTTTGATCCATCACTGAGGTCTCTAGATGACTCTATAACTTATAAAGTATTGGTAACCTTGCACTTGAGAAAAAAAAAAATGTAGATCTTCTCCACTTTGTTTGTTGTTTTCTCTCATTATTTCCAATTTTCACCGACCGTGCTTAAAGCTCCAACTTGTATCACTAGCCCTGTAAAACAACCTCCCTGGATATCCGGATGGGGAAGCACATGTGTCTTCAACACCTGTACTGGAGGCCAAATTCACCTCCGTTTCTCTCTTCTGCAAGGGGCTACCAGAGCTTTGGCTCCCCTTTCTTCGCCATGTCCTTGGCCATGACCTTGCCAACGCTGCTCTTGGCTCCGGTGACCAGGAAGGGCTATTCAGCCACATCCACACCGATATCTCGGGGCTGAAGTATGGATGCCACCTCATAGCTGATCCTGAACAAGTCGGAAGAAACCCATGAGAAGCAGTGTGTATCACATATCCATTAAAATAAATTTAATTAATTAATTAAAGGTAGGGAAGGTTTACAAAGTGCTTTCCTGAAGCTGCCCAGCAAACTTGACAGGATCCAGCTGCCATGGGGAGTCGGGGGACATCCATGAGCAGCAGCTTTCAGAAATAAGGCTTTAAAATTCACCTCTCCTGACATATGTGGGAGAGGATGTTTGGGGCAGGTAAGGAGGCATTTCTCTTAAAAACAAAAGCGAGAATTATTAAAAATGGCTAAACTAAACTCTTTCCCCTTGCTCCCCATCGCTGGTGGTATGTCGTGTACTCCCACAGCCCCTTCACCACATGGCCGGGCGGTACCAGGACATGGTGCCACCTCTGCTGCCCCTGCTATGGCTATGGTGGCCCCGCTTCTGCCCTGACATAAAGGTGCTCGCCCATTAGATAAGGGCCCAGGAGGAGGGAGGACACCCATGGGGTGCCACCATCACAGGGTGGCCGCCCGCCCGCCCTTGCAGCGGGGTGGAGATGGCGGCCACCCTGCCTGCTGCTTCCTGTAGCCCTTGGGACCTCTGGCTTCCGTCTCTCTCCAACTCTCCCTTCAGTTCATTTCCTTCCTAACCAGCCAGCAAGTAAAAGGATCTGTGTGGAACCACCTGATCTGGGGTGATGGCACTAGTTTGGTCACACTTTGTCTTCAACCCCTGTGTGTCACCTCCCTTCATGCCCCATGGCCGCCACAGCTCGGCTTTGCGCCTCTCTGGCCACTGGCCACGTACTCACGAGTGTCCTAGCGGCTGTCACAGGTGAGACATTGGCCTGTGGGAGTCCTTGTCCTTTCCTGTGCTGCTCCTGCTCTGGAAAAATCACCACGGGGGATATGCCCTTGCGCACACATAAATAACCCATTTGCACCACCAAAGGGTGTTTCACACAACGTATAATCCCACGGAGCTCTAGCAGTGCAGGGGGTGGTACTCAAGCGGTTGTCAAAATAGCTACAGGGAGATTTTAAATGTGCTCAGGTCCTCAGACGAACCTTTTGGAGCCATGAGGTCCAGGGGACTCTTTTGGAGATGCAAACCTGGACAATGCCTGTTAGCCCTAAGGAAACTGCCATCACAGGTATAACTACATTTATAAACACACTAAAGGACTGTAAAGATAGGTAGCTCAGCTTGGAGAAGTCAGATGAATTTATGGTGGTGAAAGGAGGCGCTCTGCCTTTTCCTGACCATATTTGTGATAGTCTGATGTTGGTTTTTGCAGCATCTAGGGTTGCTGCTCGAGCCCCTCACTTGCCCAGGTTGCTGCCTAAATATCAGGTTCTCACCCAAAAGTAGGTTCCCATCACAGAGCTGCAGCTTTGGAGCTCAGCCCTGCCTACACGTGCTAGGTGCTGTGTGCAAAATGAGGTTTTCCAGAGGGCAGAAGGCCACATTTTCACAAAAGTGTCTTCTGCTGTCCACTGATTGCCCAGCTAAAGTGTTTTCAAATCTGAAAATGCTTGCTCTTCGTATTAAAACATCTGAAAGAATTTATTTGGGCACTCACAACCCGGAGTGATTTTAATTTATTTAGTTCTTTCAAATAGCTAGGACTTCTTGGCTAAAGTGTTTCTAAATAATTCAGCCTGATTGTAATGCTCAAAATGAAGACTTCTGGCCCAGAAAAGAACAGCTTGGCAATAGCGTGAGTGACAGCATGTTATTTCCTGTAATGAAAAATGAATGGCAACCAGACTACAGCTACATCCTATGATGTCTGTAAGTATATAATTGTAAGCAATATGGAAATAGTTTTGCGATCATCACCTACCAAGTGCAATTTGCAACCCAAACTGTACAGCCTAGGCTGCTATAATGATGTTACATAAAGACATTCACCGTGAACAGAGCAGATGTTCGGCTTGTGTGAGTCCTGTGCATGGTCTGCAATAATATTCCCTGAATCCCTTACCCTCATATCCCTTTAGCTCCCTGCTTGCCTTGCAGTCTGCATAAATCTGCCCAGTTAATCTCCTCCCGAACCAGCTTTGGGAAAACCCAAAACACGGGAAAAACAGAAAGTGATGGGACTATGATCCCTGCTCTTATTAATATCCAGTCACAAAGCTGCAGCACTGCCCCACATTTTACTGCTAGTTAGGGACTGTCCTCCCCTTGGCTGTGTAGCCCTGAGCACACCTTGGGATGCTGTTATTGGAGCAGTAATGTGCCACGGTTGCTTACCCCGCAGAATTAGCTGCCTTCTTTACAGGAGGTGTGCTTCCAAATTGAAAAACATCAACATGTCCCCAGCAAATCAAAAAGCCAATCAAAGTGCCTACAAGTAAATGCAATCAACCAGGTCTTGCTTTATTCCCTTGTTTCTTATTTTACTCTGGCTATTCATAAGCACTCGGACTATAGCTTAGTACAAAGCAAAAATGAGTGACAGCTCTGATGTGTTCTGCTCGTCATTCCAGTCTAGGTTCTCAGACCAGGAACACATCCCTGCAGTGGTTGGATCTCTCTGAAGGTAAATAGGGAGGATGCAGAGACACAGGGTGCTGCCTTCCTTGCTGCCTAAAATGTTCAGATTGATGCTGGGTAGAACACAACTGAGATACATAAACCACCAACATGAGTAAGCGTGGCAAAAGCTACCCATGAGTCAGACACAAAAATATAACACATCCAGACAATGGGAGTAGCTTATAATTATTTGGGGTTAAGCGGTAATGTGAAATGATAGCATACTACTCGCATTATTTAACACTGGATTCTCAGGGAAGATACAATTTGCAGGAAGAGATTTGAATACAGAGTGGGGATGAAGCGTCACTCTGGTATATACACAAAATCCTCTAAGGTTAGTGTATAAATCTAATAACACCATTACTGTGGTGCTAGCCAGACCCTCCTAACAAATGCCATTTCCAAGAAATTTTATCAGCACTGAGAAGCAGTGCCCTTTAAGCAATAGCACCACAACGCCCAAACACACGGAGCTGAAAGACGTTTGCTTGCACTCACATGCTTTTCCAATCATGAGGGTCTAAACTTGCACCCAAAAGGGAATCGTCACATCACTGTGTTGACACACACATGTATAAATATTTCAGCCAGGAAATTCTCTCTGCCTGGCTGAGCAGTTTCATTTCAGAACGAGCCTTTGAAAACTGGTCTAGCAGTTAGATCTTTCTGCATCCTTATTTCACCTCCTGTGACGTTTTGCTTTTTGTGTTGTGCTTCTAGAAGCAGGAGATTGCAGAGATCCAGCGAACGCTCTCTGCTAACCCACCCATCACTGTGATGAGGCAGTGTGTGTCATGTGCCACAGGGAAAATATAACAGAATTTTCCTGCTAATTGGGTAGTGCTAGTGAAGGGCCTGACTGGCATTACTCTCACAGGCAAAATTTCCACTCACATGAAGAGCGCTGGCTGCGCACTGCCTTTTATACTGAGTTCTGGTTTGATACACAAGTTAGCTGAGTTAGAATCCATGCTGGAGGTTTGGAACAAAAGGAAAGTTACACTTTTGGGTTTCTTTCATGGCTGATATTAGTTCAGCATTAAACTCAGATAGCAGACTGTCCCAGAAGGGAGGGATTTCTGGGGCAAAGAATTCTTCTCATCGATTAGCCGCCAGCATCTGAGTTAGTTATCTCAGCAACAACTGATACATATCTATATCCTGTCTGTCCACAGAACAGGGAGGCTTCAGAGAGCCACAAGTCTGTGACACTCCTGGCATTTCCCCTATCTGAGCATGGAACAAGATAGCTTCACCCTGTCCATGTTTTAGTCCTGATACAACAGACTCACTTTAACTGTGTCCCTTGAGGACTGGACCCCCTTTAGTATGTCTACCCAGCACATAACTCACAGCATATTTGTAGGTCCTGACCCTGCTATTGCCCATACAACACAAATATTAGTTGACTCTCGGACTCTTGTTAGAAGTGGCATCTGAGGTTGCCAGATGGGTTCTCCATAAACGCAAAAAAGAATCTCGAAGGAAAAAAGAAAGTCTGGAGAGTTGTATTTGTGACCCTCCAGATATTACAGTTTTCATGTAGTAATGAACTGAGACTTTCGCAACTTCTTAAAACACAACAGCTAGTGAAAATGCCTCTCTGCCCCGCCACCTGGACTAATTGAAAATTATATCTAGAGTCGATCCATCTCTTTTCTTTTGCTGTCAAAGTCTGAGAGTTTTAAGCAAAGTTTTAATTACCCCCCAAAACAAAATATTCATTGCTGTGCTATATGCTGCATGCTATATGGCGTTTCAGCATGTTTCATATTCCCAAGGGACAGCTCTAAAAGGCTGATAGAGTACTCAAGAGCTCAGTAGCAATTATACATCATACAAGATGCTTACGAGCAGCTTCAAGGCCATCTTGCCAAGCTCCTCTATTATTATTTTTTGGAGCAGCTAAAATCTCTGTCTTGAGGACAACCAGCTCCTTTGCTGGCTCCTTACAGGCGACCTGGCGGGCTGCTTTGCCTTCTCTCCTTTCCTTGCAGTTACCAATTTTCTAATTAAGTCTCTGTGCCTGCCCCCGTTAAGTCAATCAGAGCATCGCCGCTGATTGCGGTGGGAGCAGGAGCAGCCTTTAAGGGCCAGAGCTGCAGGAAAGCTCCGTGTCTGCAATCGGGGACGGCTTTTCAAAGGAAGGGGGAACCACATGGAAGTCACTGTCGTGTCAGGAGCCACTGCAAGCTGAGTGTTTGCTTCAGCTGTGGGTGCTGGACGCTTGAAAACTCCTGCTGTAGAAAGCAGTGCTGCCCCAGTGTCTGTAATGATGATTAAGGGCTGTCAGCAGCCCTGGGGAGGCAGTCAGCACCCTTTCCTTGACCCTGCTGAAGCAGGGGGCTTGGGGAGCAGTCAAAGAGGAGCATCCAGGCCCTGGAGCATTAGGGATACACCCGGATTGCTCACACAGTTCGCAGGGAGAGAGAAGACAAAGCTGCTCATCTCGAATGCAGAGAGGGTCCAAGTTTTGAAATGCATGGTGTGTTTGTGAGCAGCAGGACGTTCGCTTTGCTGGGCGCTCTCACACCCAGGCCGCGGCGAGGTCTGCCAGCAGCTGTCATCAGCAGTGGGTTTCAGCGAGCAGCCAGGCTGTCCACAGACCAAATGGCCTTTTGTTCCTGCGAAACAAATGTGGCAGCTCTGCTCAATCGCTCCTTTTTACCCAGCAACCAGGGAAAGGAATCTCGGCCTTGGGCTTAGCAGCAGTGGGGATTTCACTATGGGCTGCTTGAGGGCCCTGGTCTCCTCCTGGTGTCGGAGACTGCAGGGCCTCACAGGGACACACATGTCCTGGCAAGGACAGGGAGCACTGGGGACCTTCCTGGAACCGACTGGCAGCAGCAGCTAAATCTTATGAATTCCTTTCCTGCATCATGCCAAATAGTTTATATACATTTGTGTAAACCGCTTTAAAAATAATGGGAGATTTGTAGCTGATTTTCACCTCAGAAAATAATTTTTTTAGTCCCTAAAACCACAATTCTATGCCCATGATTGAAAGATAATCTTGGTATCGTTAGAGCAGACATCAGGCTTGAACACATTTGTGTGTGTTGCTGTGCTATAGCAGTAATGCACTAACACTTTCCTCAGCCACCCGGCTCTCTTCTTAGTGCTTTTCTCTCACTATAAATAATCACCCTGCCTGAATTGCTCATTTGGGAGCCTTGCTGTTCAGCTCATCTCCCTCGCATGCAGATGAAGGGTCTGCCTGGTGCTCTCGCAGCAAGAGGACCTGGGATGAAGCCTGGGGCAGCGGTGCTGCAAAAGGAAGAGGTAGGATCAGAAGGGAGCAAAACACGGGTATTGTGTATCACTTTTGCACTCTTACCTTTCTCTGAGCCCTATTCCTATGTTTGTTTTTCACATTTAAGGCCTGAAGCTAATGGGATCTTTACAGGGGTCGCAGCAGATCTTGAAGCTGGTCTTGTATAGAGTGATGCTCGTGGGCTTTCTGCCTCGGGTGAGTTCTGCTGTACTCCATCCACCTCTTTTCTTTATTATTTTTCCCTATGCTTCTGCAACCTTTAAAACTCATTTAGATTGATTATTCTGACATGGTTGTTACCACTAGGTTCCACATACTACCTAATAGTCTAGATACTCTCACTGCCACAAAAGCAGGGCAGCACACAAACTTCAGCAGCTTGTGTGGCTGTTCTACACCACATCTAAATGCCAAAGGAACGGACTAAGTTTTGTGTCCATGAGCAATGCACATGGTGCGATGAGGAAACACAAAAAATTCCTAAATGTTGCCCACATAAAGCTATGGAGCCAAACATCCCCTCCCCAGTAAGCACCAGACCCCTTTATTAAAAGTCTTATTTCAGCAGTTATTGGAGGAAATATTTTTAGAAGTTCATTAAAAATAATAAAGCAACTCTTTTTTGATGTACTATTATTCTGAAAGTGAATAGAATTTACTGATGTAAAATCTGCACAAAAGTAAAATAGCAATACGAAGAGCAAAAAGAGGCAGTGAAAATAAAATGTTGTCTGTAGCAACCTGTGAATAACTGTGTATAGCAGATATTTTTCTCCACTGTTTTTACCCTGTGTACCCAGGCTTGATGCTGAAAGACTAAATGTGTTTTTCAAAGGACTGACATGCAGGTATCCAACTCATATGGATATCAAGGAATGCTGGTTACCAGGAAGCTTTCATGCATGCTGGCCTATGGGCCCGGTTTGCAGTTTCTTGTCCCTCTCACATTAGAGCTGTTGCACTGCAGCATGGAGAAAAGAATCACAGATTTCCCCCTTGCTGGGTATTAATGATCATGCACAAGAGTCAGTGCAGCAGAGATTCTAATCTGTGGATGAACTCAACCTCTGACAAAACTGTGCATCTCACTGAAACTGCAGCAGGGTTGATTATAATTAGAATGAGAGATAAATGCAAAGTAGCTTATTTTTTAAACTCTGATCAGATATACTCATGCATTCACTTACACTGGCCGATGTTTTCCGAAATTCAGTGTTGCAAATCTGTGCACAGGATTTCTCAGAACTGCAAACCCATTCTTGCAAATATCTGCTCTTTTCGACAGTTTTCTTGCACTTTTCAGACAATATGAGATTGTACTGGTCGGCCTTTTTTATTTCCTTCAAATATTGTATTTTCTATAAATGTTTTATTTTTCTCCTTATGAATAGTGTCCGTGGGATTTTCATGTACTCTGATAGCGAAACAGGATGCAAGAAATGTTGGCAAAGAAGCAACAGTTTCAAAGTGCATTACTGAAGGAACCATCCCATCTGTATTGCGTGGAGAGCACATGTGAGTCTTCATTGTGAGGCAAAATCTCTATCAGCTAGGGCTGGGGGGAGACAAATAGTCAGATATAAGATTCAAGATAACTTTCAGAAAAATCTGTTTTAAACATTTAGCAATCTGTAGCCCTTTGCCTGAAAAGCCAAAACATTTAGGCTCATTTACACCGGCTGTTCCCATTTCAGGATCTGCAACATTTAAAACAGTTCTTGAAATAACCTAGAATAGCTTCTGCTGCTGCCTTTTTTTGTGCACAGTCACCTTGTAGTTTTTAAGAAGTCAGATGCCTTGGGACATCATAAAGCTCAGAGCAAGTGCTGTGAGAGAGATCTCTCTCCTCCACGACTGTGCAGAGTTCCTATTTCTACTCATGAGGATATTAAGCCGATCTCCATCTTCAGTCTTTTGTTTGAGGCAGCAGGTAGGGCTTCAGAGCTGTCTGAATTCAGCATTTGGATGGAAAGACTGAGGCGTTTATCTATCTGGCTGTGGCTTTTAAAATAGCTGTGGGAAGCTGCTCCTTAGAGCTTTACTACATTATGCCAATGCGCAAAGAAGGTGGAGTAGTGGGAGGAGAAATTTAATGTGGGCTCTAAAATGTGCTAAGTGGAATTTATTTTATGGCTGCTTTCTTTGCACATGTGGTATGGATGTTTCTATAATCTGTGTGGTGTGTGCAGAAATGCCTTTGTATCTTTGTATTTCCATATATATGGAAATCTATAAATAGATTTCCATAGTACACACAACCAGCAGTGCACAGGCTATGTAATCAATTGAAATAACCATTTTTTTAAAAATAGAAATAGATCTTTGCTTTTCAGGAAAGGAAGATGAGTATTTATAGCTGTTTTCTTCCATTGTAGTCAGTACATACTTATGAGATCAAAAAAATAGTTTAAGAGTGTATTTTATTCAATTTGCAGAAAATCATTTATATGACTGAAAAAACACCAGATATTTTTCAATTTTCAATTTTAGTCTAGTGGCAAAATAGAAAATATCATCACACCAAGATGTAAGTTTTATCTTCAGCTAGTCAACTTTTGCACTTTAATGTGTTCAGCCACCCACAACCGTTTGTTGAGGTAATGTGTCTAAGCCCTCAGGGACTGAACATATGACTGGGACACCATCAAACTAAGAGATTTAAGCAAATTAAGAAGTTGCTCTCTGCAAATTTAGATGCTGTGGACTGTGTCCAAGTTCCTAGATTACCCTTAAATCAAGATAAAATATCTTAAATTAAAATATTTCCACTTAGATCTAAGCTTTATCTAGTCTTTGGAGCAGTCCAAGAGAGCTTATGCAGTTAATGCTGGATGTGGAGAATAGTGGTAACTCACTAAGCCACTGTGACCGAGATGTATTTAATCCCTCTCATTCTCCCTTGAATGAGACACAGGCCTCTGGCTCATAATTGTGTCACTGAAGTTTCATAAATCACCACACATTTGATGAGCTCCTACAACTATCCTCACAGAGGCACAAAGAAATTGGAAGGCAATGTAACTTAGCTGAAGCCTCTTCTGTGGTGGGATGAACTAAAATCCCCTCCTCTCGTGTTTGCTCAGACAGGAGTGCGGGCCTGGACACTTGCTGCAAGCTCATGAGATGTGCAGTGACATGGTCATCAACTGAGCAACGACTGGTGATCAAGGATGCTCCTAGCAGCATTTTGCAAGAAGAGGGTAATTTGTGCTGGTGTCCTACATATAGAGTATATTTAGTTAATTTATTGTTACATTTTCCTTGCTGTGTCACTGTATTTAATTTCTTTTTCATCCCTGCTCCAAGTTTCTGGATAAAATTCCTGTGTACAGCAGCTTTGTTCCACTCAGATGATGGATGACATGTTCCTGCTCATACACAATTTCTTAAACACTTTGGTATCTCAGTGAATCAGAGATGCTCCCCACTGAAGGTAAAATCAGCTAGATCAGCTCAGAAGTGAGCACCAGAGATCTGCCTGCGTTGGAAGCCAAGAGCTCAGTGCTAAATCAGCAAGTACCTGGGCAGAGAAGGAGCAGATCTGGGCTTCCCTTTTGGCAAGAGCTGTGTTGCACAGGGGTGCAGGGCCATCAGAGAGGCAGCGGAGACTGTGGAGTGGAGCAGCTCCTGGAAAAACACAGCCTGTGGTTTCTTCCAGACACTGTCTGATGCATGTGCATAAAGCAAAGGCTGCCGTGGTCATATCTCCCCACATCCAAGCGTGCTCTGCCTAAGTCAGCTGGCAGTGTTAGGGGTTCCCATTGCTTGCATTTCAGCACATGAGCTTGCTGGTCATGCACTGTGATGCTCCACTCCCTGCAGATTTTCCCATCCATCTTTTCTCTAAGATCAGCTTTCTGCAGTTACCAGATAGCCTTTTATAATAAATGATTCTTAAAGTCAGGGCCTGAATTAAAATCAATATGGACAAAATGCACTGTTAGTTAAGTGTACAATTTCACCACCAGGGCAGATTAGGGGTTGACCTGCAGGAAAGCGGCTCCGCAGAAGGGGATTTGGGAGTCCTGGTTGACAACAGGTTAACCAAGAGGCAGCAACGTGCCCTCATGGCCAAGAAGGCCAGTGGGATCCTGGCTGCATGAGGAGGAGCGTTGCCAGCAGGTCGAGGGAGGGGATCCTGCCCCTCTGCTCAGCTCTGGTGAGGCCGCACTGGAGTATTGGGGGCAGTTCTGGGCTCCCCAGGATGAGAGGGTCCAGCATAGGGCCACGAAGGTGATAAGGGGCTGGAGCATTTGTCTTATGAGGAAAGACTAAGCGAGCTAGGCTCAGTTTGGCCTGGAGAAGAGAAGGCTGAGAGGAGATTTGATCAACATGTTCAGGTACCCAAGGGGTGATTGTAGGGAGGATGGGGCCAGGCTCTTCTCCATGGTGGCTGGTGACAGGACGAGGGGTAACAGGTGTAAGCTGAAACCCAGGAAGTTCCATCTCCATGTGAGAAAGAACTTCTTTCCTGTGAGGGTGACAGAGCCCTGGCACAGGCTGCCAAGAGAGGCTGTGGAGTCTCCTTCTCTGGAGATCTTCCAAACCCGCCTGGATGCCACCCTGTGCCCCGTGCTCTGGGTGTCCCTACCCAAGCAGAGAGGTTGGACTAGATGATCTCTAGAGGTGCCTTCCAACCTCAGCTATTCTGTGATTCTGTGATCTGCTGAGGTAAATACTTTTGGCTGAGGACTGCTCGTTCCAACGGTCATTGTTCAGCCTCAGACCCGATGCGATTTACCAGATTGCTGAGGTTATGCTAGATATCTTACCCTTCCTGGGGAGCCCTGTAACCCTGGTATCTTTCTGTAGAATGAAGTTTTCAGTTGTGTAGTATTTAACTCAAAAGGAATACCCAAAACACATATCCAGTTTCTTGTTTAGGACTGCCTTGGTGCTTGTGTGGTGGGAACCCCCTCCACTTTTACCATATTAACAGAACTACATAGAAGAAAAGCAGAAAGAGCTCTTTATACCACATTCATCACCACATAAATAACAATCTGCCAGGACCAGTTATGGGCTGGTTCTATTACATGCCACAAAACAATAGTCTCTGCACAAGGCTGCTTTTAAAGCTGACACTGCTTTAACTTTAAACTTTAACTGCTTGACTTAGTAGGTCCTTTCATTACTCCTGTCCATTAAGTATAGACTTCCATATGTGCAGCACCAATGTGAACAAATCAAACATACACTCACACCACAACCAGAGAAATGCAGTAGTAAACACATCCTTCTGAAATCTTCACATTCCCCCTCCATGTGCCATTATCATCTGTTATATTTAAAATGCCAACATAGTCATTTTTTTCTATAAACTTAATCTCGATGGCCTGACAACCATCTTTGTGTCAATGTGATACTGACAAATAAGCATTGTACAAAAACAGAGGAAGAGGGGTTACCCCAGGCTGGGGAATGCTGAAAAACTCATCTGTTACTCGGTAGCTCTTGGCTTGGTTCTTGCTTCTGACAAAGATTTACTGGGTGGCCTTAGCTCAGTTTCTGATGGATATATTCAGGCTATCTGTTTCAGCACCAGAGAGGAACGCATATGCTTCCTGCTCAAAGTTCAAGAGACCTTGGGGACGTATCCAGCCCATCTTTTATACACATCCATGTTGCTATTATACTTGCTTACTGACTGGTCTAACACTGGTGTGAAAAGCTCTCTGATGATCCTCCAAGTAACTGCTGAAGTCCCTGCACTATGCAAGGTGGTCTGAATATAACCCCTTATCTCTACATGTCTCGACTTCCTCACCTAAGTGCATGGCCAGTAACGTACCTCAGCAAGGCCATGGAGGTGTTCAGATCCCAGGGAAGAGAAAACCTGCCTGCTTCTATAGGCAAAGGTGCACTCTGCTGAAACTAGGTAAGGAGACCTGGTTTTAGAAGAGTTTATCACCTGCAGGAACTTCCTGCAGAATTTGGCCAGCAAGATAGAACAAGCAACAGTTACAAAAGGGGAGCAAAAGTTAAAAAGAGTGCACCCTGGCATCTCTAGCAGCAATTTTACATGATTATGCTGTATCCCAGATCAGTTATTTCCAATGTTACGATATTTTGCAATTTCCTCCTGTAGTTGGCATTTATCATACATATGTACAAGTACAACACAGATGGACACAGGGGTGAATTATTGCCTTTTCTTCTCGCCCACCCTTTCCCAAACATCTAGACCTTTATTTCTGTAGTATTTAGTCTTCCTCAGAAGAGTATCTTTGTCTGGAAAAACAATATATGCAGCAGCTACAAAAGATAAGGAGGAAGAGAACAGTATGGCTAATGATGAGAACACCTACAGAAAAAATGTACAGGGTTTTATCACAGTAATCCTGAGGCTGGTGAAAAGGTGGGATGAAATTTGGCAGGTACACAGAAAACACCCAGTAGTTCCCCAGAATGAACCAGAGGAAGAGGAAGAGGCTGAGGGTCAGGTGGATGTAGTACTTGTGGGCATTCTGCCTCCAGGGATATTCATCGTCATCGTCGTCGTCAATCACAACAGACTTGGAAAGCAGCTGCCTCATCTTGGTTGAGTCGTACAGCAGGAGAGTCACCTGGAGGCATCGGGGAAGAAAAGGAAATGAACAGATTTGCTGTGAAAATGCTGAACCCCATCTGGCCACTGCCAGATTGTGTGTGGGGAAGTCATATAAGAGAAGGCTGAGGAGCAATGAACTAAATAGATTCTGTGGAAAAGAATGGATTTTTTTCCTTACAAATTATTAACCAGTGAGATTTAAGCCAAACATCTGGAAAAACTTATCAACAGTGAGGATGAGAAGGGATGAGAACCGATTATGTAGGGGCATGGCAGTAGCCTCTGCATTGGGGACATTTGCAAACAGGTGAGAGGAACTTCTGAATTACTTGAGGAGGCTTTTCCTTCTTTGTAGGACTAGGTGTTGTAACCCCAAATCCACAGCTGTCTTCCGGCTTGATAGAAGCCTCAGTCCTATTTTAGGTACTCAGGTTCCCTTGCAAGCTCCCTGCAGCTAGATGTGTCCTTGGGAAAAGGAAAACATTTCCTCAGCTAAGGAAAAAAAATATTTGGATCTATGTTCTGCCTGGTTTGGATTTTAGTCTATGTTTCCCATTTTCCAGAGCCAAGACCTAGTGCCAGGACATCCTGCGAACAACTTTCTTGCTCTTCCCCATTGCACTTGTTCAGCTGTGGATAAATGCTTAAGTATTTATTGGCAAAACAGGCTGTTTTCCTAGCCCACTGGTTGGCCCACTTGCACAGGTTCATGGGAAATACAGATTTCAACGTGGGCAAAGAGGGAGGTTTCCACTTGTATCTCTCACATCTTAGCTGAGTGCTCAGACTGGTTGGCTTGTCCAGACCAGCAGAGGACATTCCTTGTCTCGGGAGATATTTTCTTGTCTATGAGTCAGGCTCCTGAAACAGAGGAGCCCACTTGGCCAGTGGGTCTGAGATTTCCTGTGTCTTGGAAGATCCATAATATCACATTAGCTTTGAGCTGAGCCCAGCACATAGGCAGCTCCCTGCACTCCAGCACCATCATGCTCAGCAAAGGGAATGGGTTTACAGGCAGGTGAGTTTGGTTAGGAGGAAGTCAGGGAACACTTCTAGGCAGATTTACGGATCTCAAATGCATCTAAGCAATTAATGAAAGGCATATTTGATCCTTGGCTGGCATATATAGGGTACTTGTGCCTTTTAAAAGTATCAAGATACTAAAGAAACAGATGAGGAAGCTACAGATCTGTATAGAATGAACCAGAATATGAATCAGAATGACTAAATGGAGTCCATAGCAGCATAGTATTCTTTCAAGTCTTATTCTGGGAGTTTAAGTTAGCCAAACATACTGCTTAGTCACAGCTTCCATAAGCTAATGCTGTGCATGCTCATGGGTATAACAGAGGGTAGACCTGAGACAGACGGAATTTAGCTGAAGGACCTTGCCTCAAAAGATGGCATATGAGTTAGGTAAACCAAATTCTTCTGAACGCAGGTAGTGCTAGACTGCAAAATACCCAGTCCCACTTTCATTGATGTCACATTCAAGCCGTTATTTGATTTCAGTAGTAATATTAATTGATCCACTTACCATCTTATTAAGACAAGAAAAACTGACTTTAATCACCAATAGCTAACACATAGTCAACATTTTTTGATGAGGGCTTCAATTCATTAGCATGAAATTCTTCTTTCAATTATGATTTTATTTTTTCCTAAACTACTATTAAATGAACATTTGACTCTACGTGGAAGTTCAACGATGTGATCACATAACTTTGCATTTGCCAGTAGAACATGCATCATTAAAAATTCCTTATGAAAAAAATTAAGACTTATTTTTTTTTCTCCACTTATTACTGCCCAAAGGCCCTCTTGGGAATGATTTATTTCCCAGCCATGTGCAGTCTGGTTACCACTGTGTAAAGCTGAAGGGTACATAGAGACTTGCAGAAGCACTGGCTGTCAGCAGGGAGCTCTCATTTGCCCCATAGACGACCCCTCTATAGCTTTATAGTGCCCAAGCTGTAACACAGATGAAGATGTCTCTGCCCGCCAAGCAGACTGGCAGTAAATATATATCTGCAAATGAAGGAGAAAGGTCTGGCAGGCTTGGAGGATTGCTTGGGGAGACAGGACTCCGTTTGCCATGGCCCTCATGTTTTGTAGCCATTTGTATCAGCAGGGATGATGCAACACACAGATGCTGTGTGGATCTCCTAGATCCCTCAGATCGCACCATCATGCGTGGGACAACACTGAACACAGCTCATTGGAGCCTCCCTTGACTGAAATGTGCTTTCAGCGCTGAGACAAGCAGGGCCCACTCCAGAGAGCTGTGTTCAGTGCTGGTTGCTCACAGCTTTCTGCAGCCATCATTATGCCACAACTTCAGCGTGTCAAATTCTCATCACACACAATATTTTTCACACATAGAAGGCACATTACCTTTAAGCTGCCAATCACACCGCCCACCAGCAGATATAATGGGATTAGTGGCTGAACTGGGCAGTCGTCCAAAAACTTCATTCCTGAATAGCAAAAAAATTAATAATGCTTATTATTGCTAGTGATCACGTAATGCAACGTGCTGTGCCATTAATAGTCAAGATGCTGCAAGTGGGGTGTTGTTATGCCCAAGCCTTGCACCCAACAGGGACTGCATTGAGGATGGTTTTTGTCTGACATTACAGGAGTGAGGGTCAGGAACAGGAATAGGGCAGGACAAGGAAGAGGATGCAAAAAGGGTCATACAGAGTTGCAGCATCTGAGCCATCTAAGCAGGTACATTGGCTTCAACTTCTGTCTTTTTTTTTTAAATGAGTGATAAATTTAGATAGTCACAAATATCCAGAGGAAGCATAATTTTCATCAGAGATAGAAAATTCCATTGAAATTCAAAACTGTCAAAATAATCAAAAAGCTGTTCCTGTAAATGAGGAATTCTGGAAAGTTTCTCCCAGGTCTTTCCTGCTCATTAGCTCCTGTGAGTGGCAAGTTCCTGAATTAGATGCCCTGAAACTTGGGGCTCCCATGCAGCTCATAGGAAGCCAGGCAGCTTATAGGGAGCCAGAGAAGAAAAAATTTCCATGATGTTTTAGTTGCTGGAGACTTAAAACACTGGTTGTTATGGAGCCAGGGATCCTGGCAACCCTCAAATTTACAGCTAGAAAGAGAAAGCTGAGTAAGTTTCAGGGAAGGGATTTTATGGCAGTATGAGGATAATGATGGCATTTGACCCTGAAGCTTGTGATACAGGTCTGTGGCAGTGAGAGTCATCTGTCCAAATTTAGATGTCTGCAATGCAGGCATCCCTGTCTGAACTAGTTTCCTAGACTCTCTTTATAGGCAATAGAGAGAAATAGGCACTTCTGAAATCCAATTCATCTCGTCCTAAGACAGATATTTAAAATAGGTCAGGTGAACTGTGCCCTGAAAGTGCCTCTTTCTCTCTGTAACTGCACAGGGAATCTAGACAGACAGCTGCAAATGTCTGAAGTTAGCTGAGATCCCCTGCATGAATGTCCTACCCATTGGCATTTTAGTCAGTTTTAAACTTTGTTTCACTGCAATTTTACAGTCATTCATCCAATATTTCAGACCTTTTGCTGATGATTTGTGTTTTTTGTTTAATGTATGATTTGTTTTCTAGGAGGATTTTTGACTTTCCCCTGCGGTACTGGAGTTATCTAGGCACAAGATGCTGAAGGCAACACACTGGTCTAAGCATCTTTCAGGTAGAACATCTTACCCCATGTTCAGGATTATAACTGAACAGGCAGCACTAGGTCAGAAAAGAGGTACTAGTGTTTTTGTTTGTTTGTTTATTTTTTTCTGGTTTTTGTTTTTTGTCTTTTTTTGCAAGTAATCCTCCTCATATTGACTTTTTGTCCACTAAATCTACTGCTATTACTGGTCCGGACATCGATGACATCCTGTGCAACTTTTATAGTGTAGTGTAGGTGTTGTGGTTTTTTGTTTTGTTACTATAGACATACTGTTAGTCATAGGATGCAGGGATGTGTTTTGTAGTCTGTGTTTTGTGTGTAAGGGCTATGGAGTCCAATGAACTCTTAAAACTAAATATCTCTTACTAGCCTTCCCACAACTGAAAAGGGCTGGACTTGGCCTCTGTGCCTTCTTGTCCTCTGTTTCTAGGAGGTAATTTTTATCAATTTCACCACTAAACACTAAGAGTCATTCTGAGCCTTGCCCAAACTCCTGGTGTTACAGACTGGGCTGCAGGGAAGTCAACAAGAATTAAATCATTTTCAGAAAGCAGCTGCCAGGGTTTCCAGAGCCCTGGCCCTGTAACAGCCTGCCACAAAAGCAGCTGGCTGGGGATTTCAGGGAGAATATTTCAGTCTAGGAACCTGCATGATTGCTATTTCCAGTGTATTACTGAGGTCTTGACTTGAGATAGACTTCAGGACAACTTGCCAATGTTTTTTTCATGGAGCTGAGATTCTGTTTCCCAGACAAGTCACTTCATACATGTGGCATGACAGTCACCAGCCTTGGGAAGGATTTGAATGAAAAGTAGTGACACGTAGTAGTTTGGGGGATATTTCCAGGCAAATATGGTGGGAAAAGAAAGGTGGTGAAAGGGGATAATACAGCAGTAATTGAAAAAATAAAGCCTTGTGGGTGAGTAAGAGATATGGACCGACAGTTGACAGATGGACACTGACACCAGGCATGTTCCCCTCTGGCTGTTAATGGTGGGAATAGATGAACCATGAGAGATCAAAGCTTTGCTTCTAGCCAAAATGCTCTTTCCGATGCTCTCTTGAAGCTGCTATATGCTGAATATAAGAATATGAGAATACCCTTCAGACAACTATCGGGAGCACTTGAGAGGCAAGGAGTTATTTAATTTGGTGTAGGTATGAGGAGTAGTTCTGAGTTACAATTGAACTGGGGAAAATTTAGACTGGCAATTATGGAAAAGATGCCATAAGGCTTCAAATGTGCTTTAACTAACCAAGGAGACCACTGTATGTAAAGGCAGTCTGGACAACCAGCAAAAATGTGTTACTTAGGGCAATCCTTTATTCAAGCGAAAACAAAAACAAAATTTAAAAAAATCTAAGTTGTCTTTCCATTACTATTTATGGAATGTTTGGTGAAAAAAAGTATCATCTCTACCAGTAAAAATTAGGAAGTGGTTAAAAAATATGTGATTTATAAAACGTAACATGTCTAGAGCTTGGAAAAAATTTCTAAGTCCTCCTCACATATCCTGACAATTCCTATCACGTGTTCTGTGCCCTTGCACAGAAATTTAAGACTGTGTAATGTTAGTGTGTCATTACTGCTAAGGCTACCACTTATCCATCTCTGAGTTTTAACTAATATTATTAAAATTTATCTGTTAATGTTTGAAAATCCCTCACAGTTGTCCTCTAGAGAAAGCAAGGGACAAAATGCCTGGAGGCTCATCGTAAGTCATTCTCAGAGATCACTGTAACAGAATGTTATCAAAAAATCAAAGGGCTTCATTTTGATAAGTATCTGCATTTTGCTTTGACATTTAATTTTCCTAAAAATGCTTTCACATTTGAGTAGCTGCAGGAAACAAATATCCTCCAGCAACAGTATTTTATAGTGACATTATCTCTTAATTTTAGTAAATTGAAAAAAAAAAAAAAAAAAAGTGCTATATCTGATGTGGGAGGTGTCCAGAACTTCAGGCTAATACCTTACCATACACTTTCTACTTCTCACTGATCTTAAAAAATATGAGATATTCCTGATATTCCTAAGAAATGATATTTATAAGTGATGAGATTCCAGCCCCGGATTCCCTTCCAGAAGACTAGCTGCCAACCTGCATGCAAGCTGCCCCACGGTGTAAGTGATACCTTCCTACCCCTGTTTCATAGCTTGGGTGTATTCAGCCCAGCAAAATGCTAAAGCTAAAATCCTCTTATGGGATAAATAGCAATTTTAAGTCCTGGTTAAGCATAAGAGCCTAAGTGTTGAGATGTAACAGTTCAGCACATTTCCCTATTTCCTAATTGCTCCTTAATCCCAAATGAGAACTCCCTAATTCCTAATTAGGACTCCCTAATCAGAGTCCTACTAGAGTCATCTCTGGGACTCACAACAGGCCAGATAAAGGAAGCGGCACCAACCTCTAGCTGAACATGTTTTATAAGGATCTGGCCAAATATAGATGCCTACAGCTAGATTAGTTGTATAGACAACCTTAAAAGTCATCTCACCCTAATGCAGACACCCAAAAGAAGTGCCTGTTTCTCTCCGCTGGCTCCAAGGGAAGCTGCAGATGTGCACGGTCCTAAGCCAAGTGGGAGGCACCTTGCCCACAGCATCTGGACGTCCATAGAGTTAATTTGCACCATCTTTCATTAACAGTGAGAGAGATCTCAAGGACACCAATCTGTAATGATTGCAAAGATTCCCAAGGACAAGACTTAAAAATAAGAGTGATCCAGACAGACTGGAAAAGGCCATCCCCAATCTACAAGGTAAAGTCAAGCATTGCATATAGGAGAAAAAAATGTAAAAATAAAAAATGAGAAAAGTCTGATAGGGAGCTGCATTGCCAAAAAGCATCTGGACTTACAATGCACCGTAAACTAAATTGGAGCTAAATGAGCTGGTGCAGAGAGAGCATATTTCATATTTGCGGGAATCCTGCCTGTTAAACAGGGGAGCTAATTGCTCTGTGCTCCTCATTCCTGAGGCCTCAGCTGCAGTGTTGTGCTCTGTCACATGTTTTTGAGGGGAAAAAACAGTTATATTGGCCAGAGGCCAGAGGAGAGAAGCAAAAAATGCCAAAAATCCATAGAAACAAGGCCCTGCAAGGGCAGGCTGAAAGAACTGGGTTTCTGAAAAGTTAAGGTTGAGTGGGGGTATAACCACAGCCTACAACTACTTCAAAGGCTGTTGTGAGTGGGACAGTGACCAATCTATCTTTGTGACCGTGGCGTGTAGGACAGCTTGTAATCTGTTTAATTTGCTATAGGGAAGATTTAAGTTGATACAGAGAAAAATATTTTGACTATGAGAGCCATAAAATGCTGAAAGAGGCTCCTTGGGAAGCTCTGGAATTTCCTTGAGGAAGGACAAATCAGGCATCTGTCAGAGCTGCCGTGAGCATGCAAATCCTGCCTGCAAGTGGACGCTGGCTGGCGTCTCTATCAATTTTTCTCAAAGTGTGGATCGCAACCCCAGGGAGGATGTGAAAGGCCCAAAGGAAGCTATAAAGTGCTAGAAAAAGGTCTTTCTAAAAAAAAAAGAGAGAGAAAAAAAGCAGAAAATCAATATTAATGATAAAGAAAAGATGATGCTTAAGAAAGAAGTAAAAGCCTTATGCATTTTAAAAAATGTATAAAATTATGCAGCTGATAATACGTGCTCTTCCTTTCTTAAATATTTGATCTTGAAATGCAGCCAACAAATCCAGCCCTCAGGGGGTCATGCAGACACACTTTCAAAAAGTTAGGGAAATAGCAGACTCGATGATCTCTTTTCCCCCTCCAGCTCTGCGCATCTAGGATTTCTGCAGTGAGCTAATACAGAGGAGATCCAGATTAACAAAGTCTCCTCAGCTATCAGATTCGGAGCTGCCTCCCACAGGAGGAACCAAAACTTTGCCACGTGTCGGTAGCCTAAGCAGCAGTTGTGCCAAAATCAATGCTACAGTTTAAAAAAAAAAGTGAGTTAAAATAGGCCTAGGGCTCACCATTAAAGAAACTGAAAAAGTGTTTCAAATGATGCAAAAATGAGCAGTGCAAAAGCAGAAAATTCCTCTGAATGGTTAAATGGTTAAATTTAAACGGGATGGTTAAATTCAAGAAATTTAAGCATTGTTGGATATGAAAATAAATCATTAAGGCCTCCAAACATCCTGTGTCCTGCTGGGTACTAAGGTGACACAGTGGCAAATTTTTAGACAAACAGGCTCAGATTCAAGAACAGCTTCCTCCCTGCTGTATAGTGTGTGCTGTGATTCTGTGTCTCAAGCTACAATATTAATATACAGTTTTGAAAGTATAAATATGAGAACAGCTGATATTTATGCTGCTAGTCTGATTATGCTTATATGAATCACTGGTACTGGAAATTTAACCACCTGGGCTCATCGGTTGGCTTTAAGAGGCCTATATTCCCCACGACAGAGTCTCCGAAGGAGAATTTAACGATTGCTCCAAAATAGTTAATGCAGTTACATGAGCAAGTCTATGGCAAGAGTACCAGCTGCTGTAGATCCAATTATCTGAATAACTCGTCTCTCTCGGAGGTTGCATTAACCTGCCACACAGAGCCAGGGAACTCGTATTTTTACATTTCTTTCATAGTCAGCTTACCTGTAAAAGCCATGGACAGTGGCAGAGCCAGGAAAGCAAGGAGCCCAAATATAAAGCAAACTATGGATGAAAAAAAAAGACAAATCAGAAAAAAGACATCATTACTGAGGGTGGTTGAAGATGAAAGAACTGAAGTTCGATGCAGTGCTTTGCAGATGCTTTGTTTTCACATACAGCTGGGGAGAGGCAACAAGGTGGGAACATGGTGTTAATTGTGCATCCTTCAGCAAGGGGGTTGTCACTTCCCCAAAACTCGAGCTTCAGTTTTTAATTCACACATTAGTATTCCCTGTACCAGCAATAACAGGAGGAGAAACACAGACTGCTGCTGTTGCTGCTGTTCGTAGGTGTCTTAGTGCAAGGGCAGGGCCTGGCTTCAGCAGCAGGGACCCTGCCAGGCCCCTGTGCAGCAGTGAGTGACTTTGCACGCGCTGATCCATGGCAGCTGATGAGCCGTAACTGTTTGCTAAGCAAACAGCAGCTCCACTGCCCTCCCACTCTGCTGCCGGAGAGGGCTGAAACAGCCTGGCGCTGCTGCAGGCGTGGGTCGCTCTTGGCTGGCCGGCTCTGGAGATCCCTCCCCTCTTTCAGCAGCCTCCTGCTCTTCACTAAGCTCTTCGCACACTCGCAGCCTCTCGTTAGGCCAATTCTGCCAGAATTTCCCTTTTCACCATAGGTCACGTTTCGTGGCAGGAACTCTTGCTGCTACATTATCTGGAGTTTCAGTTTCATATTCTGAGTCTGTGTTATTATAGTCAAGTTGGCTTTGAAACACGCCTGTGAACGTTACGTTCAAATAACACCCCATTTATCTACTACCCAAATGAACACAATTCAGTCATGCAGGAGCAGCATCAGCTGGACCATGAGGACCACCAAACCGTCGCTGTCACCGTGTGACTCTCAGAGCAGAAGACACCCCTCTGCCTGAGGCTTCATATCCCTCCCCTGCTTCTGCCTGTGCTGCAAGAGCAAGGAATGAGGAGCAGGAAAAGAGGAGCCCGGCAGCAGGGAAGATGATGTCACTTCTTAGCTGTGCCTGTGCTCCCTGCAGAAGGAGGGCTCGGCAGGGCATGGGGTGACATGGGGCAGCGCATCCGGCACTCACGCATCTGGATTCGCCTTTCCTCTAGCGTCTACCCAACAGCACCTTTTTGGAGGGGAGGAGTGGGAGGCAGGGACTGCTCACAGCTCCGGAGAGGAGACATCGCCTCCTTAATTCCCTTCCCTCAAACAGTCGCTGCGACTGTATTTACTCATTATCTCCCCATTCAGCTTCAGTGTCTTAGCCCTCGAACTGGAGGAGCAGGTGCCTGGGCTGGGAAGGCCTCCAGACTTGGGCTTAGCAAAGTGGCACCCTCAGCATTGGGCGACGCGACCCCCAGAGCTCGGCAGGCCCTCGCGTTGCCGCTCACTGCACGAGACTGGTTCCTCCCCAGACGTGCGGGGTTTCCACAGAAATCTTCCCCGCTCAGGACACACACGTTCTGCTGGGATTTGTCTGGGCTTTGCTGCCCCGTTCTGGCGTGAAGGCAGATTGCTGGGGAAAACGTGGCTCACGCAGGGCGGTGAGGATGGCACAGCTCTGCAGAGGAGAAGGTGGGACCCAGGCAGCTTCCTGCTGCCACTTACGGCATCTCTGAGTCGCTGATGTCACCTCGTGAGCCGGGCAGAGATGTCTGAGGATGTATTCCCAGAAAAGGTCGCAAGAAAAGGCTGGTAGTTGGTAAAACACAGGGTAGGTGAGCGAAACATTTCCAGCCCTGGCTCAGAAGAACATCTGTCCTGAGAAATCGGTATCAAGGCTGAGTTTTCGAGCTCCTGCTGGAGTCTCCCCATGCTCTTCCACCATACAGCAATAAATGAGCTTGAAGCAAACACTAATGACCTAAGCTGATCTGAAACTTCCAGGCTGCAGTTTGCTGCCTTGATCTTTCCAAGCACCTGGAAGTTCCACATTGGCTCAGGTTCTCGTGGGATTTTTGGAGGTGATTTATGAGTGTGAATCCTCACCTACCCACTGTGCTTACATAGTGGGCTAACACAGTTGTAGTGCAGCCTACTCAGGAGAGGTCTGTGCTGGATGCAGTAATAAATGAAGTGCTGTAGAGATTAACTATCACTCCCAAAGGCTGTTTGTGCTATGGACTGACAGGCTTTTGCCATGAGTTGATGTCTGGCCACAAAAAAGAAGGATTTTTTGATGAGATGCTGTCAGCTCCCAGGCTAATTCCCTACTTATTCCAGGGTTTATCTGCACAGGAAAGTTGAGCAAAATTCTTCTGGGCATTTGAGCGCCAGGGGAGTGTCACTGTATCAGATGGGCTTCCACAAAGGAACGGAGAAAAGACTTGATGAAAAACTTTGGAAGAAGAGAATTAAATCACTGCAGCTTGGCCAGACGAATAAGAGAAAATAGTAACAGGGACTGAGCCCTAACGAAGAACTGTGGGTGATCCAAGGGGTAGAGAAATGAGAAATGAGGTGAACTTGAGTAAAACAGAGATTGAGTCGGCTACAAGGGAAAATGCTGTAGGATGTTTATTAATGGAATAGTCTTTATGGAACCCCATCCTCGGGGTAATTCATTCCTCTGACCAGTGCACATGCTCAGCAGCTGTGGGGTTAAATGTTCGGAGCAGCCACGCCATGGAGCTCTTGTCCCAGGGCAAAGCCCCAGGGAGTGTGAAGCTTGGAGGCCAAATCCAGCCTCAGGAGCTCCAGCTGCTCACCGTGTGCCATGACATTGGGTTAGGAAAGGTGGTAGTGTGATGAAATAGCTCCTGGACACCCAGCAACCTACTCCAGCCCCATAACTCCAAGGATGTAAGCGCCTGGTTCCAGCACTGGCCCTGGTGGGGACACCTTCCTCAGAGACGCTTCTGAGTAGGGACGTGCCTGCACCCTGGGGAGCATCACCCCGCTGGGGTTTGCAGGCTCCCGCAGGGGTCAGCAGTGCTGCGGATGGCTCCTCAGCTGCATGCCCTGGTGCAGGTAGCCTGGGGTGGCTCCTCGCAATTCTTTTCCAGGGGCACCTCTTAAACAAGTGCTTAGGCCTTGTATAGAGAGTGATTACATAAAGAATGTTGCTTTACAATAAACCCAGGGTGGAGAATCAGCATTCATTTTTGGGGGTCAGTTAATTAAAGGCTACCCTTATGTTTTGAACTTAAATTGCTACACCAAAAAAAAACAACAACAAAAAAAAAAACAAACCAAACAAAAACAAAAAGAACCAAGAGAACTTAAATGCTGTTTTAGAGACATGTTAACTCCCCAAAATTCTTTAAATAACAGCACACCACAGGTATACCTATGTGGCTATGCTGAAATACTGTTTGAAAATTATATGCTGGACAACAAGAAAATGTGAAATTAGGTGTCCCTGCAGTATGGAAGCCTTGCATTTTAATGATCAGAAAATCAGTTTTGGATGAACTAACTGATCCATAGCAAAGGCAAGATGATTTTGAATGTAAATGTAAAGAAAACCTGAAGGTAGCAAGTTCCTTGGAATGGTATTGCTGCTTCTGGATGGGTAACTTTGTGTGAATGCCTGATGTAAGAGAGCATAGGGGAGATCAGAACTAGATGATCCTCTGAAACATTTCACAAGGATCATATATGTTCCCAGGCATTGCTAAAGTCCCAGTGGCGATACAATGCCAGCAGGGAAGGATGATATGTTGGTTGCAGTGTGTAGGAGCAGGGACTGGAGCACGTACTCGCTCCGTGTGCAGGCTGGGGACAGCCCCAGCTCCCCAGAAGTGGCTTAATCAGTAATAGAAGCTCAGCTTGAACTTTGGGAGCCTTTCAAGTAAGACCAGAACCATTAATATAAAAGACCTCAAGGCAGCAGCCATAGACGTGACAGTAATTTGTGTGGGAGAAGTATCAATTATGGTGAGGAGTTAAATATGTTAAGGAGTTTTCTTCTCTTTTTTAAGTAGATTTAGAAATTGTTACTGCCTAAAAGCAAAAGCAAAAGGCACCTGGAGCTCAAAGCAAAAAGCAAGATACACCTGGAGGGAGTACATTGCATTAAAAATCTTGGATTTTAACTCTCTGCCAACTCTATTGCATTCCTGGTCTTATGAAATCCCCCACCACTGAAGTGTGTTCCTCCTGAGCTCGTGCAGCCGCAGGACAAATTCACTTTCTGCAGAGCTGCTCCTCTGGGGACAGCAACTTGCCTGTTGATCTGGGCCAGGGAGCAGCCATCTCTTCATGCTCAGCCTCTGTCCCTTACCCTGAGCCAGATGAACCAGCTGATGATAAAACCTTCGGTCTCATGAGCCCAGGTCAGACGAAGAGAGAAGACTCTGTCCCAAAGAGCCCACCAGAAGCCCCAGAGAAGTTTGTCTTGGCACCACATGGCACCGGAGCATTTTCTCAGAGACTTCACACGGGCTGGCACTAATTTTGCTTTAGGGGAATAGTTCATTCATTCCCAGATTGCCTGCAACTGCTTTTATCTATTTGTTTTGCTAGTATATACTTTTGCTGGTCTTGAAACCACTTGAAACAGAACAGGAGACAAAAACTGCATTGCTTAGGCTTTCTATTGAAGTCATTTTTGCGTACTTTGTGGTGTTTACATGTGTTTGAAGTTTTACACTGGTTTGCAGTGTTATGAGTGCCATGACAGGCAGGTACTTTAAAGACACAGTTGTTATTGTGTGCTCTATTATTGCTCTATCATCTAAAACTGTCTAGAAAAGAAAACATCTCAGAAAGGATAGGAGAAAAGGAAACTTCTGTGAAAGATTCAAGTGAGATCTGGTATCATTTTAATTTCTTTTTATACCTGTCTTGGCTGCAGTGCTTTTTAAATATGGAGAGATATGATTCTGTGGAGAGCAATGCTTCCAGAGCTGCCTTACCATTGCTGGCAATTTTGGATATGCACCGGTGACAGGCTTTCTCCAGGCCGGCAGCCATGGCCAAGCGCCGCTGCGGGTGTCTGTAGGGACACAGAGAGCAATACGGTTACGAAAATAATAAGCAGTGTCTTTCATGGACCAGAAATCTTGACCTAGAATCACTCAACATGCTTAAGCAGCCTTTCACTACCCCAAAAACCCAAAGCAACCACAAACCCAGATGGCCGCAGAAGGCAACATACTTGGAGTCAAAAAACATCTGGAGCTGGAGCCTCATGTGACGCTGGCATCAACCCTCTCCCTCCACAACCCTCCTTGATTTGACACATTTGACACCTCAACACAATTTGCAGCAACATAAAGCTTTTTTTCCCCAACTCTCCTCATCCTGCCCGTTGCTTTTTGCTACGCTCCTCATGCACAGTTTGCACAGTGCAGGACTCACATCTTTCTCAGTAAATAGAGGAGATGCAGTGAAGGTGTCCACATCTGCCAAAAGGGACTACTCAGTGGAGGCCAAATTACTAGAGCCCTGTTCATGCTCAGAAGAGAACAGGGTGCTTGGCTGCTGGATGAGGCCAATTCTTAATACGTAGCCCCAGTGAAAAGATGTGTGAATAATACAAAGGTCTTCAGGATCACAGGGAGGCTGGATGACAATTAATAACTCTCTGTCTCTGGGAATTATAAAAGGATCTCCTTTCATTTTCACTGGGATTAGGGCAGCACGAAGTGTGTTTAGCTTCTATGAGAAAACTCAATGACAAGGGCAAGGTTCACTGCATGACACAAACCTCCAAGGAGATTATCCAGTGAATAAAAGTTCACTGGTAGATTAGGTAATTTAACCTAATTAGGTAAAGAAAAAGGGAGAAGGGTGAGAAAAAGAATATAAATGAGGAGAATTTTGAAGAGGAGCATTAAAAAAAAAGTGAAGAGAACCACATGGAGACCGGCACAAGACGGCTTTCATTAAAAAGTAGCTGGATTAGAAAGCAGCTCTTTGTAAAGACTTTTTATGAGGTTGTGTGAGGGATGAGCAAGCGACTAGGCATCCCAGGCCCCGACACAGGGCAGCACCAGCCAGCTGAGTGTCATCCAGCGCGTATGAAATGTGGAAAAAGCCCTCCCCTGCTCTGAGCCTCAGCCTGGCCCCTATTGCAAGAGGGCATGGGGCTTGCCCCTTGACCATGAGCACTGCAGTTTACTTCCCGGCAACGCCGGCAGCAGTCGAGGCAGCTCTGGCTTGCTCTACTGGTGAGCAGCCAAGCAAGCAGCAGGGAACGAGCCTCTTCCCGGACATCCTCCTTGGTCAGTAACCCTTGAACATCAACGTGGGCCTCTCCATCCACGCTGAACGATGCCCTGGATTGGAGCTTACCCATGGGAGCAGCATTTAGCTGGCCTCCAGGGAGGGCAAATCCTTCTCTTCAGGCCACCAAAACTTCTTTGAAGATGCTTTTGAAAAGCAAACACTGTGCCGGTAGATGGCAACTGCTGATAAATATTTTAAGGAAGCAAATGAGCATTTTTATGTGCTCAGGGAAAACTGGAGGGAGAAAGGTAGTTTTTGCAGTCAAATTTTGTTCGCTTTACCTCAAAAGCTTTGGCATAGATTTATGCTTAGAAAGTGAACAACTAGGCTTTAATTTTGAGTATAGCATAGGCTCCTGATATATTGTATGTTTTAAATTGCACAAAGAAATCAATAACATTAGTGTTTAATGTGAACGTGCATGGCCAGAATTAGTTTTATAGCAGTAACTTCTACGGAAGCCGTGTTAACTAAATTGTTAACCCAACGTAATAGAAAGTTGGTTCAGTCTCAAGTTTTCCTCAACAGAAAATGTCTGCGGTTGGGAATGCAATATTTGTGGAAGTAGAGGGGGAAACGTATGATCTGTCTAAATTTACCGTTGTTTTAAGCTAAAAATAAATAAATAAATAAATAAAAGCAAAGAATGCAAAAGGAGAGATCGGCTCAGTATATGTGAGCAGGTCCCCATCTAGTGACAGGTCCCAGAAACAACTGCACATCAGCACTGCATGCACAGCCTTCAAAGGGGAGATGTAAGAGGCAACCCCCCTGCTGAGGCTCCACGTGAAACCTTTCACACAAGAGCGTGACACGTAACTGCCTGGAGATGGTATCAACCCCTTGCTCAGAGCCTGGACCAGGGCTATCCCATTTATCTGCCGGAGTGCCAGGAGCACCACGTGCAGAACAAGACCCATCCACGACTGGGAAAAGTCAGATCCGGACCTCCTCCCGCGAGTCGTTCCCGCTCGTGCCATGTCCCACATTGCTGGATCTGGAATCTTTGCTCAGTTGCTGGTCCCAGTGAGCAGCAGCGGGCAGAGTCCATAGCAGGGTCCCGCTGGTGCCTTCCTGAGCTCAGGCAGTTTTAGCATTGAGCTATTTCCCTCCTCATCATCCTTGTCACAAGGGTTACACTGCTCGAAAGAGGTGTGCTGACCCAAAAGGCATCCCTGACCCCTGCAAATCCTGAACCCCTCTGTACCTCAGTCCAGACAGGAACTGCTTCCACGTCTGCCCTCCTCCACCAGCCCTCTCTGCCCAAACTCAGCTGTGCCGTGCTGCTCGGGCTGGTGCACACAGCAGACCCTCAGCATCCTCTGGCATTCCCTAAACCCAGTTCCTGCTCAGTGTCTCCGGACTCACGAGGGCTGCCTGGTCCAGCTGGGACACAGCAAGCTCACCTGGGCTCGGTAGGTCCTGGAAAACTAGGGGTGACTGATGGAGGGATTTCTTTTTTCTCTCTAAAATACTCAGAGCATCGTATCCAAAGTTGACACCCAAAGCTAATTTCTCCTTGACAAGCCACATAGCCCCGTTTGGCTTCATTTCCATGAGACTTCCTGGCACACCATCAACTTCCCAGCAAATTGCTCTTACCTGAGAGCTGACGAGTCAGGTCACCCCAGTGTGTGGGATCGGGCTGAGGAACCACAGGACGAAGCCGTCAACGAGGAAGACTGCGCTGGACGTGGAGTCCTGCCCCCTCTGGAGCCGCGCGCTGCAGGTGGGATCTCGGCAGCTCCTATTCCCGCTCCTCTCCCGGCTCCTGCACCTCTCCGCACACCGGCGCGCGCAGCTCTCCTACTCCCACTCTTGGCTGGAGCCACAGCCCACCCTGCACAGCGACTGGGTGTCAGCAGGGGGAAGCAAAGGACCCCGCAGGCTGGTGGCTGTTCCAGGGAGAGAAAAGAGAAAAGAAAAAAAAGAAAAAGTAGAAAAAAAAAAAGAAGAAAAAGAAAGAAGAAAAAAGATTCCTTTGTAGAAGCTTTTATTATAGAAAAAAATAGGTTTTTTTTTTCCAGAAATCAGGAGTGAAGAATAAGTACTTAGTTCACATTGTTTGCAATTTTCATGGCCGTGCCTATTGCTGCAATTGATAAAGCTCTTTGCAAAAATCTGTCACATATATAAGGTGAAGAGCTGGCTAAGTCATATTTCTGGTGTCACTGCGGCAGCAGGGCGCATGTAAGGTTACGGGCCAGGTTCACTTCGCACCAGCAGGTGACTGCTTGCGGTCCAGGGGGTAATTATCGGGGTGGCATCGTTCTTCTGGAAAGCGCTTGTTTCCCTGCACGAGCAAGGGGGTTTGACAGGTAACGACGGCTCCGGGAGAAGCAGTGGTATTAATAAGGACTGACGTGCAGTTAGGAAACGCTTTCAAAGAGGCTCTGCGAGACAAGGAAAGGTTACCTGCTGCATTAGTCATCCGCGGGGAGCTGCCGAAGCGCTTGGGAAGGAACAGCCCTGCCTTCAGCTGTCAGATTTGTACGCTTAATTACAAATATAATTCCCAGGTTGGAGCAGTGCTCAAGGCTTTGCATTTAAAAAAAAAAAAAGGCACCCATACTGGCTCCTACCAAGGAGAAGAAAATGCTAACATTGAAAGCTGTGTGCAGCTTTGCATGCCATCAACTCAATAAAATGCATGATGTTCTTGAAGGTCTTTTCCAACCTTAGTGATTCTATGAGTCTACGATGTGCAATGGTGTAGCCACATGGCCATGATGGGCCTCGCTGGCCCAGGCATGGGACTGTGAAAGACCACCAAGTACTAGAAGGTGTGTTTTTTTACAAAATAATGAGAATTATCAGCAGAAAAATTGATAAAACAACAAACAAACAAACAAAACGATCTCTCAGTTCCCAGACCAACAGCTTGTCACTTTCAAGAGCAATAAACTCCATGTGAGGAGGCATTGGTAAATCCTTGGGAAGGAGTTAAGAGCAGGAGGATGGACAGAGCAGGGCAGAGTAGTAAAACAACAATTATAGCTGCCTTTTCAGCTATAAAGTAAGATCATTTCAGAGAGCAAAAGCAGGATTCTGCAAGTGTTTCTTTAAATCCTGGGGCCTGGAAAGTTTTAGAAGGCAGCTTAACAACTAAGCAAAGAGTGAAACTAAGGCTTGTCTCATTACCCTTAACAGAGGTTTATTTGAGTGGTCAAACTTGGAACCAAGTTCCACTATACAGTAAGGAAAGAGAAGAAAACACTTCTGGAAGAGTGCAATGTTCTGCATATGCAGTGGAAGAAGCACAGCATGAAGGGACATAAGGAAAAACTTCTTTAATGTGAGAAACAGTTCCCCAAAGGTTGAGGAGTGTCCTTCTCTGGAGATGATCAAGAGATGATCTCCAGAGACCCCTCCCAACCTCAGCCACTCTGTGATTCTGCCATGCTGTGCGACTAAGATTACCCAGTGGAGTGGCCAAGCCCAGGCAGCTTGGGCTTGCAAGGCTTCTTTTTTCAACAATGTCATAAAGCTCCTTGTCCCAAAGAAGAAAACAGCTCTTGCCATGCCGCTTCCTGGTCTTTGTGACATTTATAGAGCTGGAAATTGTGCCACGCATGGTAGAACCACAAGTATTGAAATTATCATCTCATTTCAGTGACCCTCCTAAGACCAGCTGTAGCTTTTACAACCGCAAACTACTCATTTGTGTTTCATGGACAAAGTGTATTTGGGAGCTGTTGTGCTCATCAGAGATTTTCATGGCCATTTAGTGTGGGAAGAGGGAAAAGTCCCTGTAGAAACGCTCTTATTTTGAGTTTGCATTCTCTCTATAGAGGGTGAGTACTTTTGCCCTATGGCTTTCCTGCACTTGATGACTCAGAAGTCAAAACACACATAAAGATAGTACCCCATTTCCTATGTTTGTCACCCTCAAATGGGAAAAAAATTGGACTTTGTTCTCTTGAGTGTTATGTGTAATTGGACTCGATACTTTTTCTAGTAAAAATTCTTCTCATATGTTTTAACAAAAAGGTTTGTACCATTTACAAAAAGAGCCCACAGGAAAGAAAAGTGTTCTTTGTTCTTCTGTTTTTCAAGGCAAAAAGTGCACAAACGTGCTGACCTACACTCTGCCTCGCACAAGGGAAACCAATCATCAGTACTGACCTACCAGCATTTCAGTGACCATCTAAAGGGATAGTAGAAATTATAACATTCAATCATCACAAGCAGATCACAGAAAAAAAAATAGCAGTGGCAAGGAGTCCACGGGGACAACTCTGACCCCAGCCAATCCAAAGTAGCACAAAGGCCATGAAGACTCATGAGCTAGACAAGCTACAGGGTCCAGCTCCACTCCAGCTCAGCATGGGATGACTTGGAAGTTGCAGAACTCTATAAGGGAAGGACTCTGTGAAATGTTTTAGCCTGTTGATAGAGACAGAAGCAGACAAGAGACTTTCTTCTCAGCCACATCGCTGAGGAGATGTTTTTGTGTGGCTGTCACAATAAATTATAGAGCTGCGTGAAGCCTGCCGCTGTGAATATTTCAATTCCTCCACTCCTTCTTAAAAGACCATCTTAGGAAAAAGAGCTTTATTTGCTCTTTGCCGTGACAGCTTCCTTGGCCAATGCCCAAGAGGCAAAGGAGAAAGGGCGAAAATGCCGTGCTTCATGCATGCTTCATGCTTCTCCTTAGGACAATTTATCATAAGGTGCTTCAGGCCTAAGAAATAGGAAAGGGACAAAAGGTGCTGGGGAACCTAATGGGAAAAGTCACATATGGGATAGACCAATCCCACTGTAGCTTTCCCTCCATCAGGGTATTGGAGGACCCCGCTCTGGTGCTTTGAAGACGGAGCGCACAAGCAGAGCAGGAGCACGTCTGATGTGTTGCCATGGGAAAGGAGGACACACCGACACCACCTTTGGCTACAGAGATCCCGGGTGCCAGGAGATAATCCTGGGAAAGTATCCGGAGATTTTTCCGGGGCCTTGCCCGGTGGCATTCAGCAAGGTGGCCTGGCCTGACACGTGGGTGATGATTTTATCTCTGAGCCTTCAGCCACTCTGTCAAATCCATTCGATTCCAGCAAGCAGCTTCAGGAGTCAGGAGGAGGAATAGAGGGCGGCCTGCAGCATGGTCATGCAGGCCATGTTTCCATAGGCAGCTGCACTGAACCCAAATGCTGGTATTTAAAAAGTTACTAAAGAAACAACTTCCTTAGCAATGTTGCTGCTGCTTTCCTGAAATGAAAATAACGTTCTCTCATTGAATTGCAGTCAGCACAGGCTCTCTCCCGCTGGTAATTCAGGAGATAAGACTGTGAGCCGTTTTGTGCAAAGACAATTTGCTGTGGAATAATAAAAAGACTGATTTGAAATCCCCAGCTCTCAATGCCTACCCACCAAAAGTAATGAGTTGCCCAAATTAATGTGAGCAAAATTTACTCATAAGTCCTGAATGTTAACCAAGAAATTCCCATGCTCTTGCCACTTGCAATAATAGAGAGTGGAAATACCTGAAAAATAAGGCCAAGGATACTGATGAGGTCCATGTATTTTTTTAATGCCTCTATGGAGTGTGCTAGACCAACATGAAGAGTCCTTGAAATCCTTTGGGATTCCCTAAAAAAAAAAATAGTGGGAGAAAAGAGCTCCACACACAAGGGCATCATGAAACCACTGAATATTTCTATCTTAATTGTGTTTCATGCTAGAATATGAGGGAAATTATCACAGCTGAATAAAACGCTAAGCTCTCCTAGCAGCAAAATGCCTCATTTAATATAATAGTATGAATAAGCCTCTCAGTTCTAAAACATAGTTAACAAAAAGGCTCAAAAAATCAAAGATAGTAAAGTCTCTATGCATAAAATATGAAAAACAGATTAATTGGCTTTGAAAAATTTGCTAATTTGCTTTGAAAAGCAGTTTAATTTGCACTTGAAGTAACAGATCAGAGCTAATATTCCACCTGTATATACACGTAATTAAAGTCTACTAGTCCACTGACAGCAGAAGAAAAAAATGTGCATTTTCTTTTTTCCCATTTTCTCATTTATAAAATATGACTATTGCCACCTGCCAATACATTTAACTGCACTGGAAAATATACCATACATTCGAAAAAGTAGCTGTTCAACAGAACTAAAAATATCCCTCCTTGGAAAACAAGGACCAGTATCCTTATTTGTAGATGTAATTCAAGGGAACACAGAACCACAAGCTTAACATAAAGCTTTTGTGGCATAAAATAGAATACACACCGAAAGCGTTTCAGAGCAGAAACGCTGCAGAAAGTCTAGATGACTACAGCCAAGTGAGGCACAGTGAGTCGAGTTGGAGCTGACTGCAATATTCAGCTGTCTAGTTAGGTGTCTACAATAGTCATCTACCCACCAGCTTCCACGAAGGTCCAGGGAGAGAAGAGTAAATTGGGACACCAAGAAGTCTGTTGAGATGAAAGGCCACATCATGGTGGATGGAGAAGGTCCATAGCAGAAACGCCCAGGAGAGAGAGCATCTGTATGGAAACGGCTGCAGCACCAGAGCAGAAGGGCTGGAGGAAAGGGTGGAGGAGATGCTGAGGTGGGAAAATACAGCACCTGAAAGGACAGTGCACACAGAGTTGGTAGAGGAAGACTCCAAAGGGTGAATTAAGACATTTTTAAAGAGCACTGGTTTCCCAGAGGACTCTAAGAAGTTCCTCCACAGACAGGAGGTGATAGCAGTTCTCTATACAGCTGGCATAGCACTAGTATGGCAAAACAAACATCATATTTTGGGCTCCTTCCAGATCTCTTCAGTTACTTCCTGTATCTTGGTCTTCAGATGCCAAAAATACCATTTTAGGCTGAGCTGCAGTTGTGTGAAAGCCAGGTTAGGAGGTTAACAGCTCCAAACCACAGGAAATCAGGCCTCTGGCTGATACTCAAGCAAGCAAATTCCTAGCACAAGCAGCCCATTTCTGGCGAAATGCTAGGCCTATCATTGCCTCTCCTGCAGAAAATGTGTTTCAGAGATGACACTCGAGGTCAAGTTTCAAAGCATACGGTCCCAAGTATTTTTCTGCTTTAGTCTAGAGTGAGATGTGACTTTATTTGCTTGGGTGACATGAGTAGCTCACGTCTCACCAGATGGCACTGTGCTCCAAGACTGGCTCTGGGCCACGCGGGAGGGGACAAGGTGTTCAAGAGGAAGGTGCAGTGGGGTTTTTACGAGGTTTGGAGACACAGGGAAGTGCCCAGGGCCTGCCCAATGATACCATGCTCAGGAGCCCTGGCATCAGCAGCAGGCTGAGATGACTAAGGTGCTTGTGCACGTTGATCCCTTCTTAGTTACAGATGGAAAAGAGAAGAAACTGAGATACTTGACATAGAGGCTGGTGACTGCCAGTAGTCCAAGCCAGTCCGTAGGGGTACAGGATTTGGGACAAGCCTTGAGCGTAGGGTACCCAGAGAAACCTGCCACAGGAAGATGATTTTAGGGGTCTTTTGGAGAAGTACTGGATTATTCAGTGTCTTCCACATTTAACCCCTGCCTTTAAGAGCTATTTATTTAATATTTATTTACAAGAGCTGAAATGCTGATTGTAACCCCATGCCATTTCTTTGGATTACAGGTGGGGGAACAGGATCCTCAGATCCCTGTATGGAAGTGCTCAGGAGGACTTAGCAAACAGTAAGAAACAGCTAAGAATAATTTAGGACTAGAGACTCCCTCACCATTAGCCAAGCTGACTAAGAGAGCATGTCACAAGACATGCTGAATTTATCTGGGAGGGTAGGAAAGGCATAATGAAGACAGTGTGACACTTTCCTGTAGTCAGTGCAGCAGATCTGATATTCAAGAATTTCGGGGGGCGCATGAATTGTAATATATACTGAGCTTCCCCCTAATGCACATAAGGCTTTGCTGTTCAGTCTCGCATAAAGACATAATTTAATAGCTGTGAAGGCACGTTGTATCTGATTTCTTTTCTGAGCTGTGAAATAGGAGTGATCACGGACCTTTTCCCATTCATTGAATAACTCTGTGGGTTACTGTAATAACCAAGAATAATAAAGATATACTGTGAGTCATTCCAGTCAGCACTATTTATCATTAATTTATTCAGCATTAGGAAAATAAATAATGATATTTGCCAAAATAGTATAACAGATTGACCTAAGCATCATGTAAGGCCTATTGACATATAGGAACAGCAGAAAAAATAAAAAAGACAAGATATTAGAAAACACAAAGGTATGGGAAAATCTCTCTTTTTAGATGACTGTATGGGGTTTGGCTAACTTAGCCTACTAAGACAAAGGCTAAGGGGCTAGATTAGAGGTTAAAACTCTATTAATATATCAGAGATAAAGTGTTGCTTATATAGAAAGGAAATACTAGATTTGGAACAGCAGAGTATAAATAAGCCATGAAATAGAAGCTGTTTTCTAACCATTAGGCAGTGAGAGTCTAGAACAGCTTTTCAGTGACAATAGGAAATGTCTTTTACTAGGGTAAGGAATAGCATTGTCAGAGACACATGCACTTCCTCTGGTCTGACATAAACTGAATTGAAAGTTCATATTAAGAACAGTTTGATTAGCTGGTTAGCTGAGAGCCTGTGATGGTGGGGTTTTTTGTTTTGTTTTTCTTGAGCTGATGGATTTGCAATGGATTTTGGTTAAGAGGTGGTTTCTTGTTGTTTCTAAAGGTGCATGGCCTTGCCACTTATGTGGAGTTGTGTGTGGTGGTGCTATAGAAAGGCCGCTCTTGTTATATTGCTAACTATATGTGTCTAGCTGTAAGACAATACAGGTGATGGAACATCCATGAAAAAAAAAAAGGACACTAAATGGTGTCCTTTTGGATGAAATTTTATTTATTTATTTATTTATTTATTTCCTAGATCTAAGCTTTACAACAAGGAGTTGTAACCGCAAACGGAGACTGATGCACCACTGATAGGTGCCCAAGGTTGCTTTCACAGATATAGACCTGACTTGCTATGAGTTATAGAGAAATTTGCTTAAAGTGGATTAAGGTATTTTGTGATTCTGTAACTCCTGTCTTATCATTTTCTCTCTAAAAATATCGGCTTTCCAAGTTACCTGAGATACCTGAGCTCTTGCAGCAATAACAAATGAGCTCTCTTGTGCACCATAACAATCCCAGGAACATGGTTCCCTTGGGTGTTTTAGCTCCATATTAGCCTGACAGGAGAGGAAATCTAGCCAAGAAGCTATAAACAGTGGCCAAGGAGTGATTACTGTTATTTTGACATGGAAAGGAACAGAGGAGGATTGGTCAGAGGAGAGCGTGATAGACAGTCTGCCTTGGAAACAGCAGCCAGGGGATGGGAGGACAGAGCGCATAGAGGGGTCATGAGACAAGCAGAGATTTTCAACTCTCAGCTTTCTGTGGCTGCATATCCTGAGGAGACAAGTACTGTTTTATCTCAGGCAGCAGAGCTCTTTTCCAGCAGACAGAAGGAACAGGAGCTACTGTAGCTGTATTCATGCATCTAGGGCTCATCTGCACTAGCAACCTTCAGACTTTACAGAGTTCCAAGTGGCAAAACTGAACTAGCAAAGAACGGGGAGCAACATCACACTTTGCTTTCCCTCTAAACTCATGACCTAACCTTTACTTCCAGTGAAGCAGGAATATTCCTGTTTTACAAACAGGAAGTCACAAGCCTGTGAGATCAGGACTGTGAAGGAGGTCACACAGGAGAGCTGGGAACGGAGCCTGAACCCAGAGGAGTCATCTACTGCCTTGGGACCACTGCTCTGTCCATCACTACCTAGAGAAATGCTAGTATGACCAAAGAGCAGTGACTGATTTCATCCCACAGAGCCTTCACTGGGCAAATGACTGAACATACACACTCAACACACTCACATGGATGACTATTATCACCTACTGGCTTACAGAACTGGGATTGAGGAGGGTCTTAGACTCAAGAGCCACCTCCATTGCTTTCTCTGGAAGGTTCAGCTCTTAATTGTAGCTATCTAAATGTTGTTGTCAAGATGCCCCAGCTGTGAGCGCCAGCTCTTATTAAGATCAGCAAAGATCTCCTCAATGCAATCTATCGAGTCTGTAGGGTGATTCAACTTACTGTGAAGCGTGTATGCATTTGGCCAGCCGAATCACGCTCCACCCACCACTGGCAGGTATCTACCAACATTCAGACCCATACTCACCAGCATCTGCAATCATCAGCTGTATTGTACTTTACATCTCATACCACCACTTTGGATAGCTACCGCACACAGTGCATAGCAGCACTTCCCATGGAGGCTCTTTGCTAAGCGCATATGTTTCTCCTGGCTTTTGCTGTGCATCATGTGCCGTTCAAAATATCCAGGTGTATGATCTTAACTGGGACCTCTCAGTGTTTCTGTGGTATAACCAAGCAGATGAGTGCCATGATTACCTGGAGCAGATGGCAAGGGAGTGTGGTGCAGGCTGTCTCTGGAACCTCGGTGTCCTTTGGACAGTGGTCGCTACGGTAGCAGCAATCCTCCCTGTGGAGGGAGGTGGGAGATGGGATGTGGGTGGGAGAAGCAAGTGGTTCAGAGGCAGAAACACCTGGGAAAGTCCTTGTCCATAAGCAGATTATAGCCAAATTTTGACATCCCATGGACAGTTTGTTCTTTGCCTTGGCCCTTGCTCCTCGAGAAGGGCTGCAATGGCCTTCCACTCCTAGTGCTTCAAAAGGAAAATCATGTGTTTCTTTCTACTGATGCGCCAAAGACGAATGTTTTATCAAGCTCATCCTGCCCAGGAAACTTGTTGTTGGTAACAATGAGAGGACAGATGCAGGTGAAAACACTTTGAGTTAAATCCAGCTCCACGCTTTACATGGAAGTTTGTGTTGAAATGGAGGAGAACTGAAATCTGGAAGGTCCTCTTTATCATTCTACAACCAAACAGAAGTCAAACAGCCTTCTCTAAATTTGATTACAATTTTGACATAAAAATAAGAACAATATCATGTCAATAAAGCACCTGTTTTACATCCTGCATCATCAGCTATTGAGCAGAGCAAAGCATATTTATAGCATATATAATGAAACCATTGCGTATATCCACAGGGAAAATGAGCAACCAAACTTTCAAAACCAGGAACTTAAATCCAGATTGAAATACCTGCTATACAAAACTGAGTTTCAAATCCACTCATCCACCACTTTTTCCCAGTGGCTTTAGTAGGAGCAACTCATTGGAGCAACTCAGGATACTAATTTATAGCAAGTGCTTAGAGATGGATTTAGGATCCTGTATTTACTTTTGAAAAGGGTCTGGTCTCTGCTATAGCTCTGCTTAGTTTTAGCTCCATTACTTGTTCAAATAACTCAAGACACAATGCGCTTTTATTGAGTGACACATTCAGACATACAAGTGTAACAACATGATCTGAGTATGTGTCTAATGCTTAGCGTGTTATGATTTGCAGGAGGGGAGCTGAGGAATGTAATATAAGCCAAGGCTGGATGTTCTTCAGAAGCAACCAAGATGAACACAGAGCAAAGTCTCAGCGAGAAAGCCCGTGGCACCATTCAGCTCCACAGAGCATCACCTTCTTTGACTCAGCGGTGTTAAACTTTGTGAAATGACATCACTATAGGAGACTGATGGTCAGTGTCAGCGGCGGGCATTGGACACCCAGCTGCCATAAGGACTGCACTCGTGTAAGTATTGTGTGCCCCTCCCTCAGGATTTTACAAAACCTAAGTTTTTCGGTGGCTTGACCACAGTCAGTTGGTATAATTGGGTTTTCATTTTCTTTTTATGCTTAGAGACGGTAGGAGCAAGGGAAATAATAAAAGTCTCACCAACTAAATTTTATCAATTTCAGGTAACTTGGTTCCATAAGGCTTCACTCTTCCTGTCTTATCAGCCATGCTAGCCATTAGTGCTGTGTTTTAGAGGTGTCTAAAGAAACCCAGCAACTATTATTCTAATGACAATTGAAAGAGCGTTTGCAAACCTGTGGAACAAAATGATATAATTTAGTCATTTTCTATGAGATATTAATGATGTTCTAATTGAAAAATGTACTCTGATATAATTATCCTACACCTTTATGAGCCTGCCTCAGGAGCACAGTAAAAGAACAAATGGACATATTTTTTCCATGTCATGTGAGAAAAAACTCTCAAAGTTTTTATGTCTGTTATTGATGCACATTCTGATGATGGACTGTCATGTCTGGTAACCTCTTAAGGCCAGATCCAGAAGAAGTTTTAGGCACACAAACTCAGAACAGACTTAAATGTGGGACTTGTGCGTAGGTGTCTCATGCCCTAGAAGGCCTTAGGGCATCTCCCCTGGCTTCCAGCTGCAGCTGCAAAGGATATAGGCCTCCTACATGCCATTTTCTGCCAGTCCACGTGCAGACATCTTATATATTCTTGATCATCTCAAATGGCGCTGGGTGCCCATGATTAGGCACCTGGATTTCTTCCCGCGTGTCAGAGTCAAGCCTGTTATCACAAGGAGCTATTATCCAACCTAAATCAGCAGATGCCTCCTTGGACTGCCTGGAAGTCCTTGTGCTCTGTGACAACAACATAGCTCCCAGGGCCAAACTGAGCCTGAGACTGACAAGGAGATAGGAATTGTTAGTGTCAGTCACTGGGATGCTTCTCCAGTTCTCCCTGTACCTTGTAAAACAGCCTGGCTGGAGTTTCTCTGGCTTTTACCCAAAGCCACATAAAACACACAAACCAGCATGGAAGCAAGGAGTAGAATCCATACTTGCCTCTCCCATCCAGATGTCTATAGAATTAGATCCTGTTGTTCTTCTCCTTCAGCATGATATACCTTCAACAGACAGGGTGGTGAAACTTGCAGTCCTTCAGCAGAGACTGTTGTCTGTAGATCAGCACCTTTTCCTAGGAGAGGGGATCTGTGAAAGTCACCTCCAGCAAGAGGAGAGGGAATGCCCTGGCAAGGACTTTGGGTTGTTCTTCCTCCTTCTGCCATGTTTTCAAGAGTCAGTCTGCTCTGTTTTTGCAAATAAATTTGTTCAAAATGACTGTACAGGGCAGTCTACCCAAAGGAGGGCTCAGGTCCTGACCCTAAGGGGCAAGACAGGCATCATCTCTTGGAGTTTCTCTGTGTCAGCTCAAGGAGATCCTGTTTCTGCACAGAGAACTCTCTGGGATTATCCTTCAGAGGCACCTAATCCCGTGTGCTCTGCCATGGCACTTAGCTGTGGCTTTTGGACTCAGCTCCAGCTCTAACATAGTAGCGCCAACACTAACCAGTTATGGCCTCCCCTAAATGTGACCCTCCTGCAGATCTGGGAAAGATATCCTTGCGTGTAATCCTCAACACACAAGTTGCCACCCTAAATCTGCCTCATCCTCATTGTACTGCGGAGAGTAAAAGCACAGTGTGTGCAAGCCTGTGTGACCTCCTAATTGCTGAAGCTCTGGAAGTGCAGAGCTTCAGCAGGGCTGTGCTAGTGTCCATGAAATGAGATGGGACATAAAATTATAGAAAAATGGAAAATACCTTCATGATCATTGAGTTCGACTGTAAAACCTTCAGCACCATGTCTGTTAAACTATGTCCCTAAGTGTCTCATCTACATGTTTCTTGAACACTGCCATGGATGGTGACTCCATGAGCTATGTGGAAGTATGTACCTATCTGGACTACAGAGGACCTGGCCCAGTTTTTGTGCTAATGGCATGTGGAATGGTGCCACCAGTTCAGGCAGCCAGCTTAGTGGACACACCAAGCCTTGCTGGGATCTTCACACAGACTGGAAGCAAACTGGTGGGCTCAGGAGCTCCTTGAGAGTGAAGGTGGATATCTCTACTTTCTTCCTTCTGCCTGATATCTTGGGGCACCTTCTGCCACTAGACATAGGGTTAGGAGCTTAGCAGCAGCGTTAGGAGAAACTAGTGGAATGCAAATTCTCCTTTTTGCTGAGGGTCTTTGGTAGGTGCCCTTCTCTGCTTACCTGGGGTAGCTCATCCCAGTTGCTGTGGTGGAGCCACCTGTCTACAGGCTCTTGAGGTAACTGAAGAGGAGGAGAGCAGCAGCAGCTGGCCACATGTCACTAAAACACACTTGGGTCATTCCTAAACACCAGGGAAGAAGTTAGAGTATGTCCCTGCCAGTGACTGAGCTCAGCATTGTGGGGAAGAGTTAAAACTGAGTGAGGAGAAGAGAGATCTACAACACACGCACTGTGTCACCCACTGACTGTCACCCATGGGAGTACAGCTCCAGAGGCTGTTCAGGAGCACTTCTTTGGCCATATCCTTGCAACCGGACTGTCCATCCGACCTGTCACCGTGCCCTTCAGCTGTCTCAGAGCCATGGCACTCTCGCTGCCTTCTCAGTTCTCACCGAGCGCAAGCACATATTGCAGCTATCTGCACTGCCTCTGCTGCCCCGAGGCCTTTGCTAGCTATACAGAGAGGGATAGACAGGTTCATAGTGTCTTAATAAACAGGAGATTTTATTCATAAAGCAACCTGTTCCCTGCTAGGGTGCTGGAGACACTGTACAGTAAGTCATAATAAATATAAAGAAACAGCATAAATAAGTAATCAGTTTTAATCTTAGCTGTAGAATTATTAGTCAAATAAGTAAACAGAAAGCTAGATTATTGTTTTCATTGCTTAAGTTTGCTGTGATTCTGGAAACAGTAATTCTTTGGGGAGGGTTTTACCTGAGCCTCTGTGAAAGGACAGGGGATGAGATGACTCAGACACCAGCGGCTACAGGTAGACACATGTTCCTCAGCATGGCAGGGCCCCAGGTTGGTCCTGACACAAGCCCACACTCCACTCACAACCGAGGTACCTGGAATCGCCTTGGAAAATAACCTAGAAAAATCCTGGCCTTTGTATTTCACAGCCCCTATTCACATTCAGGTATGGCAGCAATTTGTTCTGTCTGAATTTTGGTTAAGAATTCATTTTTTTCTCTTGGTAAATGTCTTTATTTGTAGTGGAATGTTACTTTAGGACAGTTATGCCATTGGTTTTAGTGGCATCACCATTGACACCTGCCGCTTTTCTCTCTGTTGGGCCACAGGGGAGACGCTCTGGGCTGTGCTTGGCCTCGGTCCCCTTCATCAGTGACGAGCGTGAGGGCAAGTCCATGTCCTGCTTTCCCTATTTCAACTGTCGTCAGCAAAAGCTCATCAAGAAGCTCTGGGCTGAGAAAGCTTTTCGGGAGGAGATTCAGAGTTTTCGGGAGATAATGAAGAGCTTTCGGGAGAAGATCAAGGGCTTTCGGGAAAAAATCAAAGCTTTCAGGATGGCCATCCAAGCCTTCTGGGAAGAGGAAAAACCCATTTGGGAGGAAGAAACTGCCTTTCGTGAGGAAGAAAAGGTTTTTCAGGAGGAAGCAAAAGCCTTCTGGAGGGAGTATCGTGACTTCTGGAAGGAATACAATGCTTTCTGGAAGAAGGATGAGGATTTCTGGAAAGAGGATCAGCTCCTCTGGGAGAAAGACAAGGTTCTTCTGGATGAGGACAGAGTTCTATGGGCAGAAGAGATAGCCCTATGGGCAGATGAAAAAGCTCTCCTGGAGGAGGAGAGAGCTTTCTGGAAAGAAGAGGAAGCCCTCCGAGAAGATGAAAAAACCCTCCAGGAAGAGGAAATATTTATCTGGGAGGGAGCCCTTGGTCCCGAGAGAGAAGATCGACTGCTCCTGGCCATCGCTGCTGTTGCTGGAAGTCACAGCCCCGCTAGCTGCAGAGGAAAAGCATAGCTGGAGAGAAAGAAAGAAAGCACAAATTATTCCGATGGGCTCAGAAA